>JAKGSA010000270.1:56093-110552 GCA_033558755.1 Philaethria dido
TCTGCACCACGACAGATCTCGTCACTTTCTTAATATTTCATTAATATTTGGTCGAAATTTCAACCTTAAAACTTTTCTATTACATTATAGTTTCAAAATTATAATCTTAATAAGTGTTATGAGCAAGTATAAAACTAATTAAAAGATAAAAGCTATTGCTCACTCCTTGCCACTCCAAAAAGCGGATTATGACATTTTGAGAGGCGTTCAAACAAACTGCTCCTTAAAACTTTTATTTCACCTCCTTTACTTTAATGTATTTGTGTTGCCTTAGTTTCTATTGCCTCTTTTACCAACCCATATTATTACACTTTGCTTTTTTTTTCAATTATATAGATTTGTCGATTTTATAGATCTTTTTATTCATAAAATTATTAAATACTCAGCATTAATGCCGCTATTTGGGTAAAATAAAGTAGCATCTCAGATAGAAATATTCACCAGTTTGTGACAGAACAGCTCGTATATCTCGATCTTTAGTATCATCAAAATTAACACAGAAGAAGAGTGACTTTTCAAATATCCTTTTCATAAAAATTTATAGCTCGTCATAAAGTCAATTGTGGATATTATTTATTTATCTGTATTGTATTATACTGTATTTTATGTTAAATCTCATTTTAAATGTTCACCAGTAATTAAATCATAAAGTTTATATTTTATTTATCGTTTTATACTGATTGAAACATCACAACAATATAAATAACTATTAATAATTATTCTGTTATTTTGTTGTTTTTATTAAAGTAAACAATTTGATTTCATATCATGATTCCTATTCATTTTTGGAAACCGTCCAAGCGCACTGATAGCAGAGATTTGTAAAAATTTCTCGACAGAGATACTAACAATAAAAAAAGTTGTAACAAGCGTGTAAGAATTTCGACGCAGCTTATCCAGAATGCATGGTGGTCAGAGTTCTTGTACGATTTCCAAAAAACGTGAGCCAACGTAGTGAGTCTGTAGTCCCACTACGTTCAAACTTTAATATGTTTTCTAAAAATGTTCTCGTAATTTAATATCATTAAAACTGTAATGATTAATCATCATTGTTACAATTTTAAATGCTATATTTAAACAATTTTGAATATGAATTTTAATCATCTGTGTTACATTTTCATTTGACAAAATAGAATTGCCTGCATATCTGAAATGATCACATAGTGGAGAAAAGGGTAGTGTACCTAACTATAGTTAAATTAAATTATTTTCAACGAGTTAATTATATATATTTAGGGATAAAGCCTGAAGTTAAATAATTTCAATAAATAACACATATATTGATACGAAAATATACTTGTGGTGTTAGTTATACAAAAGTTAAGTTATATAAAGTAATAGAAGCGTCTTTAAGGTATTTTACCGCTTTCAAAAGACGGAGGAGGCTCTGAATTCATCATCATAACTTTTTTCGCCATAACTTTTTACTGGGTGAACCAATTAATGTTTTTTTATGATACTTTACTTTCAAATAGAGGATAAAAGTATAAAAATTGTCCTTATGTATTTAGAAATTTATAAAACAAATAATACACTAATGATATGGTTGTTATAACATGCTATAGTTATGTGTGACAGTACACGTTGCTAAGGCAACGCGTATTTTAAGCAACTCGTCGATTGGTCTACCAGCGCACATATTACTATTATAACAATTTAAACGAGTTAAGTGTTTTTACTTCTAATAATAAAACATATTTGTACATTAGTTATAATTACATTTTTTTAAGATAAGGAGAAAGCGCGGCGTCTAGCTCCGTCACTTAAACACGCGATGTCTCAAATTCTGGTGGAAAGTGTCAAAGGGTGTATCTTGGCACATGGTTCACTCGGACCCTAGTATGCGGGATAATATGTGAACCTACTTTTATTTTTAAGCATTACTTCCTTATAAGAAACTTTAAGATAACATAATCTTACCTCTTGTGTGATGCGGAACATTTTTTTTTCTTTTTTTTTTTTTTTTATGGATAACGGATGGCAAACGAGCAGAAGGACCACCTGATGGTAGGATACCTTCGCCCATGAACATCTACAACACCAGAGATGTTGTAGATGCGTTGCCAACCTAGAGGATACAGATGGAAGAGGAGGACATTGTAGTATTCCGTTCTCGGAACCACCACATTTTGGGGAAAGGATGGGTGGGAATGGGAAAACCTGGCTTACATGCCATCGAACCGGAACACATCATGAGATATTTGGCGGTTCGTCTTTGACATGATAGTGGTCGCGAGCCAGACGGAGGACGAACCTCCTACCACCAAACAATTGATAATAAAACATTTTGATAAAAAAACAATTGATAAAAAAACCAAACATTTTGATAATAGCTGTCATGACATAAAACCCCACTGAAATAGAGGGTTGGGCGATGCGCGAACTTTTACTACATTTCACTCCGTGTTAAAAGGAATACAACGGTAGTATAAAGATTACTTCTTTTGTACATAAAATGATCAACGTGAATTTGACATACTATGTTCTTATTTAAAAACCGTAAAATAAACGGCTTGTCTACTATTTAAAATCTATTTTTAATTATCTTACGACAATAACGACAATAAGAGAGTGTCTTTACACTAGGTTCTCTGGTTCCCTCTGCGTACCCCGCTATATGCGGGATACAGCGTGAAGTTAAAAAAAAAAAATATTGTTTCAAGTTAAATTAATAATCTATACATAAATACGTGAAGCAAAAACTTTGGACTCCTTTTTACGTAAATCACGTGGACGAAGGAGCATGAAATTTGGCACACTCATACTTTATATAGAGAAAGAGTGCAAAATGTTAATATTTTTTTTAAAATAATGCATAAAAATTATTATTAAATTGATTACATAAAGGTTATACACACTACCGTGGTTTGACACTAAAGACAACGCGTTGTTAACGCGTCAACGGAGACACTAGTATAATTAATACCATAAAAAGATGAAAAACTATGAAATACAAATGTACGAGTACATACATTTTAGAACTAAATGTACCTAATGCGTTGACAACTCAAAGAACATAAATTTTAATAGTTCAGCTCACAAATCAAGTGTGTTTAGCTTGATTAAAAAGAATTGAAATTACACTAGCAACACTTTTCTCTAATTGAAAATGAGTGTAGCTATCATATAAATTGCTGGTGTAAACTTTGCACAAGCATTTTTAATAGTCAAATAGATTTAAATAGTCTAGTCATTTCATAAATATTCAATTCACTGTTGAATGTGCTACTGTATAATGAGGTACTTTAAATATTTTAGAGTGTTTTACGTATACCCGTATGTAATAATGTTTCTATTTCCATGTTTCGTTATGGTCGGAAACAGACTTTATTAGTATTGAAAAATTCATTGTATTGTTGCAAAAATAATCATATATTACTTTTTGCCATTTTTATGATTAAATATGGATTTTTTTTCAATATTAGGTGTGCTCTTTTTATAGGAGTTTTTTTCTTAATTTGTAATATTACCATATTATTCACAAATAAACGTAACTAAATAATAAATTTACTCAACAAATAAATATAACTAACAATAATATTTCTATGTTAACAATTAACTTAAATTTATGTCAATACTAGCTTTCTGCCCGCGGCTTCGCCCGCGTGGAATTCGGCTATATCGCGCGACGTATAAGGAGTAGGAGTAGCCTATAGACTTTCCCAATGTCTAGATTATTTGTCAAAAAAATATATATAAAAATAAAAATATTTTTTTATAAAAATTTTTTCGCGATAAAAAACATCCTATGATCTTTCAGTTCTACCTTCATACTGATTTTCATCAAAATCGGTTCAGTGGCTTAGGCGTGAAAACGCAACAGACAGACAGACAGAGTTACTTTCGCATTTATAATATAAGTAAGGGTAATTCAGTCAATTATTCTTTTCCATAATAATAGCGGGTATTAATTATACTTGCTATAAGGTATGCAATTTTTAGTTCAATATTTTATACAGTAAATGGAAATTTGCCAACAAACTACTGTATGCATTTAGACGTTTTGAATTCCCGTTCGTTAAATAGCCTAGCAATATATCATTACGGCGCTCGACACTCTTTTGTTATAGCTCTATTTGCTGTTATTCAGGGGTTAATATTTTATAATCTACTCGATTCATTGACAGTATTTTTTTAATAATAAAATTTATTCTTTAACTAGTTATTGCCCGTAAATTTGTTTGCTTCCTTCCCTCACTAATTCTACTTGTCAACAGTTTTCTATACTGTGACACATAAGCATTCCCACGAAAGGAGACCGAACTCGTAACCATCGCATTAACAACTTTTGTAAGGGCTGCATTTCTTATAGTTTGGACTATTAAAGTTACTCATCAGATGTTCCAAATTTTGAATTGAAAATTGAATGATCGTCTCGTTGTACAATATTTGTCAAGGTGGTATTTCCCCATTTTGTATAGATTAGCTGAACTAAGACTTAATTTCTTCATCAGTTATTCCAGATGTTTAATCTTCATATGCCAAATAAAAATCAATCAAATTCTGCATCAGGTGTTCCATGTTTCGAAATTAATTATACTTTAAATCCTGCCCAGACCTGTAATATAATTAGAATTCATGGACATTAGGCTGAAAAAAACTTGCTTTACATAGATAAAGCTAGTTTTTTTTGTATAAAGATTACCCGTAAACCGCTAACCGTGCTTGCTTTTGCTATTAAATATTAACAGTAATTTTTAATAGCACAAGCATTACGAAATCACTTTAAATAAAGCTTCTTCTTTATATCTTATAATATATAAGATTTTTTTTTTTTTTTTTATTGATAACGGACGGCAAACGAGCAGAAGGACCACCCGATGGTAAGTGGTTACCTTCGCCCATAGACATCTACAACACCAGAGATGTTGTAGATGCGTTGCCAACCTAGAGGATACCGATGGAAGGGGGGACAATGTAGATATATCTATAACTTATATAAGTATATACAATAAGATTATGTCTAAAATGTTCATATTTCTTACTTAACAAAAGAAACTGATAGATTTCAAATTAGTTGATGCAATTTAAATAATGTTAATAGGTTACAATTTATGTAAAAGAAGAGACGCTTTTGCTTCAATGTTAGACCAATCTGAATTTGAAATGATCTCGTCTTTTTGTTTATTTGTTAAGGAAGTTAACAACTATCAATATATGATTATTTTTTATAGCTTTACGCTGTATCCCGCCCTAGAAGGGTAGGCAGAGGGAACCAGAGAACTGAGTATTAAGACACTCCGTTGTCTTTTGACATTTCCGTTGCCCACCTTCCGCCTAATTGAGGCATTGCGTGCTAAGTGGCGGAACACAACGATGCGCTTTGAGTTTTTACCAGATATTTTTATAAAAAAAACGTTTTCGTAGATTTGGACCTTAAGCACCTAAAGCGAAAAGGTAGAGAACTAACATGTATTTTAAGAGGCATATAGTTTAATTGTGAGAAATACTGGAATTTTTAAATTAGCTGCATATTTTTACAAATAAGGATTTTAAAGGGCTTAAAATGACATAAAGGGTGTCCCAAAATTAACGCAAGATTTGACTTTGCCGCCATTTGCTATTATATTCATTATTCATTCGCTATTAAAAGACTAAAATGGCATTTTCTATTTAATTCAAATCTTGCGTTAATTTTGGGACAACCTATATTTTATTATACCAACGTTTCTTATCTTATTTATTTTTCTGAAGCGCCATCTGTTTTTAAGGTAAATCGTTATCTCATGACAAACATATGTGGTATAATCTGTAATAAGCTCAGTGTCCATAAAACGACTGAAGTAATAAATACGTTCATAAAGAACAAGAGGGCGCTAGTTACATGTAAATAGTAATTAAAATGAAATTTTCTAATTTTTCATACAAAACAATTATGAAGCATTTAATATTCTTCTTTACCGACTAAATGCTGAGCTAATATAATAAATTTCCTTAAGCACGATTTTATTGCAAAAACGTGATATGACTATAAAATATCATGTTATAATATAGCTTAAGGAGTTATCTCTGTTATTTATCATTTAATGGAGCCACTAAGATTTGGATTCGCAAGAAATCTGTACTCCAAATGAATGGATAGTATTTGTCTCTTGGGTCATAGATTATTCAAGATTATTAAGTAACTCAGAAGTCAAAGTATATAGCGGTCATTTGAATGATAATGCTAGGAATTAGTTTCAGCTTCACACTTTATCACGCTTAACAAGGTAAACAGAGAGTCTTGAGTGAAAACATTCCGTTCTCTTCTTAGCGCCCAAATTCAAAATATTGCGTATTGCGCATATTACTAATATATGATTACAAAATATACTTTTTTATTTCACGTGACTTTATACTTTAACTTATACTTTTTTTTATTTTCACATAAATAAAACACTGTCCGTCCTGTCCGTCAGTAAATATAAATAATGCCCATATATAGGGAAAGGGGAGATAGCCCCGGACACTTTATCAATGAATATTTATCAATGTAATTATATTTATAATATAAATATAATTATATTTATAATTATAATCTTTATCAATGTAGTGAAACGCAAATAAAAATAAAAATACAAGATATTTTTGTGTTACTTCATATTTAATATTAAATTAGGAATTTCTATATTTATATTAATCAAATTTTGAACTATTATACTATATATTTATATTATATTACATTTTTTCATGATATATTCTGTTTTAATATGGTCTAGTTTTTTGCCGTCGAAAAATGGCGGGTAGCCCCGGACACTTTATCAATGATGGTCTGCTTTTTGGCTTTGCAAACATCACAATGATTATTCGATGAACTCAGTCTTCAGGCACAGTCTTGGCATTGCTGCAAGGCATCCAGAATTTCATCAATGTTTCTTCGTGAACAATCCAATCAGTCTGTTTTTCTCTAAGAAAGATTTTGGATATTTTCCTTTACTTTTAAAACCATTTAGCTCTTTCATGTCGCCGTTTTTTATAACTTTTTTCTTCTGTTTTTCCTTCACTTTTTTATATGGTGACGATGTTATAATCTCACTTTCGCGGCCACGTCAATCGTGAAGTAATCTTGGTGGTAAATCATATCTCTTTGCCACTCGCTGCGCTGACAAATTGCATTCAATCATACTATTTTTGCTTGTAAATGATTTTGTCATATGATTTTCCTCTTATTTTGCTCCTTCACTGGTTCTCCTCATGATCTTTGGCATAATATCTTAGTATTTCTGTTTTAATAACAAAGGTTCACCTATGTTATTACTATATTTGCAGAAATATTTAACATACCTAAGATTTTGTGGTACCAATTGAAGTACTGTTAATAAATAAGCAAAATTACATTAAATTGCAAGTCGAAGAAAAGTAAGAACCGTGTTCGGAGGTACCCGACATCATAGTGTTCGGGGGTATCCGCTTTATAATGCAACATTTTTAATCACAGCACTCCAAATGTACAAAAATTATTATAAATATCATTATAATCCTTAAATATCTAGAATTTGGTAAAACTCTGGATACCAGTCAAGTATAAAATTTACTTATTGTACTTAATAATCACTGATGAATTTTGAAACTAGCGATGATTTTTTTAGACGAAAATAAAACATTCTCCAAAGGCTAATTTACCATCAAACTACATTTGTTTCTACTCTAGAAAAGGTATCTTTACAATAACTCTTTGTCCTAATCAATGCCCGCCGCAATAACCCGCCGTTCTCCTATAATTAAAATGATAAATGGCATGGGCAGTTTGATATGCCCTAAAATTCATTTTTATATATTGTAATCCACAACACGAGGAGTTATACTACAGTTTTTTATTACACGGGCAAATCTTTATTTAAATACACAATGATATCCAGAATTAGTAGTCCCACTCTATGTTTTGGTGTATGAATGTTCAAGGAACCATTTTGAAGTCATGGCGGACTTAGCACTGCTATTTTTTCTAGGTCCTCTGTGATTCTATTGCATACTTTATTCAACAACTATATAGTTTATTGGACATTTACATACTGATTGATATAAGTTTTTCCTAATTTTTAAATGCCAATTTACGAAATTGTAACTATTTCCTATTTAGGTACGAGTTTCATATTCATGTGTTATCTTTTAATTTGTGTATAACGAGTTTTTTTTTATTTTCCACATAGATAATAAATGTAGACCAGAAGTACATAACAAATGGAGCACGCCTCCCGAAGGGCGCCTAAAGAAATGACAAGAGGCGCCCTTCTTTAACCATTCATATTTTTTTTAGATAAAGCAGTTTATTAGGTAAAGTCCGCTTACTACAATTTAAAAAAAATAATAATATGCGTTGAATTTTTTTATACGAGTATATTGAAAGTTTAAGGAAGAATTTGGGGACATCAAAATATTATTTATAGCCAGGAAAGCCTCAACAATAGAAATGTGCAGAAACCTTGGTGTAACGTATATTTATTGATAAATCAAAATAAACCGAATATTACTTAAAATAAAAATAATATTTTTCTTAGAAAAAGCCTAAATTGAAAAAAAAACTTATTTTTTTAAATATAGAATAGTTCAAAAATATTCAGATATAAAAGTGGAGTTCAGAACATCAAGTTGCATAGCAATTACCGTTATATCCTTGACCCGTGTGGTTATCATTTGAATCGATACTTCCCCGTGACCTACTTCCGATTCACAGTACGTATAGTCATACTTTGAAAATATTTATCTATTTGGTTAAGTTTGATGCCGTCATGGCGAAACTATAGAAATGCAGTCTAAATTTATTATATATATTGCAAAGCAGCGACTTTAAATCGAGATGTTATATAATAAACTTATATTTGAGAAAGATTTTAGTGACAGAAAAGTGAAGATGTAAATATCATTAGATCCTCTATACTAATCTTGCAAAATGCCAGATAAATAAAAGTTGAAATAATTTTTACCTTGTTGTCCTTGTCAACGAAAAAGTTGTTTTTTTTTTGAAAAACTTAATATCTTCCATAAATTTATAGTGTAGAGTAGTGATCTACAAGATATTCCCGCAAAATATATAATTTCTAGTTAAAATAAAGAAGGATGAATTCCTTATAAAATTTAAAAAACATAAATATATTAAATGTTTTTTTTAAAGAATAGAGTACAAGGGAAGATTATGTACTTTTCAATGAATAATTTAAAATGCTTAAAATTTGCAAACGAGCTAAATGTTCAAAAGTTGTGTAAAATTTATATATTTTTATTTCTTTTTTTTTTTATGGATACCGGATGGCAAACGAGCAGAAGGACCGCCTGATGGTAAGTGGTTACCTTCGCTCATGAACATCTACAACACAAGAGATGTACTAGATGCGTTGCCAACCTAGAGGATACAGATGGAAAGGGAGAATAATGTAGTAGTCCGCTATCGGAACCACCACATTTTGGGGAAAGTATGGGTGGGAAAGGGGAAAACCTGGCTTACATGCCATCGAACCGGAACACATCATAAGATATTTGGCGGTTCGTCTTTGACATGATAGTGGTCGCGAGCCAGACGGAGGACGAACCTCCTACCACCAAAAGAATTTTGTTTCTATTTTTCTTTTTCAATGTTTTTAGGAATATTAATAATAACACAGAATATTTTATATGTAGAGAAACGTCGTACACAGTTTTATATTTTAAATAATTCCTTTATTAACGCACAACAAATATAATAACGTACATTTATTAATATTCTAAACGATTACATTCCTGTTTTAGTGAGAAAAAGCAGGTAGTCGGAAATTAGATAACACTATTAACAAACAAGACACAATTGCTAAAATTTTAGAAATCATACATCAATTCATGTGTATTTATACAGTGATGAGACGAAATGAAGAACCAATAAGCTATCGTGCAGATATCAATATTAATACTTTCACAATCTGATTTTACATATATTTTTACTAGCATTCTGCACTCTTTCTCTATATAAACTATAAGTGTGCCAAGTTTCATACTCCTCCGTTCGCGTAATTTTCGTAAAAAGGGATTCAAAGTTTTTGCTTCACGTATATATAGATAACATTCATGCTGAAAGGATTAAAATGATGAATATGTTATGGTTTATTTTAAAAATAATATTTCGTCTCACACAGAATTTAAATGAAACATTTATAATAAACAATAATGACTTGAATAACTATCTAAAGCCGTCTTCTACGATATGCCGTTTCATGCCCTGCTAAGACTCCACACATTTCTATATCACTACATTCTTTTATAATTTTCCCTCATTATTTAAGAATAATATAAGCCTGCGTAATACTGTTCCATACGTTCATGTCATCCATTTCGTAGAGTTTGGAAATAGTTGTAAAAGGCAATAGAATAGATCACGTCAAATTGACTTCAATTCATTTAATAGGCTAGGAGGTCGCGGAAAATTACACGTTACACAAACAACATACATAATATGCCTAATATTTTAAAACTCTACATATTTTTAAATTTTATTACTCATCAAGATAAAATATTATACTATTGTTTTATTTAAAAATTGAAAACGCTAATAAATATGAATCGGTGGTACAATAATTTGTTTCATATTAGAAATAGAAATAATTTAACTTTCTTAATACTTTGGGAAAGTTCTATAAATAAATGTGGTCAGGAATCTCTTAAATAAATAAGTACGTATATATGTCCACAATATTTCATAGACGCAATTCAATTTAAATAACTAATTAAAACATACTTAGTCTATAAAATAATGTGCTCAGGTATCAACAGAATTTGATATATAAATCGTATTGTCTATGTCTTCTACACAATAAGTCTAACGATAGTTCAACATGGTAACACATTGAGTACTAGATCGATACCACGATACATACATACACGATCGTAATGATTGAATGACAGCAGTTACGAAGTAATGATAGATAGATACAATATATTATATGCGTTATGATTCGAACGATTTGTGATTTAATAAACAACTATTGTTACATTAATTACATAGAATAGTAGGTAACAAGAATACAAACTGATTTATAATTAGTATATATTATACAATACAGTTTCTTTATACACGGTTGAAACATATTTACATCACTATAGGTAATTAGCGTTACAGGCGATATTGTGATTTCAATATTTTTCAGGCCGAAATTGATTTGAAAGCGTATATTTGTATGTAAAATACACTCATGGATTAATACATTCATAATTTCTAAATTACAATTTCAGAGAACAACAGGTTACAATAATTTAACATTCGCTAAGTTAAGTATGAAGCAACGAGATACATCTTTATATAGATCAAGAGCTAGAACAATTTTTATATATATGTAAATAGATTTTTAATAATTTTGTGCATACACAAATACACAAATTGTGACGTGAATACAAATCTATGATAGTTACAAGCTCTTAAACTATAGTAGATGAAATAACACTCATTAAATCCAAAAAACATGAAGCAAATAAATTACATGAAATATGGATTTTTTAAATTATGTCTAAAAATACTTTGCGCTTCTCGAAAATGTTTCAATATATTTGTAAATAAGCTGAAAATTTGACTTTGGTCCAGATTCCACAAGTCTATTTCATCATTGACATTTTCAAAATTATCAGAAGTCACAGTTAAATGCGCAAATTATTATTTAGCACAACTCAAAAATAATCTTACAGCAAAACTCGTTGTAGTACTTGAAATGATTTTTCAAGAATATAATCTAAATTATTATAAAATTAAAGTTAACAGGCGAAAATACTCAGGCAACATATTAAAAGAGTTCCAAAAAGATATAACTATATATAGAAGTATCAGATCCCTACTCCAGCTCACAATAAATGCTACCTAACACCTAAATTAATAATACTAATAGATAAATGTCCATTATTACAATTATAACAATATTTTTGTCAATAACAAACAAAAATTACGATTAGTATAGAAATATAACAGACATATTTTTTAACTTTGACTCGAAATAAGAAAAAACAAATATTAATTTTGAGAAATATTAAACATATAGTTTTTTACGAAAAATAGCTCCTTGAAAATACTGGGTTAGTTCACTACGTGCTATTACTCAAGACGTGGCATTTTTTTTAAATTGGCGACCAAGAAGTAAGTCAATTCCAGTATGTCCAAGGTATGATTACTTTTGTTTAGATAGTGTTCTATTAACAATTGCAGTTAGGGCTGTTGTTGCCTTGAGGCTGTTCTGTGAGGCGTTGCCCGCGAGCTCCTCCCGCTAGCATTGCTGGTTCCGAATCAAGACTCTCTGACATCTTATCGCAGATTATATCCACCAGACGTTCGAACACGGCCTTGATTTAAAAAAAAAAATGATAATTTAACCCAAATTGTTAAGTACTTATAATATATGTAAGGTATGTATACAATAAATATTTGGCCCACGATATTTATGCTATACGAAATATCGAAGAGACTATAATTGTACCATATTTGGTTAACGGGATAATAGCGAAAAGCCTCGACTAAGGTCTCAAGAGGCTATAGCTTAACTGTAGGATCAAGAAGGCAGTATTACTTAAAGCCTAGCTAACGATGGCCTGAATCCTTGATCCGCCATTAAAATATTTTGTATACTTATAAATATATTTTTTTGCTTTATATGTATTAAAATAACACACAGTTATGAAGAATAAAAAACCCGACTGAACCAATTCTTCAAATTTAGGAAGTAAATACATAAAGTAAGCTATAAAAGCTAGTTGTGCTATATATTTGGAATTGTGCTAATTAGGTCCTTTCATTTGATACCCCTACCCATCAACGATTTTTTTGTTTTTATTCATGACGTAACTGCCTCTAGAGGGCGGCATATTGAATTAAAAGTGACGTCATATATCTAAGAACACGGACTATCTAACGTCACCATTATATAATTTATATAATTCGGTCCAGGGGTTTAGAAGATTTGAGGTAATAAAAAATATTACAAACATACATGATACGCAACGAAAAACATAACCCTCCTCTGACAGTCTGGTGACAGATCTTTAGTGAAAAGATGCATATTTCAATATTACATTTTACTTCAAAATGATCATAAATATATATTTGATATAGGTGAGAATAAGCAAAGCAGCAATATTCTCAATTACAGTTTTCGTTCTATGTAATGGTAAAACCCTTATATTTCAGCAACGAATGAGGGTAAATTAATAAGCAGATGGAGCTTTGCTTTTAGGTTCTACCGATCAATATATCACTTTAATGATGGTAAAAAAATATGGTTGAATGTATGTAATATAGGCAATTCGTTTTATGTTAATATACATATACACATATAATATTTCTTCTTCTTTCTATTTTACTTTCTTTAGTACGTTTAGATCTTGCACATTATGCAGGAGACACTGTATTCCACTTTCTGAAGCTTTCGAGACACTGAAGCTATAAACGCAATGGTTGTGGGTTCGATCCTCATTTAGGGTAATTATTATATTTAGATTATTTTTATTTTCCTCTAATAAAATAAAGCGCACATTCAATTCTGCATCATACACGCAATAGCTAAACTTCGGGGGAAATTCTTGGTTGTCTCTACATAACCTGGTATGGAGGAAAAAGTGTTAAGCTGTTTTTTATTACCTTAACATTAATATTTTCTTTAGCGCTGGTCTCGTAGAACTCGACGCCAAGTTGTTCTGCTAGTTGTCGACCACGCTCTTGACTCACCACCCGCTCTTCCTCCATATCGCATTTATTCCCTACCAGGATAACTTGTGCATTATCCCAAGAATATGTCTTTATTTGCGTTACCCTGTTGATAAAATTATTATACATTTAAAAAAGGAAAAAAAAATACGAATATTTAAAAAAAGATAAAGCTAGTAATTACATTTTTAGACGAAATTCAAATATTTTCTTAGAAAATTAATTAATATCTTTGAAAATTCCTAAGAACAGTCAAATTTAAACATATCAGCTTAACATAACTTCTGCGACATAACATAAGTATAATAGAGAAATCTTAATGAATGCTTAAATCAAAGGTTAACTGAGAATGGATGATATTGTAAATAGCGTTCCTAGACGGCTAGCCGCTGTGACCTATATACTAATGAGATCTTAGTTGCCAACCAAACCGGGACGTCTAGAGCAGAATTGTCCTAAAGAGGTGAATTACGTAATATACTTATATGGACTTACCAATCTTGAACGCTGTTAAAGCTTTCTTCATTTGTTATGTCATACATTAGAATAAAACCCATTGCACCTCTATAATATGCAGTGGTGATCGTACGATAGCGCTCTTGTCCTGCAGTGTCCTGTACGATAACAATTCAAATTAAACAAAGTTTCAAAGTATATATTATTTTAATCAAAGAAGTTTCTAAGTTGGTAGCAAGTAAAGTAAATTTAACACACCCATATCTGTAGTTTAACGCGTTTGTCATGACGGAACACCGTTTTGACCTTGAAGTCTATTCCTACAGTAGACACGAACGCTGAAGTGAAAGAGTCATCAGCGTACCGAAAGAGGAAACTGCAAAAATAAACATATTACTTTTACCCAAGTATGAATTATTTTATAAATTATAATTTTGTATTTCACAACGTATAACGGAGCTTGTATAAAAATATTCAACCATTATTGCAGAAAGAAACAAAAGAAACATACCTAGTTTTTCCAACAGAACTGTTGCCGATAATAAGCAATTTGAACATGTAATCGAAGTTTTGATCAGCAGCATCTTTCTGCCACTTTGGGTCACCGCCTCCAGCCATCTACAAACATTATCTCATACACATTACTACTATTAACCGAAATTTATTTAATTATTAACCAAAATTATAAAAGATGACATTATTTTAATTCAAAATATAGTACTAATACCGTTTCCATATTTTTGTTATTTATTTACTTTTACTATTGTTATGTGGAATATTATACAACGGCACAACTGTAGCGCATTTCTTGGCAAAAGCAACTAACTAACTAATTTTAAATGATAAAACTAGACTTAACTGAAAAATGACTCTTATTTCAAAGGACAAAGTACTATTGCAATAACAGCATGCTGAGCTTTATAGCATTTTAGCATTGTACAGTTTAATATAAACGGTCGTTGTTTAATTTTTATTTATAAAGGATACTGCTGCTTATCATGTCATTTATTACAACAATTCAAGCTAACCTCCATATGATAACACAATTTTAACTAATATACGTAATATGAACAAAAATATTTATAATAAAAAAAAAATTATACTAGCTTTCCGCCCGCGGCTTCGCCCGCGTGAAATTCGGTTATATCGTGCGACATGGTAAGGAGTAGCCTATAATCTTACCCAAGGTCTAGAAAAAATAGTCTAAACAGTTGAACAAATTTACATGATTTTATGCTTGACAATAAGGAACTTCCATACAAACTTTCATCCCCTATTTCAATCCCTCCACCACTTGTTTCGCGATAAAAAGTATCTTATGTCCTTTCTCAAGTTCAGTTCTATCTTCGTACCGAATTTCATCAAAATCGGTTCAGTGGCTTAGGCGTGAAAGCGTAACAGACAGACAGAGTTACTTTCGAATTTATAATATTAGTGAGGATTATTTAGATATACATGAATAACAACTGTTTGCTTAGGATTGTGTCAAATTTAAATTATTTAATTTTTTCGATATACCATAACAGTGCAATTTGCACATCCGAAACTGAATCCCATGACTGTCATTTCATATCGGTCTCTTGTCTTAACAATTCTAATAATGATATATACAAGAACTAGATTAGGTAAAGTATATTCAAAATGATTTTCTTTGCCTATTACGTAAATTGGGCAGCATATATGAAAATATTATAATTATTTTACATATATGTCTAAATTTTATATATAAGCGAGTCACTTAAGAGAATGAATTATTAACTTTTTCTTTATCTATACATATTATGTGAAATGTTTAAGGGATCAATGTAAAATCAAAAATTCATACAAATTGATATAGTTTTGATTTTTTATACATACAACGTTAACACTCCATAGCCATAACCCATATAGTACTAAGGTAGACTTTATAAATGATTATAATATATATTACATGTTTCACCACAACTGATCTTTACTAAACAGACAAATCGTGTATTTGATGTGGAAGTAATAAGTATTATAAAAGAGATATAAAGCCAAGCCTAATGAGTTGAGCTTCTTAAGAGATATAAGAATATTACAAGTATACAAAAGAACTGATTTTGTACTTGTTTTTAATACAAAGCGAGCTTTTCATAACTCTACATCTCAAAGCCTCTGAGTTAAGGCTTACCGTGAAATTATAATGAGAATTTGTTGATCATAAAAATATATTTGAAATGTATCTTTAATTATATTTTGAAGCTTAGTTACGTGATGTACTTCTAGATTATCTTAAAAAGTTTATCATTACAGATCTTATATGTCAGTTATTTAGCGTAACTTCAGTCGCAGGGCTTACTTAAAAAAAAGCTGTGATAAGGAAATGACACGATAAAAACGATAATTTGTATGGCATAAGAGCGTTTATAATTACTACTAGAGTTACTAAAGAATATTTTATTCTAAGTAGATTAAAGGCTTATATCAGTTTAAAAAAAAACTGTAAATCGATGATTAAGTAGATGAATAATTTTTCTACAAGTTTAACAGTTCTGAGTAGCTATGTGCGCCACGTCGGTGAAGAGCAGCTAAAGTTGCGATGCTGCGTTGCATTTGCTTTGTTACTATGAATAATATTGATAGAGTAACGGTTATAATTGTTAAATTATAATAAGATACGATATGTTTCATATTTAATCTTTATTCTAATTATTGGTATTCGTATATTACTCGTATGTATTTAAAAATAAAAAATAATAATTTTAAAGAAAAAATAAAATAGAAACCAGCCCTGTTTTAAATTATTAATACAATTTCAATATGTAAGCATTTTCTTTTTGAATTAAAAAATAGATAGGAAATATCGGGTAAAGATAACATTGTGGTTTATGCTCACCTTTTATTGGTTCCTGTAGTCGAATTCAATCGACAAAGAGGTCAATATTTATATTTTATCGCTTAAGCGACTTTCAGCGATGTAACCGTAGCACGCCGCCTATCTCTGTCCCTTTTACATTCGCATCACGCAACGGAAGCGGGTGCCAGCGTTAACACGTTTATCGATTTCTTTTACTTACTTAGAAACGAAGTACAAACCAGTCTGTAAATTTATTATTAATAAGTAAAATTGAAAAAGTAGCACACAATACCTGAACTCGCAGGTGTAACAGTAAAAATCGATATTTAAGAAAGTTTCATAACTAATGCTTTTTTTCCACTTACACTGAATTTATTTAATTTTGGCTTCATTTGCTTATTATAATACCATGTGCGCTTGGTTTAAAATGTAATATTCCTTTGTGAATTTCCAAATAGAGCTTATTATTTCGCGCTCACAGCTGTTACCTCCGTCCTGTTAGCTTCTCACTGTGGCAAGGGAGTGGGATGAAAATCCAAGATGGCGGTGTATGCGCGCGCATGTCGCCCGTACAGCCTGTCAAATTTTCCCAGAAACATCCGTCCTAAGAACGGTTAACAGCATCAGATATTCTCTAAAACCATTACAATGATACATGTGACAGTACCTAAAATTATACTAATAAAAAAAAAAAAAAAATAGTCCCGCTGAGTTTCTTGCGCCGGTTCTTCTCAGGTCTGAGGCATTAAATTTAGTGAACCGGTGGTAAATTATTTGACGTTCAAAAAATGAAGCTTCTAACTTCTTATTTTGAATAAAATTATTTGACTTTGACTTTGACTTTGCTTTATCTAAATGGTCATATTTTTATACAAAAAATATATACCTTTGTTTATATAAAAAGGGTCCTCGAGCTTATGTTGTTTTATAAACTACAACAAGTCAATACTATCGGATGACGACAGTTAAAGCCTCGACCCCGTTGTAATATTTTATGTAAATCGAACATATACGTACTCATGTCGATGTTACATATGTTAGAAACATTGAAGCGCCGTAAAGTCTATCTATGAAAATAAACTCACGATCAAGGAGTTGGAGGAGGAGGAGTTGTTATAAATCGTTTTTTTTTGTATATAAAAAATTATATATCTTATACATAAATAATAGTTTTGGAATGTTGTGCCAAATAATCGGATTCTTATTCTTTTGTGCTACATACGTAGGAAGAATGAGACTCTATGAGTACGTGCAACACAAGCTCTTCATTGTAAAGCCTCAAATGAAAGCCTTGACCTCTTCTTGACCCAATTATAAAGGTTCAGAGTTTTCCTTAAACCGAAAATGTAACATTTTCCTTTATATAATATTAAAAACAATATGCTTCTTCTACAACTCGTATTTTTCAGCTCTTTAATATTCATTGACTACCTCAGAAAAGTTCAAGTAGTTTTGAGAGTGAAAGAAATTGGAAATCAATTATAATAAAGTTTTTCATTTATAGATGAGAAATACAAATTATTTTATCAAAAACTCGAAATTATTTATTTTAAAACAAGACATATTTGGTAAGTTGTAACAACATATAAAACTAGTTCTAAATAAAAGTCGATATTGTTAACAAAAATGAAATATACACTATGGCATTTTTTATGATTTTTTTTATTTTATTTATTATCAGTTGATTGAAAGTTTTCTAGTAATGAAAATATAGTTTAAAAATTCTAAAAATGTAAATTGAAAAATATTTAAATACAGGCTCTTATACATAAGCCATCTGTATTCATTACAAGATATCACTCCACTATCTAAAAGAGTATATACGTAATGCTATTCTGTGTTCATAGATGTCGCTGAGCATTTGTTACAAATTAAAAATTTTAATAACACACAATAGTCCGACTAAAATATGAATACTGTTTATTATTATGTATGCATTTTTTACAAAATATTTATTAGCATCCGCTGCACCTTTAGAAAAGATTAAAGTAGAAAAAGTAAATTTAAAATATCTTCTAAAATAATTGATATTTTTTTTAGCTTCACGCTGTATCCCACATATAGCAAGGTAGGCAGAGGTAACCTGAGAACCTAGTGTTAAAACACTCTGTTCCCCACATTCCACCGAATTGAGGCATTGCGTGCTGAGTAGCGGAACTCAACGCCGCGCTTTTCCTTGACTTTAATTGACATTAATTTGGCTTATATTAATACAAGCTTTTAAAAGCAAAAAGTATGCATCAACAGATATTCATACAATTATATTTATATAATTTAATAAAATCTTAAGAATATTCAAGTTCCTTTTTTTATAATTACGAATTCTTTACCAATTTAAAAATCAATTTTCAAACAAAATATACTTATAACTACAATTTTCATTATATATCTATGGTTTTATGTATTATATAATATATTTTTAGACCTAATTATAGTGACATTTTAATATATCAAAGAGGATATATAAAGATCGTTCAAATTACATCATTTATCGTACCTATCCCGTCTATGGTTAGATTAATCAAGAGCTTTTTAGGCCAAGTTTATTATTTTTAGCTTCCTATTGTATCCCGCACATGGCAGGGTACTCAGAGGGAACCTGAGAACCTAGTGTTAAAACACTCCGTTCTATTCTCAACGCAGCGCTTTGCGTTGTTACTAATACGAGGAAATAAAAATACTAAATATTAATTGTCCTAAATATTTAATATTTTCATTCCCTGGAGTGGGAATCGAACTCACAACCTGTTGCGTTTTAGTCTGGCGCCTTTGCTCCACGACTGGCTATTGTTATTTTGAATAATATTTTACAGAAAATTATTTATTTAATTTAAATTTCTTTATTGTACTTAAAATACATGAGAAAAAGTTAATACATTTATTAGTTTACAAAGGCGGACATATCCCTGAAAGAGATCTTTTCCAGTCAACCTGTGGAAGTGGATGAGTATGTTAGAGGCGGGATTAAAGTTTTTTAGGTGGTAGGAGGTTCGTCCTCCGACTGGCTCGCGACCACTATCATGTCAAAGACGAACCGCCAAATATCTTATGATGTGTTCCGGTTCGATGGCATGTAAGCCAGGTTTCCCCTTTCCCACCCATCCTTTCCCTAAAATGTGGTGGTTCCGATAGTGGACTACTACAATGTTCTCCCCTTCCATCAGTATCCTCTAGGTTGGCAACGCATCTACAACATCTCTGGTGTTGTAGATGTCTATGGGCGAAGGTAACCACTTACCATCAGGTGGTCCTTCTGCTCGTTTGCCGTCCGTTATCAATAAAAAAAAAAAGTACATAAAATTATAGCTTTATTTTTTTTATTTTGTTTAATATGCACACATTTGCTAACTGAATTAAATTGCACAAGAATAAGTATTGAATTAGTGAATGATTAATAAAATATACAATATTCGTATGTTTTATTTTAATTATTTCTTCTGTAGCAGCAGTCAATCAATTTTTATGTCTACGCAACATCTGACATAGTCAAGATTAGATTCATTCTTCACTTATGTGTACCTGTTGACTGCTGGGTAGCGGATTCTATTGCCACGTTTTGTTATACTGTTCATGTTAAAAAGAGTTTCTTTGAGTGCGATTCGGATTCATAACCATAGCGCTTAACATAGGCACAATCTTAGTACGCCAGAATAGCGACAGTTAATTTACTCGCCATGACTCGTGTTTCAACGAACCCAGATTTTAAAAATAAGCAAGGAAAATAGTCAATTTACAACTGTTATAGCTCTATTTCCTATATAATTACGTCGAAACAATTTTAAAAGCTCTGATAATTGAAGAAGGAATTTAAAAAGTTGTTTTGTGATTATAGTACAGAAAATTAAGACATCTAATGGCAGCTTTAGGTAGTTTATAAATTCAGATTGACCTTAGGTGTCGTTAAATATATACAATCATGATGATCATGTACTAAAATGTCGCGAGGACGGAATTAGCATAGTGCGTCGTCGTATAACGTCACGCCACGTCATGTGATGCGTCTCAAATACATACTTAGCAGTACCAGACCAAACCGCGTCATTGTAGGAATTCCAATCTGATTCCAAAATCTGGACATTTACTGCGTTAGCAATGGGAATGTAAATTGAGCTTGTCGTGTTACAGAGCCAACGTAACAGACCTATGTATAAGACATAAACCAATTCGACGGAGTACTGCAGTTGATTTTATTTATTTTAAGTCTCTTTTTAATTTTTTTTTGTGTTACGACTGCTATCATATAACTAATTTGTTTAATTGTGGTTTCGACTGTAAGACCGTAAAATTCCGTTGGTTCCCGTTCCCTTAGAGATTTCGGAATTGGTGCTTCCCGAACAATTCTACATATGAAATTAATAAATATTGTATTTGTAAATATTATCGTAAATGAGTCAGTACTTTCATAGTCTTTGCTGTCAAAATCCATTTTGTAATCAATGGATCCCTAGGTGGTGCACAACTGTTCCGTTCAGTAAGGCAAATCACAACAATATGAGACAATTATTTGTTTATTCCTTTGTTAATATTATAGAATAAATAAATTAAAAAAAAAAACAACTTTTTTTCTGTTGTATACAAGCCCTTATAACGTATAGCGTGTATCGTATAAGGTATAGCATATAGGGTATAACGCATAAGGTAGAATTTATGAAGTATAAGAGACCAGAACAAAACGAGCAAATATCTACAAGAAGCAATTTGGACAATCGTCCAAATAATGCGTCCAATAAGATTGACTCTGTCTGATACATTATAAAAACGAAATCAATAAGTTCCAATTGTCTGTCTGTCCCTTTGTTTTACATTTGTATAAATATATATTTAACAGCTAATCTTTTAAGCTGTTTGACATGAAATTTGATATGATACATATAAATTACTTTTTATTAACGCAGCACGCAGACAAAGCCACGCGCACCATTTAGTATTATAAATAACATCTATATTAATATTATAAATGTGAAAGTAAGTTTGTTTATTACGCTTTCATGCTAAAATTGCTGAACTGATTATCATGAAATTTCGTACATATATTCTAAGAGATATTAAAAATTATAAAAAAAACTGATAAACATTAAAAAAATGAAAATTCAGATACTTCAAGGCATCCATATACGTAATATATTATAAAATACAGTATGTACTACGGACTGTCATTGACCAAGCGAGCGAGACCGCGGGAAATGTCTAGTAATATTATAAAACAAATATACGTATATATATATTTACGTGTTTTGAACTTTGAATAATATTTTTAATTATAGTCGAAAAAGTTTCAAACGAAAGTTTTGAAGTTTGGTATATGTGTAATCCCTTTGTTTCTATTCAAAAAATATATGGAGTCTCATTACTTGCATTTCTTTATTGCATAAAAAATGCAAGATTTTTAATAATATATTGTTAGTTGTATTTTATGTTTCTTGTAAATATTTGCATTTCTCATCGTAATTTGGCAATAGCAGGATATTAACATGTGACGAGGTCATACAATTTGTACGATACACGCAGCTGTAAACCTATGTACCAGAGAGATAATAAAAATTGTACACAAATCGTAAAAGCTTTTATTTAAGTTATAGAAAATAGTAGACACGATAACGAATTGTATGTATAAATATAAATCCAAAGAAAATTGTAGTTATTCTATAAAAAAATAAAATATAACCAATGTTGAAGTTGTGTTTGACGCGTTAACAATGCGTTGCCTAGCAACGTACATATGTACGTTGTGACATACTCGTATATATGTCACTTTATATAAACATGGATGTCAAACCATGGGGTACCATAGTTTAGATGTAGATGGTGTAAATGTTACACCCACTAGTGTGTAATATTTATTTTATGTTTTACGCATGGCTTAAAAAAATATTATCATTCTGCACTCCTTGGCTATATAAGCAATACTAGCTGTTACCCGCGGCTCTGCCCGCGTTGTCAATGGGAAAATATTAAATTAATATTGAAATGGGATTATTATTATATTAGTTGGGAACGGAAATGTTAAAAGAGAACGAAGTTCTTAACACTAACTATCTCTCGTTCCCTCTGCCTATCCTGCTATATGCGGGATACAGCGTGAAGTTAATATATATATATTTATATATATATATATATATATATATATATATACGAATATATGAATATTACCGAATATAATGTCAAATAAATAAAGTGGTTTGTAACACCGGAAATATTATTATTCCCATATAGGTAAAAGTTCCATACAATAGTTACATTTTCATGAGATTAAAGTTCATAATAACGAGAAGTTACATACATATTCAACTGTCAATAAACGCCTGAACAAGGTTTAATTTGTGTAGTACTTATTACTATATATAAATATGTGAAACTTTATACCTCTTTTTACGAAAATTACGCGGACGGAGGAGCATGAAATTTGACACACTTATAGTTTATCTATGTAAACTATCTATATATACTCTTTCTCTATGAAGAAGTGCAGAATGCTAATATTTTTTTTAAATAATGCTTAAAAACTATATTAAATTAATAACATAACTGTTACATACGTTACCATGGTTTGACATCTATGCTTATACAAAGTGACATGTACATTACCTAAGACAACGCGTTGTTATTGTGTCAACGGGGACACTAGTATTTGTAATTGTTAGAAATAGGTACGTTTCATTTAATATAAGCAAGTATTAGAAATGGTCTAAAAACGTTTTAGTAAACTTTCCATTTTATTAGAATTCTTAAGATTTTAGTAATAAAAGAAAAAAACCGGCTTCAAAGAATATGCACTAATAAGTAAAAATTATTATGAACAATTTGAAAACAACTAACCCGATTTTAACTAAATTTTAATGGACATTAAGAGCAATAGCTAATAGCTATCCTATAAAAAATAATAATCAAATTGGTTCATCTAATAAAAAATTATGCGGTGTTGTAGATGTTCATGGGCGAAGGTAACCACTTACCATCAGGCGGTCCTTCTGCTCGTTTGCCATCCGGTATCCATAAAGAAAAAAAAAAAGAAAAAAAAAATGCGGTAGCCCACATAAAAAAACAGTCTAATTAAAAAACCTTCTCTTTTTCTGAACTCAGTTAAAAACAACAGTAATAGGAATGTTATCGAGATTTAGTAGTCGTTTGTTTATTTTACGACATTTGTGCACAATTTACCTCAGCAATGTCACGTAGAATGGATAAAATACAATAAAGATGGATCAGTTATCTCTTGAGATGCCAACAGTGAAAGTCAAGTAAAAGAAATCATCAGGGATTTTTGATCAAGAAATGTCACTGTCCTATATGTATGTATATGATTATTGTTTTTTCTCAAGATTCTAGAATGGTATTTTACGAGAGTTTCACTTAATAGTCAAGTATTATATATAGAGTATTCTAAGAATATAAGTATTTTTTTATTTTACTTTATACTGACCAGAAAGAAAGAAGGCAGAGAACCTAGCGTCAAGACACTCCGTTCTCTTTTAACATTTTTGTACCCCACGTTGTTTTTTCCGTTAAATTGAGGCATTGCGTGCTGAGTCGCGGAATTCAACACCGAGCTTTGTCTTATTATTAGAGCGAAGAATTAAAATACTAAATATAATTTAATATTTTCATGTCCTGGAATGGGAATCGAACCCACAACCGGTCGCGTTTACAGTCACACACTTGTATGCCATGATAGGCAAGTATTAAATAATATATATTTCATAATACAAAAACACACAATAATGTATTTAGCTCTCTTTTCTTAATCTCGAAATATTTATAATTATATGAACATATATTAAAATATTTTCGGTATTACTATTATATAGTTACATAATAAATAATAAAGGTAAAAAAAAAAAAAATAAAAATAAAAAAAAATAAAAATAAAAAAAAAAAATAGTCCCGCTGAGTTTCTTGCGCCGGTTCTTCTCAGGTCTGAGGCATTAAATTTAGTGAACCGGTGGTAAATTATTTGACGTTCAAAAAATGAAGCTTGTAACTTCTTATTTTGAATAAAATTATTTGACTTTGACTTTGACTTTGGTACTAAACATTCCTACATTTAGCAGTAGTAGTTCATACACATAACTTTTATATGTAACTAGCTTCACGCTAAACACGCACGCACCAAAAATAAGAAACAAAAGAAACGAATGTGACCTGTGACAATCATATGAAACAATTCTGCGAAAATAGGTGTAAGCTTTTCTTTACGACCGTATGCAAAGGAAACTCTGATATAATATTGTGTTGCTTCTCATAGAATATATGTTATATGGTGACACGTGTTTGATTGATGTAAATACATTTATATGCCTTTTAGGTAGGACAGGCCTAGTATGTTGGCTTAGAAGTTAATGGCTGTTAATTTAGAAATCTATCAATCTGACTATATAATAGTATCTATATATAAATACGTGAAGCAAAAACTTTGCGCCCCTTTTTACGAAAATTACGCCGACACAGGAGCACAAAACTTGGTACATTTATAGTTTATATAGATAAGGAGTGTAGAATGCTAACATTGTTTTAAAATAAAGCATAAAAAGTATATTAAATTAACAAAATAAATGTTACATACACAATAGTTTGACATCCATGTTCATATACTCCGATAGTGACAAATACATTTCTATACACAAGGCGCGACACTAGTTTTGATAGAATTATGTACGTACACGAAAACTTACAGAACAGTATAAATATATTGTCTACAATTGTTTAAATTTTGTTACTAACCTTGATATACAACTTATCTTAATTGAAGAGATTAAATATCACAAATAATAAATTACTGACAAATTTGAACCCTGTTAACAATAAAATACGAACTGTTACAACTGATAATGATGGGAAAAGTTGCTGGAAGAAGGAGAATCGGCCGCAGAAAAAAGTCATGGCTTAGGAACATCCGCGAATGGCGACGGGACGGCGAATGGCGACTGGCGACTGGCGAATGGCGACGGGAATCAAAAGCGCTGTAGAGCTATTCCATGCTGCCAGGAATAGGACTGAATATGCGAAGCTGACTGCCAACCTTCACTAGTTGGAGAGGCACTAAAAGAAGAAGAAGAACAATAAAATACATCTAACAGCCTTTTTATTGCAATTCTTAAGAGGTGAACGTTACAATTATTAGGAACTATAAAGTTTCAGTGAAATAACTGAATAATCCTAGTTGTTGAGGAAATAGGGGCATATTTTCATGTACAGAAGAAAGTAAGTTTGGCAGACTGGAAACAGCGACGTAAGGAGATTCTTTCGTACGCTTCTACAGTATTGACTTACGAGTATACTTGTAGCACATTGCTGAATATAATACAGTTCTGCATTCATGTCCCTCTTTTGAATAGCAGTTAGACAGGATCTAATATATACACGGTACTCTTCGTTTTGTTTACTATAAAAGTCATGCTCGCTACTATTTAATACAGTGAACGGATTTTTTCATTAAATAATCCCCGGGCGGTCCTATGAAAACACAACTGATAAGATGATTCATAAAACTCTATAAATAAATACATATCTTGTTAACCGATCTCTAATATAACATATGACCTGAAATTAGGTTAACGTATGTTACAGTTCACGTGCTATTTATCACGGCCTAAGATTTTTACTAATTACTAATGATTGAAATTATTTTATAATAGGATATTATTTTGAAAATTTAACTTACACTTCTATTAGGACGCTTCCTACGTAGATCTTCAAATGAATGGGATATGTTCAATAGAATAAAATAAAAAAATATTTTTGTATGTAAAGCTACAAATAGCTTTTCGAAACAATATAAAATACGTAACAAAAATACGAAAGTAGCTTATACTTGTACATGTAACAAAAAGCTTAATTAAAGCATTTTATATATGAGGAAATAAGAGTAACTAAAAAATGAAGCTATCGAAATTGCACGATACGTAAGTTTGCATGTCGAGTGAGGTGGAGTGCATTCAGGTTGCGCAGCAGTTTGCTCAGTCCCCACGTCGCCCGCCGACCAGCGCGTTCGTGCGCTCACGCGACACCCCTGGGCGGACTACGATCGACCAAACGAACATACAAACTTAATCGTAGCCACTTTTCCATATTTAGACCCTACGAGAAACCGAACGAATTACGCGATATATCCCTTTATAAGAATATGACTTTAAAACTATCCTCTAGAAAGTTTTCTCTTTGTGATTAATATCTACAGCGAAATTATTATCTCAATATGCATCTCAGAAATTTGTATCGAAACCTATTTATACACAAAAAACGACTGAAACTTTCTACTTTCAACCTTTAAAAGTTTACACCTTTGTAACACGATTTACACGAATTTATAAGGAGTTTTGAAAATTACTTTTATCCTAATAGTAATTCTTGGTAGGAATAAGTGTGACCAAAGACATTTGATGTAAAATAATAGACTGTTTAAATAGAAAAGTGTTTTAAATTAATGACAGTGCGTAGGTCTAGCTGTGTTTGTAATATTAGAAACTAGTGAGTGTTTTTAGTGCCCTTTCTGTGTACGTTATAGAATTTATTCGAATAAACAGAAGAAATATATTTGGTAAGGATCATTTTGTAATTTAATTGAAAATAAATTATTACATATAATTATTACATATATTTTTAGTTACTTTAATTTAATTTATTTACAAGAATATTTTTATATTATTTTTAATAAAAGAAATAAGGCTTTAAATAATCCATAATCTATATTAAAAAATCGAAGTAATTATTGCTAATACACTACAACAGAAATTGATATTTTTGCTTGGAAAAAATGTTATTGTTGTATCGAGGGCTCTACGAAAGCGGAACCACCAATTATTGTGAAAGCTCTATTAAAAATATTTCTAAAGAATCTCGAAAGCTGTCAGCTTCGAAATGTAATCCTGATTCGAATATAGATTATAAATTACTAACATTTGATTTATTTTTTCCAACATCTAAAATTATATATTTTCTCCTTTCTTATATTAGAGATGAATTTGTGCTTATATTGCGACAGAGTGTTTTATATGTCTTCGAAAGCTAAAAGTAAATTTATTTCTTCATTTGTATGACAATTATTGTATAAACTTTTATTAGACAGGCTATTTAAAAAATACATATCAAACGTTAACCGGGCGAGCGTTCTACTTTTAAATTGGCTCATAATGAGGACATTTAAGTTTCGCACTCTTCTACGATAAATATCTTAAATAAAACAATAGCTTTAAAATATCTTGCGATTAGTTAAATTGTTAATAATTACAAGTAACAGCTGGGTATAAGTAGACTATCGCTATAGTCCAATATATTAGAATAACGTATAGGTGTATTTTACGAAAGATAATTTATTTTTCTTACAAATAAAACAGTTTAAATTATTATTTTAAGCTGTTAAAGATTGAAGAGTTTTATAAGAAAGCTATAAAAATAAAAATGTGCGTTATAGGTTTGACGCTCGATTTGTTAAATCAACGTCATATCGATCATTACTCTTAGCGGCTTAACCCCTATGATGATACCAGTGAGGTGGGTTGATACGATCTCAAGTGCCTTTTGCTCTTTTTTTTTTTAAGTTTTTCATAATATGTCTGATCATATTTTATAACAATAAATAAAATGTCCTTCATAAATATTTTATATTATATGTTACATAAATATACTTAATTTATTTTGGTGGTAGGAGGTTCGTCCTCCGTCTGGCTCGCGACCACTATCATGTCAAAGACGAACCGTCAAATATCTTATGATGTGTTCCGGTTCGATAGCATGTAAGCCAGGTTTTCCCCTTTCCCACCCATCCTTTCCCCAAAATGTGGTGGTTCCGGTAGCGGACTACTACATTATCCTCCCTTTCCATCTGTATCCTCTAGGTTGGCAACGCATCTAGTACATCTCTTGTGTTGTAGATGTTCATGGGCGAAGGTAACCACTTACCATCAGGCGGTCCTTCTGCTCGTTTGCCATCCGGTATCCATAAAAAAAAAAAAAAAAACTGTTACACATTTTTTCAACCAAACCAAGTCAATTCTTTTTACTTTTTTAAAAACTTAAACCTCCAACCTCTTGAGCCCGCTTGGTTCATTCACGTGTATTACTTTAGCTGACTTCAATGTAGGCATACACATGCCATGATATACGTATGTTTGTAGGTAGGTATAAGAGTAACCGTAGCAGTAGTACGTAGCGTATTCTCGTATTCCAGGTCGGCATATTTGTACTCGTAATATAATTTGTGTAACAACATCACCTAATTTACCAACTCCCGAAATCTTAATATCTTTAAGAAATCTTATTAAGCTAAGTGTTACTAAAATATCAGTATATATATATATTTTTTAACCGACTTCATAAAAATAGGAAGTTATCAATTCGACTCAGTATTTTTTATGTGTTATTGCATAACTTTTTGATGAGAGAAACATTGCGTGTTGAGTGGCGGAGCTCAACGCCGCGCTTTCCATTGTTACCAAATGTTAAATGTTGTTATATGATAACTAGAGTTTCTGGTGTGTGATAGCTAAGATCTGACGAGTAGTTTTTGAGCTACTCATAATAATTCTAGTTTTTAAGGCATTTAATTTAAAAGCAATTTTCTTTTTTGATAAATTTTAAATTATGTTTATATACTTTCTAGAATAGACAAAGAATACTTTCTGAAACATCAATCAATACTGTGTAAATATACTGTAAAAATAATAGAAATATCATGTGCTAGATTTTAAAAGCTTAATACCGTACCAGACGGCTTAATAATTAAGCCAGACTGATTTTTGTTCTTTGATCGCTGTTTTATAATAATCACAAAAATATGTTTTATAGATAGATTTACTAACGTATTTAAAAGTTTTTATATGTTCTAATTATTCACCACAAAACAGCTAAACTGAATACAGGTACATACATTTATAAATAGGGATGAAATTTAGTACTTACATTGTAAATGATTCTTAATATTGCCTAAAGTTATATTATATTAATTGCTATATCCAATTGAATTCAGAATATTTATGTTCAATTCTTTTTTCTTTATCTGAAGTCCAAATAGATGAAATCGTAGCTTTTAACTAGTAAAAAAATTTATAGTGAAAATTTAGTTTAGCAAAAGCATTTTGAACAATCCTTGCGAAATTTGAGTCTTATGAATTTCTTTGCAAATAGTTATGTCATAATCGATACGTTAAGATCAAGTTTATATATGTTTTTATATATATATATATTTTTTTATTGATAACGGACGGCAAACGAGGCAGAAGGACCCCACCTGAGTGTGGTAAGTGGTTACCTTCGCCCAACCTGAGAGGATGCTGATGGAAGGGGGACAATGTAGTAGTCCACTATCAGAACCACCACATTTTGGGGAAAAGGATGGGTGGGAAAGGGGAAAAATCTGGCTTACATGCCATCGAACCGGAACACATCATTAGATATTTGGCAGTTCGTCTTTGATGATAGTGGTTTGCAGGAGAGCCGGTCGGAGGGACGAACCTCCTACCACCCTAACATTATTATAGATATAGATAACAAGGATTAAATAAAAAATTGTTGAAATTCGTGGTATGTAATATAATAATTTGGATGAAAACAACGCTATTATTGAGCTGTCACCAAGCGATAGTGCGCCCGGCTGTTATGGTACTTATATAAAGATTATTCAAAACTGACCACTTGAGTCCAATGATCGTAGTATTTTAAAATAGTTTTACAATGTCAAACCTAAGCCATACGCTTTTATTATACCCAGCAAGTATGAAGCCAAAATTTAAAGTCATCTTCATACATTATTTATTTAATTACATATGTAGTTCATTTGTACTATATTATTCTGTAACTTGTATTTGCTTTAGTAGGTACTTATTTTTTTTTAAATTCAAAATGACAAATATACAATATTCTAAGAATAATTGATAATACTTAAATAATTGTATTAATTATGTTTGGTGGTAGGAGGTTCGTCCTCCGTCTGACTCGCGACCACTATCATGTCAAGAACGAACCGCCAAATATCTTATGATGTGTTCGGTTCGATGGCATGTAAAGCCCAGGTTTTCACCATTCCCACCATCCCTTTCCCAAAATGTGGTGGTTCCGAGAACAGAATACTACATTGTCCTCCTCTTCCATCATATCCTCTGGAGTTGGCAACGCATCTACAACATCTCCGGTGTTGTAGATGTTCATGAGCAGGTAACCACTTACCATCAGGCGGTCGCTTCTGCTCGTTTGCCATCCGGTATCCATAAAAAAAAATAATTAATAAATAATACATTTGATTAATTTATACTTAGACATTATGGTACATCATAATAGTAAATGATCTATTGGTCTTACCTACATCCGGAAAATACAGGCTCTAATGACATTGCGCTGTGTTCTAATTTTTCCGCCTACATGAAGGCATGGGTATTGGGCTTTAATTAATTAAAGCTGTAATTAACTATTAATTATTCAAATTATGTCACACAATACATATTTTGGCGGTAGGAGGGTTTCGTCCTCCGTCTGGCTCACGACCACTATCATGTCAAAGACGAACCGCCAAATATCTTATGATATGTTCCGTCGTGGCATGTAAGCCCGTTTTTCCCATTCCACCCATCCTTTCCCCAAAATGTGGTGGTTCCGAGGCATGGAATACTACATTGTCCTCCTCTTCCATCTCTGTATCCTCTAGGTTGGCAACGCATCTGCAACATCTCCGGTGTTGTAGTGTTCATGGAAGCGAAAGGTATCCACTTACCATCAAGGTGGTCCTTCTGCTCGTTGCCATCCGTTATCCATAAAAAAAAAAAATATAGAAAATATGTATAACATACATGTAACGTACATGCTTACTATTATTATATCATCATCAGTATGTTAAATTAACATTTGAAGAAAAGCTTTGGCCCTCTTTCTACGAATATTCAGTTAGTGGATAGTCCACTAACTGAATATTCATTCATCATTTATTTTGTACAATAATATAGAAAAAGATATTTTGAATTAATATAATAAATAGAACACACACTAAGTGTCCGATATATTATTATACTTTTAACAATGTGGCCTGGAAGGATTGCAGTGGTAACGCCTGTTTTATGCGTCAACGGATCCACTAGTGTATTATCATGTTATTGAGTATAGTATGAATACAAGGGCATATATCACCCAACTCAGTTGTATAGATGTATTATAAAAATATATAAAGCAGATGCTAAACAGGCTGTTAGATAACAGGAAGGGGAAGCAAAGAGTCTCATCAAAATGTTTAGTAGTCACTACGTGACAGTACTTCTTAAACCTCAAGCTTCGCTACTTTAAAACGAGAGCTTTTTTTTAAGTAGCCTATATTATACAGACTTGACCCGACTAATGTTTTACAATGAACATTTTTGAGGTTTACACCCAGCTGTATTTGTTCTTCATAGTCTAGTCGAACTTGACATACATCGACTACTTGTATATTACATACATTCATAGATATAAAAAAGCTCATTATAAATTGAAGCTCATTAAATGCACACATGTTTCATCCAACAATAGAAAACTCTGTTAATGAATGTAGAAAAAAAGTGATGAATTCATTTGTTATCACTTACTCAAATATCATTTTTACTAGAACATCTTTATAATCTTTTTGTCTTATAGTAAAGTAGGTGACAATGATAAATTACAATTTGTTTTTTTTTTTTTATGGATACCGGATGGCAAACAAGCCGCCTGATGGTAAGTAGTTTACCTTCGCCCATAATTTGCGCTCTAACACAAGTAACCGCTAGTAGCGTTTGCCAGCTAGGGATACAGATGGAAAGGGAAAGGACTCAATGTATTGATCTATCGGAGACCACCACATTGAAAAAGAATATAATTGAACACGGCTTGCAGCGTCGGCGAATTCGTCTTTATTATGATCTTGACTCAGGCTCAGCCTCCACCATAAACAAATTCAAATATTATTGAAATACTAATAAGGTATATGAAGCTATCAGTTTAACGTGCAATGCATGGTTGTATTGCTAAACTTGTCTAAATCTATTCATTAGTTATTAATTGTTACCAAGCCAGATTTTCCCCTTTCCCACCCATCCTTTCCCCCAAAATGTGGTGGTTCTGATAGTGGACTACTACATAGTCCCCCTTCCATCAATATCCTCTGAGTTGGCAACGCATCTGCAACATCTCTGGTGTTATGTGAATATCTATGGAGCAAAAGGTAACCACTTACCATCAGGTAGTCCCTTCTGCTCGTTTGCCGTCCGTTATCAATAAAAAAAAAAAAAAAGAAAAAACATCCATCCGTGCTCACAAATTTCGACACTTAAATGTTGACAACGATTTACCTACTTTAAAGCTTACTACCTTAATATCCAAAAAATCTTTACGTATATGAACATTATTATGGAGCAACACAAGATAATTAGGTAAGAAGCTGAGTTTTTAAATTAAACACTTTTCTCATAAATTGACTAAATTCTCCATTGTAGATGCCGGGGTTAATAATAAGACTCAATTTCCTGTGGGAAACATTTGCGGGCTCACAAAGAAAACGTGAAAATGGTCTGATCTTAAGGCGATAAAGGATATAATTTAAAATAAAACTTTATTTGAACTGCGGATATTATTGAATTATCGTTTTTGAAATTAATTATGAAATTTTAAAATTAATAGATATGCATATAACATTGTTTGGATTGTAGTATCTGTCAAACAGAGAACATCATTTGGTTTTGTTCTTCGCAACCTTCTGCCTTTTTAATGGTGGTTCATTGTTAAAAATATGATTATTTTACATATCTAGCTAGATATAATAATATTAAGTTAATTAATATTAATGACCACAATGGAACCTTCAGTTGACATTCATATTCCCTATATGATCATCCGTTTTAATTGTGTTAAAACAAGCAACATTAGGTTTTGGGAATATAATGTCTACATAACAAAAAATAAACTAGGTGATCCATTCCTAAATTTCGAACAACCGACAAAAGAGGTGCGTAAAGATAAAAAGGACCTTTTTCTTCGTTAAATTACCATAAAATGTACCTGTCAACATCAATAAAAGAAAGTCTCAAGTCAGTTGGATACTTAAAAAGATTTCCTTGAAGTAATAAATAATGCTACAAACTTTACTGCTCTATAATATTAGTATGAGTATGATGGATAGCTGGATGTTTCCAACTTCATTAGCTCAATTTTGCTTTCATTTCGTTGAGTATCATGTGCTTTTTCGATTTGTGACTTTGCCTGCGCCGTGTTTGTCTTAACGTTTTTATATCAAATTGATGAAAAGATACATCTGGTAAGATATTAATGTAACAAAATTGTTACTGATACTGTTAATAGAATTATTAGTAATATTTTTTCTGTTTTATATTTTCTAAAATTTCTTATTGTAAATCCTTTCAAAAACAAGCACTATTCAAAGCATACATTAAAAGTCAATGTCGAAAGCTCAAAGATAATAGTACTTATGAAAATGATAGTTTGACATTTAATATATATTTCTTAAGAACTGCTCAGACGATACAAAATTGAGTTTTCCAATATTTCGCTTTATTTATTTAAAAAGGTTTGAGTATCCTTTTTATTCTTGCTTCTAAATATACAAAGATATTGAATTTATTAGTAAGCTAAGTTATTATCATTTACAATATATTTAAAGTGTTGTTATTGAGATATTAATAGAAGTAGGATCCTAAATAAATGAAATGAATTATACAATCGTGATCTTTCATTATAGATTTCTCAGAACCGCTTCACTGGCATACAGCGTCGTTCTTTGTTTTAAGGTTCTATATTTAGAGGACTGCACTAGAATTTAATTTTGCTAAGATATGTTATGCAAATAGTGTATTATCTAAATATTTTCTTAGGAATAACAAATGTATATAATAATAATTTAAACAAAAATATATAGAATTTATGGGCTTTTTTTTAATTTTTTTTTATTGATAACGGATGGCAAACGAGCAGAAGGACCACCCGAGTAAGTGGTTACCTTCGCCCATAGACATCTACAACACTAGAGATGTTGTAGATGCGTTGCCGATCTAGAGGATACAGATGGACAATGTAGTAGTCCGCTATCGGAGCCACCACATTTTGGGGAAAGGATGGGTGGGAAAGGGGAAAATCTGGCTTACATGCCATCGAACCGGAACACATCATTTGATATTTGGCGGTTCGTCTTTGACATGATAGTGGTCGCGAGCCAGACGGAGGACGAACCTCCTACCACCTAACTTTTGGTTTTCATCGTAATAAAAGTTTTGTAACTTAACAAATGTTACGGAATCGAATGACATCTTGTCTCCTTCCTGCAAGGTGTGGTAATTGCATGAAAATAAAAGAAATTTGATGAAAATTATAACAGTCATAAAGTAATTTAAACACAGCATCTACATCTGCCCACCTCGCTAATAATTCCTTGTATGTCACCCTTGCAGTTATAGATTAAATTCTAATTTATATTACCAAAATATATACGTATTTAGGTTATGATATTAGAATATTTTTTTATAATATCAATAAGTCGCCATTTTAAGCGGTGTATGATATGATGAATATCATCGACATGTAATTACTGATACGACGTACATGTTCCAAGCCTATTGTAATTGTTAGTAGGCGTATCTAATCTATAGTTGCAAGGGATTTGGATCAATACCTATGTTCTAAATCTGATCAGCTCTAGTTTTACAATATTAAAATAAACTTTTAAGTGCTACTGAGTTGTTACATAAATAAGCGATTTATTTAATGTCTCCTATTCAATAAAAGATATCAATAATTTGATTAAAACTTTTAAACTTTAGTTTTTTCTCGACTGTTATATAGTTATAATTTTTCTTTTATATGAATTATGAGATATATGGTTTAACTATTAATCAATGGTATTACATTTTTTTTAACTTCACGCTGTAACCGCATAGCAGGGGAGTAGGCAGAGGGAACCAGAGAACCTAGTGTTAAGACACTCCACTCTCTTTTTCAACAATGAATTCCGTTCCCACTTTCCGCCGGAATTGAGGCAATGCGTGTTAGTGACCCGGAACTCAGCACCGCGCTTTGTCATTTTGGCAAGCCCAAGAAATTAAAATTCTAAATTTTACATTTCCTGGGTGGGAATCGAACCCACAACCTGTCGCGCTTACAGTCACACGCTTGTGCCTCTGCGCACGACGGTACGATGAACAAAATATTAAAAGGTATTTATTATGGTGTAAATGCCACAAGATATAGTGTAATGTGGCACATTAAAGACTAAACAGCCCACCTGTATCTAGCCATTATTAACAACCAAAATATTTCGGTTGTTAATAACCTATAATAAATATTAAATAAATCCTAAAATAAAACCTATATAGAGTTCCAAATTGAACAATTCTAACCGAATTAGTATGTTACAAAACCAAAGGTTGTAAGCATCAGTAACAAGACTTGCCTACATTGTTAACAGGATTATGTTCTAACAATCCAATAACAGTTTCTTAACAGTTCAAAAGGACATGACATCCCGTATCAATTAGCTGAAAGCCAATCACAGCCGAAATCCTCCATCCGCCTGGCTTTATCTGTACAGCGAATACGCATTTGACCCTTTGTATGCCATTAATTTAGATGTTTTGTGTTAGTTAGTTAACAAATTCCTTTTGTTATTTAATCTTTTTAAGAAGCCTTTTTTTAACCTTTTTAGGTAATTTAATATGAAGCTAAAAAAAAAAGAAAGATATATTATCTTTTTTTTTCATTAAAACTTATATCTCTGTTGTAAAATACACATGCTTATTATGTTTAAATATCAATGACAAGACAAAAAAATTCTAATTATAAAATCATATTTAGTTAATAAAATATGTGTTTATCGTTTATTCAAAAAATGTATTCAATTAAATCTTTTTGAATGGCCTGTCTCACATCAAAGACGACAAAACGAGGCGATGTGAAATATGTACGACAGAAAAATTAATTACAAAACGTTGGTTCTAAGACATTTGCTGCCGTAAATTCCCAATGTCAATCCGGAAGGTTGACAATCTGCAGTTTAAAAATTAAAGGTCGCGGTTTGAGGAAATCGTTTAAGAGCCAATATGTGTATAAACACAGCTGAGATGAAGCCCGGTCGCAGGTGGGACGCTCGAAATAAATATAGCTCGAGATTCGTCGTTCATTGTCACCATCTAGCCAAGGTCCCAAGAATTGTCGGGCATCAGTACGGATAATTCGTATTACATAAAGACACTGTAAAAGCTTTTATTACATTGTTTATTTTAATTTACGTTTAAAAAATCAATAAATCGAGAATCTATAAAAATTTCATTTTATTTTGGGGAAATTGTATTGCAGTAGATGTCAAAAACTCCAACTGAAAACGCACTGGTTGTGGATTCCCACTTAATAGTCTCTAGTGGATAAAATCTCATTTCAATTATTTTCGTCCGCTCTGGTAAAAGGCAAAACGTTGCTTTTTGAACTCCAACACTATATGACTACTTGAAAAGTGAAACGCATAATATAATTTTAATTATATGTATTTTCCTGGAGTAAAGATGAATCTTATAATAATATTTGTTATATGTAACTCAGTTGTTAGTTATAGGTAGTCGATGACCGGATGGCAAACAGCACAACCCAACCTAAACTGCTCGGCGTAGACATAACTTCGGAGTAACTTCATGAAATAGTATTAATACTTGGTTCCATTTTTAATGATAACGGACGTTACACGGAAATGGTGTGACAAGGGCCATAACATTCACGCAAATAAGGTAACGTGTAACGAATACTTATAAATATATTGAAGATATGCAATATTTTCTGTTACTAGAAATATATTTTTTTATTTGAAATTCTGTCCCACGAGGACTTCTTTGTTTGAGTCTTGTATGATGGAACGTTATCTGCTGTACCAAATTAATTAGCTTGACATCATCTAGTATTTTCCACAATTACTTAACCGTCTCGGTGAAACAACAGTATATTAAGCTGAAAATATCTCATTGTGCCACCCACAACCACTCTTAATAATTGATAAATTTAATAAAAAAATTATATATTTATAACATATATGAGACTGTTTCTCATCTCAGTTAAATTTAGTTAGGTTAGTAACAAAAATTCGTGTTTTTAAAACATTTAAAAGTCGCTTAATTGAAAGGGCGACTGAAATGGCGCTGACTGTGGTCTGAACTTTCCTATTTGCGACGGTGTTAATTGAAACGATTAACTAAAAATAAGCAAACAAAGAACGTTAAGCATATATACTTTACTAACTAAAAATTAGCTTGTAATATGTACTTGAGCTGAATTCTTGAAATTACTAAGGCTTTTATAATGGTTATTATAATTTTAGAAAACCTTTGTATGTTACCACCACGTTTTTTTTAAAATATATAAATATTTATTTTACATGTTTGTGTTGCAATATTATTATTAATTCTCTCTTGAGATTCAAACAATCAACTCATTCATTAAAATATACAATAGAAATAAGGACATTACCCTGAAATTATAGCAATATTTGACATTTTATTTCACAAGTATATGGAGTTTTAATAAAATTAAAGAAATAAGAACTAAATAGCTATATACTGTGTTAACTACTTCTCATTCTATGTACTAATAACACATCAGATTTGACGTTCAATATTTGCATATCAAATAACTTTTAGCGTCCGCAATTACTAGCGTTGACAGCAATAAATCGTCTCCTGAGTGCTAGCTTCTCCATTTTTACACGACCATAAACTGTCTCGTCGCTAATAAATGACGCAATTGACAGTGGCCGCTTTGTCTCTTAATAGTAATTTTGAACCACATTTTAAATGAAAGGCATTATAGTCACAATCTCCTTCCTCCGAGGACTTAGTTGAGACATCTGACGGGGGTAATGCCCGCAATCAACATACTGATGATTTGTTAATTTATCTTCATGAGGAGACCTTTAGACTTAGTTGTTTTATTTTATTTTATTTTGGGACAAAAAACAGTGGTACAATGTATCTTATACACATTAATAACTACTTAAATAACGCTTATTATACCACTAGCTACATTATCCACTTATTACTAGATTAATTATTGTTAACCTAGGTGAAATAAAACTACAAATACATTACATTACACAGTGAGCTTGAATGAGTGACAAAAAATAAATGAATTTACAAATATGCTAATCAAAAAAAAAAGAAAAAAGTGACATATACATATTTGTAGTGACATATACATATATATATTTGTTATACTATCTGTTGCTAAGTTCTTTTTCTTGTAAACTTCTAAACCGTAACATCTTAGTAATAGTATACGTAAGTTAAGGAAAGAACTAATTACAAATTACACTTAATCTGGATAAATTATAATAAATGAAGTAGCCTTCCACATCTATAAACTACGGGCTAAAGATCCTATATTAAATTTCATCAAGATTGCTTCAGGCGATCAGGCGTGAAAAGGTAATAAATTCACTTTCACATTTACGAGTATAATATTCATAAGGTCATGTGTATTAAATATTAAATACTGTATTTATATAATCATCTACTTGAATATTTATTATTTAACGATTTAAATTTGTTTCTAAATAAAGTTATAGGTATGAATTTAAATATGTACGCATAATATAACAAAAATTGATGACCTGGCAGATCTATTGCAAATATACGCAATACGCTTGTTAATCTTAAAAAACTGCCTTTATTGGCACTGATGAAAAGAAAACTATATACAGATTTAGCACTGATACAAGTATTTCTAAGCAGCAGTAACATTGCAACTGCACTAATCTGTACGCCTCTTTACATCTCGGAAGTCAGTTTACAGCTGACATAAAACAGTTAACAATCCACCATATCACGTTGGGCCAACTAAGACCAACATGTATTGGCAAGCATATATTAAAGAACTTCTATTATCCATGATTACCAATATTGGCTGTAATTTGTGTATGTTGTGTTGTTGGCCCACTATAGCGTAACGTGTGCTCTCAAGCCGTTAAAGTAACGTAGACGGATAAAATAGGCACTCTATATTCTTAAACGTTCTGGTGAATGTACTTATCTGAGTGTTATATAATGACTTCGGTAAAAGTTTTATGCTGGTATAACGACCTAGTTGATTGACTTTTTAGTGTCACTGCTATCAAAGCGAAATGTCTAATACAGAACCCATTGCGATTATTATTTGCACAGATTGATCTCCTTCAAATTTTATTTTATTAGTATTTTTTGTTTACATTATGCTTACATTTTATAATATAAAAAAAACATTATTTTGGTAAAAAAACATTTGTGAAAAGGTTTAAAAGTTGTTCTTATTCCAATAAATTGCGTAAATACTTAGGCATAGGCATTGAGACAAATTCATTTACCAATTAATTGAAATTAATAAACTGATAAAGTGATTTTATTTAGTTTGAATAGCAGTAAGTAGTAAGTAAAATGCTACGCAGCAGTTCCCGCGGTGGTAAAATTTCATTCATTTATTTAATTAATTTTCATTTCTCTACTAAATGGATTTTTTTCTAAAAAAAATGCTACATATCTCATGAATGTTGCGAAATTCCTAAAGTAAAAACTATAGTAAATGCACATTAACATATTATATGAAGATCGCAATCAAAAACACTTTTACTGTTCAATTCTTTTTGATTTTCCCTATTCGTGTGTTAAACCAAGACAGATCTACACAATTTTTGAAGATAAGACACAAATAGAACGGAGCTACTATACTCGTAAAACTCAATCGAAGTATTTTGCGAAATATTTAAAGTGGATCTCGTAGACATCGGCTAATAATGTTCTACAGTGAATTTTAAATTGTGTCTGCTTTTGCATGAAAGGACTACTTTCAGCGGCATTGTATTTTTAATATACCATTTAACGTACTACTTTGGATAGGTACGCTTAAAAAATGTATTTTTATTTCGACGAATTCGGTGACGGGGAATAATTTATGGATAATGAATAAAACATGAATCAGAAATTTGTAACTCATTGTTTAAATATATTTTCAAAATAAAAGGACAATTCTTTTTTTTTGATTTCTACGTCATTATGAACATTTATATTGTGTCAGTAAAAAGTTATTGTAGTACAATTTAAGAAAAGTATCTGTGAATGCAGAATATAATTTAAGATCTTATTTAATATTATAAAAAATGGAACTTCGCGGAAGATTTACTATTTATAAATATGAGGAACTTTACTGACTAACCTTATGGTAATAATTTAACGAGCAATAACCCTTAAGGGGTGAAATGGAGGTTATAACTTCGTGTGAAACTTGTTAGCCCAGTAGAAATACGCACACTCAAGTAAGTAGCCGCAAACATCACCTATTGTGACAGGTATATTGTATATAGGGGTACAATTGATATTATATTTTCTACAATAAATAAATTTTGCATTGTCTTTTATTACATTTTGTCTCTGTCCAACAGAATTATTTCATGAAGTATCAATCCTAATATGTACATTTCTTTTTAATTTATTATCCTTAACCATTATTATCTGATGAATAGAAACATAAAAATAACCTACTAATTTCACCATTGGAAAAAGAAAGTAAAAATGACACTAAAACTTATGATTATATTTTTTATATTGTAAATTTTTTTATGGATACCGGATGGCAAACGAGCAGAAGGACAGCCGCCTGATGGTAAGTGGTTGCAACTTCGCCCATGAACATCTACAACACAAGAGATGTACTAGATGCGTTGCCAACCTAGAGGATACACAGATGGAAAGGGAGGATAAAGTAGTAGTCCGCTATCGGAACCACCACATTTTGGGGAAAGGATGGGTGGGAAAGGGGAAAACCTGGCTTACATGCCATCGAACCGGAACACATCGTAAGATATTTGGCGGTTCGTCTTTGACATGATAGTGGTCGCGAGCCAGACGGAGGACGAACCTCCTACCACCAAACAAAAAAATTATTAATAATATAAATAGGTGCAAAAACATAAACAAAAATAATACATACTGAAATATAATTATAACGCACTTACGTATTTAATGTATTTCTAAACATCTTTCGACGTAAATAATTTAGACGTCGCTCGCTTTTGTCATCCAAAATTAACTTTTAGCTTCCGTTCTACATTACTGTTCTAAATTAAAATTCACAATAATATACACTTTGACGTTTTCCTCTACTGCATAACGCTGTAGTACCGACTACAGCGCGTACCGACGCGTGATACAAGGACCACTCAGTAATAAATTATTATGAAGATTTATAGATATGCATATATAGCAGGGTAGGCAGAGGGAACCTGAGAACCTAGTGTTAAGACACTCCGTTCCCCACTTTCCGCCGATGGCATTGCGTGCTGAGTGGCGGAACTCAACGCCGCGCTTTGTCTTGTTACCAAACTCACGAAATAAAAATACTAAACTTTTACATTTCCTGGAGTGGGATTCGAACCTACCTACCTACCTGTTGCGTTTACAGTAGCATGCTTGTGCTTAATATAAATAAAAATTTTAAAAACTTTATTGCTGTGCTATACACAACTAAATATATTTTACACAACTAACTTTAAAAGTTAAATAACATAAAAATAGCTAATATACAGGTACCAAGGTTTTTCTATCTCTCTTATTTATAATGTACAATAATAAAAAACCTTCATACAGGAACTAATGCGTAATATTGAGGTATCACCTTACTATTCCAAATACAAGGTGGAAGTTCAAGCCAACAATACGGGTTTCATTTATATTAATACTGAAGTAGGTCATAAATTAAAGGGCAGGGCGTGGCATAGCAAATGCGTGTTTGTAAAATTATTTACCTTGTACTCACTCCAAGCACCATAAGCTCGAAGTCGCTAAAATTATAATATACGAATTCTCACGTGATTTCAGTAGTTATAATACTGTACACCACTTATTATAAAAACAGTTAATTGCTTTTCCTATTTTACATTGTACGAGTATGTATATATTTTTTTTCAACTTCATGCTGTATCCCGCATATAGCAGGGTAGGCAAAGAAAACCTGAGAACCTAGTGTTAAGACACTCCGATCTCGTTCCGTTGTATGTATATATAAAAAAATAAATTGTACAGTTATCCAATGCCAAATTGGAATTAGATATAATAGACAAATTAATTCAATAATTTTTATTTCCTGGGTTCGGTAACAAGGCAAACCGCGGCGTTGAGTTCCGCTACTCAGCACGCAATGCCTCAGTTCGGTGGAAAGTGGGGAATGGAGTGTCTTAACACGGTTCCCTCTGCCTACTCTGCTATATGAGGGATACAGCGTGAAGCTATGTATGTTGCATGTAGACAAATTATTACTCAAACAAATATCTATCCTAATTTGGGGATTGAACCCAAGATTTGTAGCTTGTAGCAATGAGAGAGAGATGACTGCCACTAACAACTAAACCAACAAGCCAATCATGGACTCAGTGTCCATTTCTGTAAAAAATACACGGACTACCTCTATATAGATGTAATATTTCTCACTGTATACATTTAATATTTATAAGCAGTCGATTTTGAATATAATATTCATTATGAGTGCCAAAAATAAAGTGCAGTAACACTAAACGTTAAAATTTAGTGATGATGATTTCATGACTCGAATGTGTAATAAAATATAATTGTTTTCAAACAGTGTGTTAAAGAACAGATGTTTTTATAAAAAGAATATCGTCATAATGTTTGAAATATCTCGATTTTAAAAGGCTGAATACTTAAGTCAATCTGCCACCCTTTTTGCGATAATATAATTGCACTTTGCAAGTCGTAGCTTTGGGATTACATATTACAGTGACCCTAAAATTCAATGACCCGGTAGAAGCCGTTTGTATCTAGTTCGAGCGATCAGAATCAATAAATTCTTGGAATTTTTAAATATTATTGCTAACTACTTACAATTTAACGCTTTTTAACCAATCTATTTGTATTTTTGACAATAATTTTTATTTCTATTAAGAAGTTACTTCATATAGCAAAAGCTTACTATAAAGGTTTCTAATATATAAAATATATAATCAATATATATGTAATACAATATTATCTATTATTTTAAGTACGAAATAAATATAATATATAAACATACCATGTTTGTTGATGATGTAAGTATGATTCACTTTCAATGTTTAATCATGTGTTTGTAAAACATGAACTATGACTACATTATGAAGACGAAACCATACGCTTGGAGAAATTTAATTATTATTGAAATATTAATTATTTATCATTAATAATGAATTTTTATAAAAAAATATTATTGTTTTTCTATTTTTAGTGCTATTTTTAATCTTTAATATTTGCTATCAGCACAGATTTGTGTTACTTGACACGACATATTTATTTTAATTAGCGCGTACGAGAGACAGCGCTATAATTATAAACTCCTACGGCAATTTTCTGTTGCTTCTCATTTAATAAACTTTAGGCCTGTACAAGGTTACTTGTGCGTAAAAATTAGTTAAATATATTTTACCTTCTACTGAAAACTTCTACTGAAAATTATTATAATATATGAGAAGATATTGTTTCTGTATAAAATAAATAAAAAAATGTCGTTTATTGAATATTGTATAGTATTTTTCTTCTCTTTCGTCTTTTTAGGATGAATGTAAACAAAACTAGTTTAAAAAACTAGTTTTAAAAAACTAGATTTTTTTAAATGTTAATTTTACTTTTTAAATATAATTTAAGATAATAAATTTTATATGGAAATAAAAATAGTCATAAAATGAAAAAATATATATGTTATCGGTATACGTAAGGTATACGTAAGTGAAACACACATAAAAGGTAAAGTAAGTAACTACGCTAAAACAATATTCAACGTGACATAACATCCAAACCTTTACGATTTAAATCTTTTTGCCACCGCTGTTCAATCATATGGAAATACTGCTGTTTTCTTATGGCACGTGTGACTTATTTCTGAGCATAGGGTGAATAGATCCGTTGATGTCAGGTAACTTTATGTGTTACATACGTTATAAGTTCACACGAAGCTCCGAAATATTGTTAGCTTTAGAGATCTTTGAACTCTTTTCGTAGAGTAAATATTTATTTATGATAATAGTAATATTAACATAAAATTGTATTTTTAACATACGCGAAATATATTGAAATAACTCACCTATATTTTTTTTTTGTTTTATAATAAAATATTACTAAGAATGTACTAAAGCAATTTAGTAAAAATATGCACTAGAATTTAAAAAATTGACATAAATATCAATAATGTATGAAGGTAAATTTTATATAAAGGTCTTAAGTAAACAGATAATTTAAAAGAAATGTCTACGTTAATATGACAGTTTTGCTGTAAATTTCTAATATTCATCATAAACTTGACCGATATCCAGTACTGCACTTGGCCGCGTAACAAAATGTGTCAAACTGTACATTGGCGATGTCTATTTTTGCATCTCATTATCTTTTCGTGCCAGAATTCTTTAGGACATCTCAGATATTATACGCAAACATATTTTAAGAGAAATATTTAAAAAAATGTTAAAGTTTTTGTGACATTAAAGTAAGTGACTACTGTATTCAAGAGCATTTTCACTTGCGATAGCTGTACAAAAACTTGGTCTACTGTTTGTAATTTAAATGAAGCGGCATTCAATGTTCATTTAAATGAAAAATCCTTAATGAAGATACCGGACTGTCTGAAGGTAGTAAATTAATAAAGCAAGATGCTGCAGATATTTTATTAATAATTTATAATTTAAATACAGTATACTTCAATTTTATCATTGTTACGTAGTAAATTTTTTATTGTATTAAAGATCATGATAGCACAGTGAAACAATCTAACTGTAAAGGCGATGATTATGGGTTCGATTCCCACTAGGAGGATTATATCACAATTATTTTTATTTCCCTTATATATTTTTAACATTTATAAAGTTGATATGGCTTTAGCATCATTTATATTATCGTTGATATATTAAAGCTACATGAATTTTAATTCAAAAGCATCTTAAATTTCAATATATTCAAAAAATGGTTCTTAAATTTTTATATAGAACTAAAGAAGCTGCTATGTTATACAAAGTAATATAGATTTTATTTTATTTCTAATATAAATGTTTTTTTTTTTAATCATAGAATATAATGTAAAAAATACAATGAGTAAATGATTGAAGGAGTAGGCTAAGGTATCCTTAACTCTAAGAGGAGAACCCGAGGCAGGGTAGAAGCTTTACGTTTAAATTTTTCAAGACATTTCACTTTTCCTCGTCTACGACAGATTATAAATGAATTGAACACTCGAAAAAATTGAAGTGTACTTTCAATTACGCGACTGGTTGAAATTCTGAGAGAGATAAAAAATCATTTATAACGATAACTTTGCAATTCTTATAACATTCCTATATAAATATTAAATAAACAGTTTTTAACTTTCTCTCCATCCCATTCGGTCCCACTGACCGTCATATAAATTTTCATTTAGGTCGGCTCTCGGGGAATTCCTTCACTCCTAATAAACACGCGCGTTGTGGACATATTTTTCCCATAGAACGAAATCCTTCGGGCATTAAAATTAAGGGGAACTTTATTAAAAGTCGTATATATACTAGTGTTTAATTACCATTACCGTTTGTTCAAATATTTGACACTTATAACGTATATTTATTGAACATGTTTAATGTTTTTGGTGTAAGTAAAATAATTTTAAATATCTATATAAAACATAGATATAGTGTAAATTTATTGTCATCTCATCCAACTATAGCATTTGTTGCTAAAATTGCAATAAATAGCAAGTAATGTAACATGTATTTATAATTACCAACACCATTCATATACATTATCATAGTAAAAAAAATCGTTATGCAAAATATTTTTTGATAAATTTCAATTTTTATTACTTGTATATGCTAAATGGCTACTTTAAAGTAATTGAGAGTACGTGATCAAGCATAATTCTTACAGTTCTCTTGGCCATGATGAAAGATACGGTTCATAATAAACTCGAGATAAAAATTCTAGAGGGTGATAGTGTCCAGAATTTGTCAAGTGCTCATTGTCGCCCTCTCCAAAAGAGACGCTTCAAAAGTAACAGTAAATATAAAAATATAAAGATGCGACAAAAAAAGGGAACTAAGTCTCCTTTTAAGAAAGTACTTCATAATATTTAATGTTAAAGCGTAAGTTCATAATATTTTATAGAGTCGACGTTACTTGGAACTTTTTTATCATTTTTAACGCGATTCTTAGCTTCATTTTATCCAATCATCTATCAAAGTAAGAAAATCTCGTAACGCTATTTTAAATCACACTAAGTCGTTCTGTTTGCTTCAAAATTTGCACACGTGTCCGAATCTGGTTACAATGCAATATTTTAAAATAGTAAAAGCAATATTTTAATAGGATTATCCCGATGTCCTTACTAGGACGACTAGAAAAGATTATTATTTTTAGAGAAACTTATTAATGTCTCATATAATTAAATTTAGCTTTTTTCTATCAATAATGTGTTATCTATTAATTACTCTAGTAAAAGTAATGAGTTTTTAGTATAATAAAATATTTGTAATTGCAGGCATTTCATGCTGAGTAACGAAACTCAACGCCGCGCTTTTTTCCTTATTACCCGAGCGAGGAAATAAAAAAAATATCATTATAAATATTTAATATTAATAATAATGAATATTTTCATTTCTTAAAGTGGGAATTGAACCCGCAATATATGTAAACGTTTACAGTCGCAAGCTAAAATGATTATATATACTTTTAAAATACTAAACGTGTACCTTAGTAGAGCTACTTGCATATGTAGATACCTATATTTCTGTAATGTAAGGAAAATGAATAGGTACGCATGGATTTCGTGTGAGTTTTATGGTTGTAATAAAGTTGTTTAATGTCTGTATAAAAGAATACAGGGTTAATATAGCTTCCCTCCTTTCGCCTCTGTTTATAGAATTCTTGTTAGTATGTCAAAATTCACTAGATTGCCTAATTATCGTTACTAAAAATATTTGAAGGCGAGGCCTGTCGTGGCACAAAAGCACAAGCGTGCGACTGTAGACGCTACGTAGTTGTGGATTCGATTCTGACTCTAGGAAATGAATATATTAAATGATATATAGTATTTCCATTTCCTCACTCTAGCAACATTTCCAAGCGCGGCGTTACGCTGCGCCACTCAGCACACAATGCATTAATTAGACAGAAAGTTGGGAACGGAATTGTTAAGAAAGGAGTGTCTTAACACTAGGTTCTCTGGTTCCCTCTGCCTACCCAGCTATATGCAGTATACAGCGTCAAACTAAAAAAGTTGAAACCTTATACTTATTTTATTGTGTACATTATATAAAAAAAAAAAAAAAAAAGAAAAAAAATATATATATATTATTATACTCCGATTATTCAAATTCAAAGTTAAAAATAGAACAGGGAAGGTATAATTATTATTTTGGTTCCTGCAGTGCCTACGTATTTTATAATCTATGCCCATTGTCCAGTATTGTATACGAAACGTTCACACAAAAATATTTTTACAAGAATCAAATTGGAACGTGTTCTCCTTTTGACATTTGACATTTTATTATGTTAGCAATCTTTTTTTTTATTTTACATCTTCTTAGAGTCTTAGAATTTAAATGAAGGCACATGTTTCTATAGAAACAATGTAAGTTTAACCTGATGATACGTATATCAATACTAATCATGGCAAAAAGTTTTTTCTAATAACAGTATACTGAATCTGATCTATCCTTTGACCCAGTTAATTTATAGGACGCGAGGCATATAATATTTACGAAGTTACGTCACATTTACGTCTCAATACCGTATATTGTTACAAAGTATGTCTTTGACATATGAATTATTAAACGATTAGCTACTGGGATAATCTCGCGGGCTACTTTGATCTTATTATTAAAGTAATTACATTCCAATATTAGATTTCTCAAACAGTCCACATTATTTTCATTGTACTTAACTAACAATTTTTTTTTTTTTTTATTGATAACGGACGGCAAACGAGGCAGGACCACCTGATGGTAAGTGGTTACCTTCGCCATAGACATCTACAACACCAGAATGTTGTAGATGCGTTTATAACCTAGAGGATACTGTTGATGGAAGGGACAATGTAGTAGTCCACTATCCGAGAACCACCACATTTTGGGAAAGGATGGGTTTGGAAAGAGGAAAATCTAGCTTACATGCCATCGAACGGAACACATCATTTTGATATTTATTTGATTTCGTCTTTGACAGCTGATAATTGGTCGCAGCGGAAGCCAGTCGGAGGACGAACCTCCTACCACCTAACATAATTTAACCCCTTGAAAAACCTTTTTTAGGACAAAGGCCATGAATCTTGATGTTACGAAATATGAGATATTATATGTTTATACGCAAAATATATATGTATGCGATGTTAATCTCAGTATGAATTGTAATAGCAGTATAAAAGTTTTGTTATCCTTACTAATATTATAAATGCAAAAGTAACTCTGTCTGTCTGTCTGTTACAACTTTCACGGCTAAACCACTGAACCGATTTTGATAAAATTCGGTATGAAAATAGAACGATCTTGGGAAGGATATAAGATACTTTTTATTGCAGAAAAATAAGAAAGAGGTTGAAATAGAGGATGAAAATTTGTATGGAAGTTCCTTATTGTCAAACATAAAATCATGTAAGATTATTTAACTGTTTACAACTTTCACCTTAACCACTTAACCATTTTTGACAAATAGTCTGTAGACCTTGGGAAAGACTATAGTCTACTCACTACCATGTCGCGCGATATAGCCGAATTACACACGCGGGCGAGCCGCGGGCGCAAAGCTAGTATACTATAAATACATATAAGTTACAACTAGGCAAGTGAACCAGAATACACTTAACAACGTGGCCTCACCTAAACTGCGCTTTCATCTTAATACGACTGAGATAAACGTCTTTATGGCCTGGATAAACACTTGCCTCCAGCGCAAATGAATTCACCAATCTCACTCTTAGTAAACGTTCAGAATATTATGGTTATGTACAATATATTATAAAATATTATAAATTATCGTTTTTCCTCGATGATTAATTGACGATAGTTAATTTTCAAACATAAAGTACTTTGAGCCGTTATGGGATTTATATTTAGTTGAAACTTCCAAGGCTCTTAAGATTCTACCGTTGCCGACATCACTGACCTACGTGCTCTCGATTAGTAACTACTTACTGTATGTAAATTGAACTTAAAATCACAAAGAAATTGATATTACTATTAGCTCAAGCCAGAATAATTCTCAAAATAATTCTCATAGCAATGAAATAAGGGTTTCACTTCAAGTAAGCTGAAAATATGAGAACGATCAAGACATTCCTTCAAAGATGCCAATAGGGATATGAAGTACCAGAAGTAGATCCCGAGGCCAAGATGAATGTATAGGAGGAAATTAATTTATTATTTATTATATTTGTTGTCTATAACGACTTATATAATGAGGCCAAAAAAACATAGCGTTTTAAATCAACCGTATTCACAGAATGAGTGAACAAAATTTTAAGCCCCAGTTCATTTTTGTGAACAGAATTTCCAAAAATCTCGAACCACGTTTTTAATGAACGTAGTTATTAGGAGTCAATATCCAAGAATCTTGAAAACGGATGGAATTTAAAATTTATTATTTTTGTAAAAACTTTCATGCTCTTTTAACCCTTTCAAGGGATGAATATTGATAATTTCGTCCATTAAATACCAAGCAAAGAAAATTCACTTGCAGCAAAGAATACACATAATTCTTATATTAGTATAAGAATTATGTGTATCCTCTTAACATATTCTATACAAAATATAAGATTTTTCACAAAAAGAATTGTATGTTTAGGGCGGTATTATAAAACAGACAAAATTTCTTATATAAACCCTTGTAAATGAAGGGCTTCTCATTCTAAAGCTATACAAGCAATATTTGAATATAGACAATGCGTTGGAAAAACTCTTATGGAACAATAATCAAAGAAGCGGATCGGACTTAAAACGATAAAAGGGACCCGTTGAAACTGAGTGGTGACAACTAAAGTCGCTGTGAATGGAATTTTCGCGTAAAACTAATATTACTGCTATGCTCCAATATAATTTAATATTAATTCTTCGTTATATAACATTATTTATTTAATTTATTTAATAGTAATCATAATTGTACGCTTATCCAAATTTTAAACAATCCAAGGTTACGCTCGTACAAAAACCTAGGTAAGTTTTAAATTTTTCAATATATGATAGATTTATTATATTATTTTTTTATAATAAATTTATAATTCAAAATATAGTTATTTTGCGAAATATATCTTTAGATATAATTCCTTTTAACAAATCCCATCTAACAGAAACTTATGAAAATATATACCTACAAATATGAACGACAAAAAATATATATAATAATTATAATTACACACAGATTTCATGGTTCGAGATATATTTAGAATGTGGCTATAGAAATTCCAAAATTGAGGATTGTAGTCAAACTCATGAGACGAGGGTTGACGACGCAATCAACCATACCTAAATACTGTTAACGTAATAAGAAATTTAATACACTGAATAGCAGTATCGCTGAATAGGAAACGAATGTGTCAAAGGAAATGAGTATCGACACTTGCATACTTACCTAAACTATGTTTCCGCTCAGTGGTTAATTTTCTGAAGGAAATGTATTGCGAATGGTAGTATATTTCCCATGGGCGGATTGCATTTTCCAATAAGTAAGGAACATATATTGCGGTTGTCTATATTAACTATTATATAACGTACCAATTTCTGTTTTTGGCTTAATTTCATCATAATAAGACATTTCCTGTTAAAACTTAATTGGATAGTAGACCCAATAAGTGATAGTCGATTTTGATAGCTTTCATGGGTATTCATAACTTTATGATAGGACAATTTGGTGAATTATATGGGTCTGACTGCGCGTGGACTGTTGTGTTAGATCAACAACTGACACCGAGCGAGTAATTAACATGTCCGCTGAAGCACGAAGAAGGTATTGCCTTGCTTCAGAACTTCCTACCGGGGTAAACTTAACCAAACCAATTAGTATCATAATATAGGTACCACTATCACTAAATTGAACCATGATGATATATCAGTCCTGTAAATTTAATAAAAAACATTCTTAACTTCGGATATTAGGTAGGTAATAAAAAATTTTAAAATCTTCTCAGTAAATTTTGTCTATTTCCAACTGTTTATTCTTTTGTATGTTCGACATACTTACTTACTGGTAATGTACGAGGGCTGTCCCAGAAGTACCCGGCCTTACTCATATATGGTATTCGTAGTTTGTAAACGATTGCTGTAGTCGGAAGTAACATTTTTATAATGCTTATATTCGAAGTTTGGAGACGATCCGCCTATTATTATTTGGTTAACAGCCATCGATAGTGAATGGTCTCAGTAGATTTGTAAACATAGAGAAAACTGGTCATCGTTTTGTTATACAATACTTTCATTTGAAAGGTCGCAGTCCTACCGATATCCAAGCCGAGCTAGATTCTACTCGAGAGGAGTCTGCTCCTTCGTTTACGAATGTAAAATATTGGATAGCTGAGTGTAATCGAGGCCGTACGAGCTGCCAAGACGAACATCGCAGTGGTCGACCAAATGAGGTGACCACGCCAGAAACAGTGACGAAAACTCACAAATCAGTGTTAGATAGCGGTTAATCGAAAGTGCGTGAGTTAGCTGACTTGATAAGCATTTCAAAAACTGCAATACATCATACAGTAACCGACAATTCGGATGTGGGAGCGCCGTGCGCAAGATGCGTGCCGCACTTGCTCACAGCGGAGCAAAAACAGCGTCGTGAAGATGTTTAAGTCGATTGTTTAGCTAAGTTTCGCCACAATAAAGCTCAGTTTTTGCTATGATTCATAACCATGGATGAAACATGGGTCCACCACTTAACGCCTGAGGTGAAAAAACATTCAAAATAATGGACTGAAAGGAAAGAATCGGCTCTGAAGAATACTAAACCAATTCCATCCGCTGGCAAGGTCATAGCGTCATTTTTTGGGACGCGCGTGGAATCATTTTCATCGATTACCTTCAAAAAGGGAAAATAATCAACGGCGAGTATTATGCAATTTTATTACAGCGTTTGAGTGATGAAATCAAGCAAAAACGGCCGTATTTGTTAAAGAAAAGGTGTTGTTTCATCACGACAATGCGCCAGTTCACACATCCGTTATCGCGATGGCAAAAATAAACGAGATGAAATTCTAATTGCTTGTTCACGCACCCTACTCGACAGAACTAGCCCCCTCTGACTATTTCCTTATTCCAAACGTGAAAAAATGACTCGATGGTAAAAGATTTGCCAACAATGAAAAGGTAGAGTCTGCGGTTTTTAGCTATTTTGATGAGTTCTACTGTTCTTACTATAAACAGGGTATCGAAGCGATACAACATCGCTGGGAGAAGTATATTGAGCTTAATAGAGATTAAGTTAAGAAATACCATAAGATTTTCCAAAAAAAATCGTTTTTTCCTTGTTAGGCCGGGTACTTTTGGGACTACCCTCGTAGTATTGTGTGTAACCGATATTTATTTCATAAAAGGTATATAAACTGTTCGCGACATCTAGGTTATATAGATGGAATTTTGAAAGCATTTTGAGAAATTTAATTGAGGAACCCGATACGATACATCATTATATTAATACAAAATCTTAACGACATAGATATTTAATACAATATTTTGACCGTATCAAACTTTTACAGTGTTTCATATTTTCTTTGAGTATATTGTTAGAAGTAGTGATGAAATTACTTGGATAAATGAGCAATTAGTGCATTTAGATTATTTTCAATACACATTTCATCCCATCTCTTCCCGCCTGATCCGGACTCTGATCTGGCAGATATAGGCCGTCCGTATACCCACTAAAACCTCACGGTCTAGACGGATCTAGCGCCTAGTTCACAGAAAACTGGGACTGTACTAGTAATTATCGCAATCTTATGTGTTCTAATTTACACCAGCGACAGGAGCCGAGGGGCAGTAGTCATTCTCGAAGGCCTGCACGTAGATTTGCTCTTTACGAGCACCTACTCAGGCCAGGTGACGATCAACTTCCCCAAGATAACCGCCCTGTGGCTTGTGTTAAGGTGACGGTGATCATATGCCAAACTTTACAACCCTTCTTTACCATTCTTTTACGATGCGACATATTTGTATCAAACGGAAAGCATTTATATCGCGTATATATAAACAAATTTGATAAACTTATAGGATACAGTACCTTTTCAAGGAACACGTAAAACTTACTAAGTAGTGACTACTATTGCAAAATAGTTCAAATCATTCAGCATTCACAAAAGGCTCTTATGAAAAGTGTACTAATAACATTAGTACATTTTCCATAAGAACCTTTTTTGAATGTTTAAGTGAACCATAAAGCTAGAACACATCATGCTATCTAACTAAGCCTAAGCTAACGAGGTAATATAAACTAATCTTTAATTAGTTACCATGAGAATAGTAACCTCACTAAGATTAAATGTGAAAGTTTGGGTATTTGCATATTTAAATGCTAGGATGTCTGTATGTACATGTTTATATTGTTTGGTGGTAGGAGGTTCGTCCTCCGTCTGGCTCGCGACCACT
>JAKGSA010000271.1:0-22107 GCA_033558755.1 Philaethria dido
TTGTTATTGCTAGTATCAGATTTAGCAATTTAATATTTATATGACCAAAACATACTTTCCTAAGTTTGTTTCAATCAATACGTGAATATTGATACGAATATCAGTGATGATTTATAAATTATGAATCCGTTATATCTATAGTGAAATGCTCGCTCCAGTCTGTTTCAAAGGTATCATTGCCAATAATAAAGAATTGTAAACCATTGTCGAATATAAAAAAAAAAAAAAAAAGTCCCGCTGAGTTTCTTGCCCCGGTTCTTGTCAGGTCTGAGGCATTAAATTTAGTGAACCGGTGGTAAATTATTTGACGTTCAAAAAATAAAGCTTGTAACTTCTTATTTTGAATAAAATTATTTGACTTTGACTTTGACTTTGAGTACTAATAAGTAATTAAAGTAACTTACGTAACGACAGTGATCACTAACAAGAAACAATTATATAACCATCTTTTATATACTAAACGTTTATATTTAATAAATCCATCTATTACTAATAGAAATAACTAAATTTTTGTTACAATTTCATATAGTATCCGCAGTCCAATCTCGATTCAATTGAATTTATTCATGATGTAAGAACCCGGGAATCGAATGAAATGGACCAATTTCGATTTAATCTCACTCATATTACATGGTCCTATCGTTTAAACTTTGACATATATCTATATCTTATATATTTCTAAATTAGATATGAAGATTAAAAAATTCGCAATTTTCAAAACTCGCAATTCAAGTGGAAAAAGAGAACGGAAGTGTCTTGACGTTAGATTTTTTCTACCTAAAAGCGTAAAAAGCTTCCAGTTCCCTTTTTTAAAGAAAACCCCTTTTATGCATATCTTAACTAGATATTTACAATTTGTATATATTTTAAGTAAATAAGGATAGAATATATATTAAAAAAAAAAACAATTTTTGGTATACTTTATAGAAGTTCTGTGTCAATATATTGATGACAGGTGATAGGCAGAAAGCGTAATAATACTCGGATCGAGTTCCCTGTGCCATTGTATTTATACTGTTTATTTTTTATTTAACAATGTTTTTATATCAGTGTTTTAGATAGATACAAATACAAATACAAATACAAATATTCTTTATTGCACACAAATAAACAAATAGAACATAGAACATAGAACATAGAAGTAGTAATAGCGTACAATAAGGCGGCCTTATCGCTTAAAGCGATCTCTTCCAGGCAACCTTTGGATATTTGATTTGTATAAAGTAGTGGTAGGCGGTGCACTAATCAGGATATTTACTTTAAAAAAAAATTAAATATATGTTAATTAAAAATACAAACTAAATACATAATTATATATATTAGATAGATAGTACAAATGTAAAGTATATTGATTCAACTTAAACCGTGTACTTACGTACAAACTTGTAGGTACGTGAATAAATAGAATAAAAAAATAAACCAACTAACAATTGTGCGGATCACGAACTGAAAATAAACATAGAAGTAAAGAAAAGTAGTATTTATCTATATGTTTATAATTTCCAAATCATTGGATAAATAATTTAAGCAACTCCCAGTAGCTGCCTATTAAATTGCTAAGTTATAATTTGGTATTTTGAAAACGGGAAATGCTTTAAGTGCGTTAAAATGAATCCGTATTGATTTTGTTACTTAAACAACTTTGTTTTTGTTTCAGATCTTTGTACCTCTGGGTATATCTGTTAGAGTTAAGTGATAGATGAAAATCACTAATTAATTGGTTTATTTAGATGAATGGTTCATGTTGGCAAATATATTTTTGTTTTTTATAAGAATTTCGAATCAAATATGATTTTTTCAATCTAAATTATCTTTACTACTTTAAGTCTTATTTACTTTTACTTCTACACTTAGTTTATTTTTACGCGCAATGTTTTGTTAATTACTTAAAGTCACCAGTGGCGAGGCGTCCATACAACTCGATTCCCACCAGCTTGCCTAACTTATCAAAGTACAAGTATGAGACCTAAAAAAATATGAAAATGTGAATGGAGCTCGAAAAAACAAAGTCAAATATGGTGTGAGAGCGAAATATTGGCCACATAACTGCAAAAAACAAGTTCTGACATCTTATAGTCCTAAATAAAAGGTCATCGCCACAATTCGATAGTGAAATTAATAAATACTTTCACATCCTACGATTTCCCTAAATATATCGGCCTCCATAAAAATTACCGGCTTCTTTAGAGAAGCCGGTAATTTTTACATCGGCTTCCCTTAATTTACCGACTTGCCTAAACAAAATTTTCACCCCTCGCCACTGAAAGTCACTATTAGAAAAATATCATTATAGTAAATACGTCGTATTCGGTATAAATTAAGATTAATAAAACCATGAAATTGAAAAATACTTGTACCATTAAATTAACAATAAAATAATATTCATAAAGTTGTGTCTTCGTTAATGATTTTGTTTGGTGGTAGGAGGTTCGTCCTCCGACTGGCTCGCGACCACTATCATGTCAAAGACGAACTCGCCAAATACTTTTTATGCGATGTGTTCCGGTTCGGATGGCATGTAAGCCAGGCTTCCTCTCCTTTCCCACCTATCCTTCCCAAAATCTGGTAGTTCCGATAGCGGACTACTGCCATTGTCCCTCCCCTTTCTATCTGTATCCTCTAGGTTGGCAACACCCACATCTAGAACATCTCTGGTGTGCTGTAGATGGTCATGGGCGAAGGTAGCCACTCTTCATCAGGTGGTCCTTTCTCTTCGCCTGCTCTTGCTATCCAAGTCATCCACATTAAAAAAAAACTAAATGCACTTAATAATTTTAGGATGAATTCATCGCTAATAGCGCGAAACCCTTGCTAGACTAATTTAACTTTATATTTGAAAGCAAATAGTTGTATAACACAATACACTACCTGAGGATATACTGATCGGGAAAATGGAACAATAGGTGATTATAATCGATCTTATAATGCAGAGTAGAAATTTTCAAAATAATATCTCATAGTCTGTATTCCACACGTTATAAATATGAAAGTTGTGGTGAAACCAACAAGATAGACCTTGCTGGTAAGGGCATTTACAAAAACAGTAGACCATCAAGGTAAGATCAAGGTCTTAAGATGGTTAGTATTCTAAGATTTTACCAGCAAGAACTGGTCCAGATCAAGTTTTAAAAATTTAGCAGCAGCTCGTAAAGCGCTTACGATGAGAATCCTCAGGATAGATTACGCAGGATACTACAAAATGAGATACCCTCGGCGACAAAAAAGCACCACTATGATAGTGCGGGCATCGATTTTGCATGATTTAAGCTATTCTAAGCCTCGTCTAATAGCTCCTCTAGGGTAGATACAATGCCTCCGCCGACGGGGTCCACGGAAGACCGGGTGGTCCCTAAAAAGGTCCCGGCCAGTGGCGGCTGAGGAGGAGCCCATGAGGTTTTAGTGGGTAGTCGGTCAATCTGGCATTCGCGAGTTTAGGAGTTGGGACTCCTAACTCCGTCCGGAGTCTCCAACTGGCGTGGTACCTGTAAGAGTTTTCTCACGAAAACAAAAGGGTAGGGAGTAGGTTCCTCCACCCAGCGCCTCTATAACAGCGAGCGAATTCTGAAATTCTTATAACATCGCAAATAATTTTACCTGCTCCTTTAATTTTAATAGTTCAAGTTTTTTTAATTATGGCGGTTCGAACGCGCCACAGTTCGAGCACAAATACTTCGTCTCATTCTTTATAGTTATTGGATGATTACCAATCTTACAAGTCCAGTAAGACTTCTCGTTAATCAAGTATAAATAAAAACATTTTATGCTTGCATAAGGCGGTTTGAGGGGCTTTTTTTTTTTTTTTTTTTTTTTTTTATCGTGGAAACTACCACATTTTGGGGGGAAAGGATGGTGGGAAAGGGGAAAACCTGGCTTACATGCCAATGAACCGATGGAACACATCAAGATATTAGCGGTTCGTCTTGACATGATAGTGGTCGTGCGAGCCAGACGGAGTGACGTTTAAACCCTCCTACCACCAAGAAAAATGGGAAGTTTTGGCTCTAGAAAACTTCTTGTATTATAGATATTTATAGCCATTTCTTTATGCTACTTTTAAACGGTCGGAACCGATAGCTTCAGACGTTGGTTCCGTAGTTCATCTGTACTTTTTTTAATAAAGTAATTTTCATTATTAAACGTCAATAGCATTGTATAATGTACCGTTACCGTTCCCGAGAATGTAAGGTGAAAGCTAGTCTTACAAAAATTGAGTAGAACAATATATCGCATCTTTAGGAATTATAGTGACTCATTTAAAAAAATCATGTTTTGATGGGAACCGTCAAAAAAAAGTTTTATAAATTTAAATTTTTTTGATATTTTTTAAAAATTATATTTTAATCTATATTCATGCTTAAATCAAAGACGATAAAGCTCTCAAGCTGTTTCGTGGCAAAGAAAATTCTTTTTTTTTTTGACTAGGCCCCTATAATACTGAAGGTGCGATATATTGTAATACATTATGACAATGTGATGAAGTTGGATAAGTACTCGGTTGAAATTGATAAGTACTTCGATAAAGAAAGCTAAAAATGATTATTTCTTGCTTATAATACACATTGTCTATCATTTTATATATTGTCATTTGACATCATTATAACATATGATAAAGAGCACTATAGTATTATTCCGGACAAAAAGATATCTATCATTCCAACGGGACGGAACAAACAATAATAAATATAAAATAAATGAGTTACTAAAATTGCTAATGAGATTTCTCATTCGTTTATTCATTCCACTGGCAAAATTATAATTTTAATTAATTAATGTCATCTACTTGCTTATATTATCAAAGTAAGCAAAATTTCAGGCGGTGGTAGACACAAAGATAAAATGCGTGAGTAATCCCAAAATGACTCTCTCTTTTATTAAGAATATTCATCAATTATCATAAATCTACTTTCTTCATAAATAAAGTTAGGTATATTTGTACTCCCCCAACTTTGTAATATTATTTATTTATGAATAGAAATCAGATTTGTAAGTGGAAATAACGAAGGCTATGCAAAAGTTTGATTAACAAGTTCTGTTGGTATTGAAAATGTAAAATTGTGATGACAAAATAAATTACTATATAAACGACACTCTATAAATTAAGCTGAACATATATACTTATATCGAATACTTTCTTCTTGGGTATCTATTTCTATTGAATTTATTTTCATTTCTGTTTAATCCAATATCATATCTGACATTAGTACCAGTTTAAATACTAAGATTACTTTGCGATCAAAGAGGATATCTTCGCATGTTATAACATGGTATCTGGTTTTCATGAAACAAGTTTGCAGTATTTCAGCTCCCAGCCTATAATATCTAAAACAACGTATATAGTAACTACGTATAATATCTAATACCTGAAGATTATAATATTCCTCTGAAGATCACCATTTCAAGATGAACAAGTATTTTTCACATTGTTTGGTGGTAGGAGGTTCGTCCCTCCGTCTGCCTCTTCGGGTGACCATCACTATCATGTCAAAGACGAACCCGCCAAATATCTTATGATGTGTTCCGTTCGATGGCATAAGCCAGGCTTTCCCTTTCCCCACCCATCCTTTCAAAAATGTGGTGGTTCCGATAGTGATACTACACTATCCTCCCTCCTTTCCATCTGTATCTCCCCAGGTTGGCAACGCATCTAGTGCATCTCTTGTGTTGTAGATGTCTGCGGCGAAGGCAACTACTTACCATCAGGCGGTCCTTCTGCTCAAGCCTAAGCATCCGGTATCCATAAAAAAAAAAAAAATTTCGAACTTATCAACGAACTAATCAGAAAATAGATTTATAGTTAATTTGCACACGGCAGAGATAGGTTCTAGAGGTATAACAGTGAAATCTCTCTATAACATACTAAGACTTTTCTTCTAACTATAATAACTTTTTTTTTTTCAAATTTGATTAAATAGAGAGAGTAATTTGAAAAGTAGAAGTGAACATTAAGGCGCATTTTAAAGGGCCCCTTAAACCTCCATTTGAGTTGTAAATCTCAGAGACTCTCCAAACTCCTCTCTTTGCTACGCGATGGGCCCGACAACCGCAGGATAAATCTATAGATTGCTAATTATATCTTACGGTGAATTTATGGAGCTTTTTCTCTCATACTTACATCTATACATATTTCTATGTACGTATATAAGTTGTGTATTTATTTTATATATTTCCACATTTTTTCTTCCTAGAAAATAATTTGTTTTTATAAGTTCACTTTGATAATATTCAATACAAAGAAGATATGTTATACGTTAAAAAGCCGGCTTTGAAGTAAAATGAATGAAAATATTTAAAAGAAATCCACCGGATGAAACAAAGGTTAACCTAAAAGGATATTTCTGCCCCAGATATGCAGGCTTAAGGCTCAACTGGAGGATTTTGCTACAAAATTGTATGGATAAACGTATTTTAAATGTTAAAAATATGAACTGACAAATGTTTATATTCTTAGACATTTTTTCCCTGTTTGTTCTAAACCAATCGGTAAAAGAAAATTTGGATATAAGATTAATACAATATTTTAAACTTAGAAATAGTAATGGAAAGAAACTTAATTGTGATTTAGAACCAGGTTATTGTTTGAAAATGACCCAGTAATTACTAAGATTAGCCAGAATAAATCAACAGACACGCAAATACATAGGTTATAATTTTGAAACAAACATTTTGGTTTCGATTATGACAATAAATGTGTATACAAAAAAATCATATAATTGTACGAATAATTATATTTAACTAGATCAAAAGAGGTTGTCAAGAAATTGGCTACGTTGATAATATTACATACACCTTTATGTAACATACGAGCAACAGTTTAATATTATAGCTACAATACCGTACCGTTACCACAAAATGACATATTTGAAACAAGATTCGGGGCTTAGATAGACAAGCACGAAGCTTGTCATAGCGAGCTTATGTAACAAATTACTATTCTTAGTATCTCATACATGTTAAGAATACACAATATGTGTGTACATGGCTGACAATCACATAAATTGAAAAAAAAAAAATTGCAGTTTCACGCTTTTATTCCGCCTAGCAGGTAGAACCTCAAGACACTCTGTTTGACGTCTTCCGCAATAATTCGACATATTGCATGTTGAGAGTTCGAACGTAACACCAGGCTTTCTCTCAGAGCGTAGAAAAGAAAGTATAATCATTAAACCTAGGGAGAATCGAACCCACAACCAATCACTTCTATTGTCAGACGCGGTCCCACTGTACTACGAGCCTCTGCAATATATATTATAGTCATACGTTATTTTAGATAAGTCTTATAAGACGTAGATCGATAAATGTGCTGTTGACATGACTGCACATTTTCATTTTCGAAATGCTATGGGTAACAACGTAAAGGTTTATAAATGTTATCTATAATATTGAATAATATAGTCGTATTGAATATATTGTCCTAAGAAACTGTTTAACTATAAAAAAAACTGCAATAAGCGGTACTCTTTATTTATTATTAACAAAGGTGGACATCGCAATGGATGCCACAAAGAAATTTACTGTATGTATTTTTTGTGTACTTTATTTCGCATTACTTTAGAACATTGTTCCTTTATACGCGTGGAACCAGGTCATCACTAATTGATTATGATTCAAATTATAGAAAACTATATAATTACTCACTCTTTTATCTTAATTTCATTAATGAATTAGAATGCTTTAGGTCTGTCCTAGTTTCCATATACATATACGTAACTCGACTACTGCTAATTCAGTTTCAGTGCACACTTACTCTTGCATATACTTATTTCAACAGTTTCCGTGCACCCTTTATTGAATTTGTAGAGCGTTGTATTCTAGCTTAAAAGCTTTTATACGTTTTAAGTACCCTTTGTCCCATCATTTCTGTATTATTATTGGCGATAGTTTATATGTAGCTTACTATAATTTTGAAGCACTATTAGTCATTTTTGTCATATATGTTCTGCATATATATATTGAACATAATATTGAACGTAATATTATAAAGTAAAGCAGATATCCCTTATATTTTTATATATACAGATATATGTACATAAATTGACCCCTTATATGGCCTGTTCTGTGGCTTTTTTAGACGGCAAATCGTATTTAATTCCTTCCTGATTTGGTAAAATAAACAGAAGCGTTGAATTTCTTCTTTGGTTTCAAAGTTTTTAAATACTATGAAGAAAATTATAAAGATCTAGTACGTAAGATACACCACATAAGATGTGGAAAGGAATTTGAATTATATTCACCATAATCAAAGAATAAGAGAAATATATCGGGATGGCTTAACTATAATAATAAAAAAAACTCACTCGTTACATCAAATATTGACATTTTAAAGATCAAACAGCATATTCGAGTGTGCATTACTAAAATATTTCCGAAACTCGAGTACGATGACAAAAACAGAAGCGCTCGTAGTACAAAGGGATCCAATTTGGATTTACCTTGTCCACGTATAGCTCAATAGCTCGCTGAACATACCGAATCAGTTATCGTAAAATAGCAACAAAAACCAATAAAAGTATGGACAAAGTGAACTTCATGCCTAACCAACAATAAGTTTTTATAACTTCTCTATTAAATGTTTTGTCATTGCTACAGTACGAAAAGGGTACATATAAGCATCTGTAGTACACTGTGTAATAAAAATTAGACATCCAAAAACATTTATTATTGTTACGCTTCTAATTGTCTTATATATCATAATCGATTCAATTAAACTCCGAACTCATTATTTCAGACTTTCTATACCTGTGCTCTGTGGACCAGCTATAATAAAAAGACGCTAGATGCACTCAGAGTGCAATATAACAATGCTTTCAGATTTGCTGGGACTGGGTGACGCTTCCAGTGTCTGGGCAATGTTTTTATGTGGGTAGCGAAGACCGGGATGCCTTTTCTATGATTTTTGAGAAAGCGACTGCGCTCCTTTTATTAAACAGAACGCGGAACAGTCCTAACAGAATTCTGGGAAAATGAGTATATTGATTTTTAATATTAGTTTTAAGTTTCTATTGGTTACTAACAACTGACTGTAACTGTCTTAATAAATAAATAAAATAAATAAATAAATAAATTATTCTATGTGAGGTGTGGGCATGAAATTTTGTATGGTTACAAGGATTGATCTAAGCTGTATCTAAAATCATTTTTGTGAAGCTTCCAATTAGCAAAGTCAATCATACCAACAACTAGTAACCTTATTACAGAGTACTCGAGGACATACCAGTACTAGTGCACTTGTACTTGTTAGAAGTGCTTGAGATTTGACTTGAGATGATAACCATTGTAAAGACATTTTTATACAAAATTGCACGAACTACGATTTTTTTTCACGTATGTTTACGATATCATTTGGCTAAAATAAGAACAATGAACATTTTTTGTTCGTAAATTGCAGTTGATGACATCATTTAATATATTAGTGTTCCGAATATTTGCATAAATATTGAGCTTAATATTTGAATAGATTTCCAAATTCATTGTATGTCTATTTTAAATTAAAAAAAATATATAAATGCAAAGAAATAAATCAAGAAACTTTGGTTTCTTAAAAGAAATGTAATTTAAAGACATATTTAAAGGATTTTAACTTTTTTAACTATAAAAAATATACTATAATACTTAGTCAGCAACATTGGCGGTTAAATAGAACACCCTTAAGAATGTATCATAATATTGTACTTATATGGATTTATTTACTGTAAGAGGTGACATTTTTTTTTTTTTTATTTTTTTTATACCACGACGATGGCAACAAGGCACACGGCCCACCTGATGGTAAGTGGTTACCGTGGCCTATGGACGCTTGCAACACCAGGGGCATCACTTACGCGTTGCCGACCCTTCAAAAACCTATTTATTCCCCTTTTGAAGAACATTTTGGTATTACTGTAACACAGTTATAACAGTACATTTTGAAGGAAGCAATTCAATTAGTAAATGTAACTACATATGTTGGCCAGGTCAATGAGATTAACGTGCACTCTCCTTCATTCCCATCCCAAATATTACCGATAGATATGTTGAGCTTCTGACAATGTTTGTTGAATTTATTCAATTATTATGTAAATGTTGTATTATTAACGCCTTTTGTATTATTTGTAATGTTTACGCCTGTCGTGGCGCAGAGGCATCAGCGTGCGATTGTGAACGTGACGGGTTGTGGGTTCGATTCCCACTCCAGGAATTGGAATTTTTCATTTCCTGGGTTAGGGTAACAAGGCAAAGCGCGGCGTTGAGTTCCGCCACCAGCAATTCAGTAGAAAGTGGGGAACGGAGTGTCTTAACAAGGTAAGGTTCCCTCTACCCTACCCTGCAATATGCGGGATACAGCGTGAAGCTATGTCATTATGTAAATGTACATTTTGCCAACTTTGTAAGCTTTTCTCTATAAAATTGTAGTTATATCTATGTAATTGTATATGTTGAGTAGGGAATACATTTAATATTTAATGTCTTACCTGTTTTGACAAGCTTGAAGGTTACTTGCTGTTGGTTCTTTAGTTGTTCATTATGCGCTGGGTGTGTCAGCTCTCGCAGAGCCATCTCAATGGAAGGCTGCTGCATGATGACAGGAGGTGGAGATGGTGACACCTCTTTTGAACGACTGAATTTTCGCTTGAAGAAACTAACTTTCTTCGGCTTTGAATTGTTTCCTAAAAATAGTAGATATATAAATATAAAAGTTTTTATCCTACAATATTATTACTAAAATTAATTAAATACAAGTTAAATACGTTCCGTAAAAAAACCACAAACAAAATATTATAAAGCATATTGTTATAAATTGCAATCACCATGCAAATAATTAAATCGATTAGTCGCTGCGCAGGCCGTCAAACGGGGAAAACTCAAATTAATTCTTATTCAAAGACCTTCCAAGGATGACCGTTGCGTCGGAGGCGTAGATATCAAAGAAGTACGAGTGGAAGGCGTTGGAGAGGAACTCGGTGCGGGTTCGGACTGGGGCCGAGGGGGCAGGAGACTAAGTGAAGATGCAGTTGGTGACGGAAAATGCGCCGCCGATACATCAGAGCGCCTATCTGGCTCTGGGGTCGTGACACGTATGTTTGCGCAGAATTCGGGGGTGCTGGCGACCTCAAATAACGCATCAAAGTCTCTGTCAAAAATATTCTTCCGTGAGAATGCAGGCGTCGGTAGAGGCGCAGGTAATTCAAATTCGTCCGGTGCTGGTGTCCTCACGATTTTGCCGAATTCATTATTTTCGTGTCGACCAAGCTTTTTTAGTAGCTTTGCTTTAGTGCGCTCGCGCAGCTTAGCCGGCCGCTCGAGCGACGGCGTCGGCGAGGCCGGCGCGCGCTCCGCAGGCTCCGGGGGCGCCGTTTTGGCGGGGGTGGCGCGGGGCGGGGCTGGGGGCGGGGTCGGGGAGTGCGCGCTCGTCGGCGCGTGCGGCGGCGGCTCAAAGAGAATATCGAGCGTGGGACGCTGCCGAGGCCGTGGCAGCGAATGCGAGCTGTAAGTCAGGGAAACTACTTCGTCCGCAGGATATATTACGTACATCCCTGGCGAGACCGCATCGCGCCGGCCCCTCGCGCCCTCCGAAGAGGTTCACGCGCGCCTTTTTTATTATCTACTCGATAGCGCTTGTAAATATCTTATATTCTTTCTCCAAATAATTATATATGCCAAACTTTCAAAACGATGAAAACTGTGGAATGTTTCTTTATTATAGATTTTACTTTTTGAAGTGTGGAAGGAATAAGGAATGTTCTGTGGGATAGATTTTGAGCCATAAACAAGGAGGTAGGATAATTATCTTCGCACAAATTGTCTGTCCGTTAGGCGCGTCTTCCATCTATAAATTAAAGAAATAATTAAAGAAATAAAAAGGGATCTAATAATCAACTACACATAAAATAAGGCTTTAAATGTTTCATATTATATTTGTACATGTGTTGTAATGGATTATAAATAGGATATTAATTTATATTAGAATGAATTCTAAATATAAAATAGAAAACGTGATGAAAAATCGTAAAAACCAATGTCAGAATGCCTGAAATTGAAATTAAAGTTATGTAAGAAGTAGGTTAAAACTTTTACGTGAAGTCGTATCAGACGAAACAATAAGTAAAGTAAAAAGTAGAGTAAGCTGAAATATGCCGCTGGCGCTCTTATATCGAAGCCAAATACTAAATTTAAATTTGAGGTGAATAAAAAGACTTTCATTAATAACTATGAAAGGGGAAACTTTACTATTCCATTTGAATACCATATTATAGTCTTCCGGTATATATTGTGCCTTGCTGAGGCGATTACAAGTCGGGGGAGATAAGCGGGTCAAGCGTCGATCGCCACAATGCCGAGGGCATGGTCCTGGTTGGAGAACACTTGGCACCTTCCCAACGTCGTCGTTCCCATACATCCGTTCATTTAAATGCTTGTCATTTTAGCGAAACATGGAGTTACGCGTAGGTGCGTATTTGGTATGAAAATATTTTTTTTTATTTATACTTATTTTAGTATATAATATTATTTATTATTGTCTGCATTAGGAAGCAGCGAGAAAAGGCCGGTGGTCAAGAACATGCCATTACTCGTATCTACCAGCCTGCCGAAACCTGCCTAAGAAAAGGAAAATGTTTTAAATATAAAAACCACAAATCTAATTATAATGGGAGTAAATTAAATTCCATTTTTAATATACATTTTTTCAAATTTAAAAAGTAAACGCTTACAGAAATAATCCTTGATTTATATTGAGAAAGAGGTAATAAAAATACGCTTGGTTTTGAAAAGTAAGGTTCCTTATCTTTACTGCCGATCAGAAATTGAGTGAATTCAGTATTAAAATAACTCATTTGTGTATCATCCTACATTAATTATTAAACTTTTCGCACCAATTTTAAGAATACAGATAATACACACAAAAATGTGATAAAAAGAAATACATTTTCATTATATTAAAAAAGGCAAAGATATTTAACGATTTTACTCCTGCACATAGTGTACTGTTTGAAATTGCTCTTGTTTTTTTTAATGGAGATAAACAAGCAAGTTCGCTGAAACTTAACTTTACGAAGTGCAAATAAAGAACTTAAGGAATGTCGTATCACATATGCTGTGCAAATTGAATCTCATAACCATGAAATAGGGTTTTAAATGAATTACTTCTTGCAATCCTAAGCGCGCATTTTTTTTTTTTTTATGTGATATCGATGGCAAACGAGGCAGAAGGACCACCTGATGGTAAGTGGATACCTTCGTTTTTTACGAACATCTATTACAACACCAGATGTTGCAGATGTGCAAGCCAACCCAGAGGATGAAGCAGATGGAAGAGGAGATTAAATGTAGTATTCCGTTCTCGGAACCATCACATTTTGGGGAAAGGATGGGTGGGAATGGGAAAACCTGGCTTACATGCCATCGAACCGGAACACATCATAAGATATTTGGCGGTTCGTTTTTGACATGATAGTGGTCGCGAGCCAGACGGAGGACGAACCTCCTACCACCAAACAAAGCATACAAATGTTTTAAATTATATTATGCTTAATAAAGCTAATATAACGTATGTGTAGATATTTATAAGAAAAACTATACTAAGAAGAGCTTTTAGCTACATATTAATCATTGATTTATCTTTTTCTAAACAATAGGAGTAAATACCTTAGTGGCACGTGAGAACGTCTTTGTCCATCATTTGATAAGTAAAACGCATGTTGGCCTTTATAATAATCTTGATGCCCCTTTTTAGGATCGTCTAATTCAATAAAAGATATATTAGATTCATTTCACCGAATTGAACAGTTTCATCCTATTCAGAATTAGAATTTTTTTGGTATTTTATAATTAATCTAAAAGTTTTAAAATATAACAGCTATACTGAATATTTTTCTACATCATTATGTATGAAACTTTTTTAACTAAAATAGTTTCATTATTACAAATACCAGTACCATTACATATGAATACATCGAATTCAGATTAAATTTCCATTTATAAATATTTGTCGATTAAGCAAAATGAGTCGTAGATTTCAGTATGAAATAACATGTTGGATTGGGCTGAATGGAATGATATGGCTGTTTAAAAATGTTATTTATAAATAATTATTAAATGATTTCAATCAATATGTTATTTGTAAAATAAATTATTTTTGCTAAGAAAACCGTTTAATTTTTTAATACTCAATTTTTTTATGTATTTTGCACGCATATATGTAAATAAATATGCATACAATACAAACATGAATTTATAAGAGTGGAACACGAGGCACGCTCTAAGGGTATTAGTAGTGCCTATTACAGAGTTACCTACATTTAAGGTTATATTTATATAAAAGAAATAATTCAATATGATATAATTATGCTTGGTTATAGAGCAGTTATTATTAAAATGCTTACTATTAAAATTTCAATCCAATCAGTACATAAATTTAACAGTAGATTGCTTTTCATATCTTTTCCAAATAATAATACAATTATGAAAATGAGATCGAAAAGAAATGAAAATATTTAGACACAAAGAATTTCAGATTATTCAAGATTAGTTGCAAATAAATTTTAAGCGTAAATGATTAGAGTACAATGTTAAAAAGATTTTTTTAAATAATAAAGTAAACACATCGTGCAAATACTAAATGAATATTTATTACCTAAATATCTTTTTTAAATATACGTCACTGAAAACAAACAGTTTTAAAATTTAATTGAAACTCGTTTTTACAAAACTCCATTTGGTGCTGTCAACATTGGGAAGCGTAGAAGATTGAGTAACAAATTGAATGTGTTTTTGCTTTCAAATCACTTAGGGTTCACCCCGAACTTTTATTGAAGCCTATTTTTGTGAAATTCAATAATAATTATAAAACTTTAAGAAATGAATTAGTATTATCTCGTTCAAAATATCATAAGTACTAAAAAAAATGTTATAAAATATTATTATTTTTTTTTTTTAATGGATAACGGATGGCAAACGAGCAAAAGGACCACCTGATGGTAAGTGGTACCTTCGCCCATGAACATCTACACCACCATAGATGTTGTAGATGCGTTGCCAACCTAGAGGATACAGATAGAAGGGGAGGACAATGTAGTAGTCCGCTATCGGAACTACCAGATTTTGGGGAAAGGATAGGTGGGAAAGAGGAAAGCCTGGCTTACATGCCATCGAACCGGAACACATCATAAGATATTTGGCGGTTCGTCTTTGACATGATAGTGGTCGCGAGCCAGACGGAGGACGAACCTCCTACCACCAAACAAAATATTATTCTACCAACAAAAATATTATTCTACCTTTCCTAATTAATTTATTTTTATATTTAAAAATACGAGAAAGTCTCTTATTATAAGCATAATAGTGCTGCTGTTTCGTGTTGGGGAAGTAAAAAATTAAAGGCTGTGTATACTACAGGCTTGTATAGCATTCTAAATAATAAATGTAATGAGGTAGCTTTGCGTAGTTTATTGTGAGAGTACTCGACCTACTTCATTTTGTGCGAGTCCCGGTATTGTCTCTGTTATGATAATATTTTAAACAGATCATCTCATTTAGAGCTTAATTTGCAAATGAAAAGTCGCGCTTTAATATACTTTGACTAGTGTCCTTTTATTGGAATGAAAGATTTAGATTTCTTCACTGCTAAAATAAAATTAATAATGAATTATACACTATATTCATACGTATTATGTAAAGCGTTGGAGAGCCCAGAGGAAACAAACATTAATATTATAGAAATCTTTGTTCCTTTATATGAACGATAATTTGTCTTTTTTTGCTGAAATTAAAAAAACTTTAGTTACGCACGCAATATTATTTTGACATTTTAAAAATATACCTAGTCCGTAGCGTAGAGCTTAAAAAGTTTTAATCCTTTAAAGTTTCATTACAATACTCTTAATAATATTAAGTTTTAAAATTTTCATCTGTATAGAATAAATAAAAAATATATTTCATGTACAATACATAGACGAAGTGGAATTTCAAATTATTGTCAGTGCCGAATTAACTGTGGCTCTATTTTAACACAAAATGATCGTACTGCGAATGACATGTAGTTAGGATGCAGTGAACCAAGTAAAGTGGAGACCTGTAGGGAAATTATTTACCACCACAGTAAAACGTCATGCTTTTATTGTTATGGTATTTGGAAAGAATGGTAGGAACGTACCATATTAATATATACTTTTTTCATTGATGTTGAGGTTTTTGGATAAATATTTAACTTAGAAAGTAGAGTTGTTCTAGTCTAGTAAATATGCAATGTTTTGCTGCAATATATTATTATAATGTGTTTTTCTGTTAAATATTAATATGAAAACTTACAAAGTTATCTGCTCAATAAACTTACATAACTCTTTTAATTTCTGTAGTAGTACGCGTAGGAGAATAGATATTTTGCACGATCTACATCCATTGAATTTATAAAAAGTGTACCAATATTATGCCACCCTAAATAAACGAGTCCGATTAGCCTGGAAACCAACGTGAGATTTAACGAAGTCTCAGAAAGAATAGCGTGCAATGCTATGACAACGCTGATTATAAAACTGTATCACGAGTACATTATGTATATATGTAGCTATCTGTTCAATTTGCAATGTTTGTCATTTCATGCTAGATTGGTTAAGGATTTTTCATACAATACATTTTGTATGGACTTAGACTTAAATAACCATACACTATAGTATGGTTATTTAGGTCTCGTCATTCTACATTCAATAAGGTGAACAGTTTAACATGGCGGACTAGTTTCCACATAAAGGTTAATAAAAGATTTTTCAGGATAGATGAGAAATATAAAATAATTTTGAGATTTTGATTTAAATTTATTTTTTATTTATTATAAGAAAATATTAACTATAAAAATATTTTAATCATTGGAACAGTAATTTACAAAAAGAAAACACAAAAATGTGAAATAAATTTCTAATCGCTTTGACGTAAATTGCTTATTATATAACAAAAGAATTTTTAATCATTCCTTCTCTTGAGAATATAAGAATTATTGTTCCTCTATATTTAGGAATATAATAATCTAATTTCAAATAGTTATAGCTTCCCTTTAACTTAGATATAACTTACGGAATTCAAATAAGTTACAATGGGTACTTTTTTATTCTTTTTACTTAGGATTGTTTTGTATGAACAGCTAATTAGTACTAATTTTGATATATTTTAATGTTCTACGTTCTAGGAAATGACTGGAATAAATTTTGTATAAAATAAATTCCCTCAAAAAATATTGAGAATTTCTTTGAACATTTTTTAGTAGAGATATTCCTATTGTTCACTGAAACAGTTCGGAATAAAGTAAATTTTGTAAAAGGGATATTTTCCTTGTTTTACTTTTGATCAGTTAAGGAAAAGAAAAAAATGCTTCTTCATAAAGGCATAGAAATATATAATATAAGGTTAACGAACACCGACTATATGATTATAGAGTTCCTTAAGGTTTTCGTAAGCCAAAGACAATATAAACAAAACAATCTAGGGTAACATGTTATGCTTAGATTACACGTATACCATATATCCGTTTTTTCATAATAGTAAAAAGAAACAGTTTTACATTTTTTCCCGCATACAAGGATAGTCAAAGAGAACCTAGTGTCAAGATTCTCCGTTCGGTGCTTTTCAACCGAATTCTAGAATTTTGCGTAGTAAGTGATGACGCTCAACGCCGCGCTCAGTCTTAACAGAGCGGAGAAAAGAAAATAAATTAAATATAACCATTCCTCCGAGCGAGAATCGAACCTATAAACAATCGCGTTTACAGACACGGTGCAACTGCGCCAAGATGGTGTCTAAATATGTTTACTATCAACGCAAATGCATCCTTTGATATATTATTTGAGACCGCATAGATTAGAGTTCACAAATCATTGAAGTGAACTCAACCACAAATATTTGCAAAGGGACAAGAGGAGAAGGTAGCTTGTTTTAATATAATAATATACATACAAATATATACGTAATATATAAGCTTAAGAAACTATTTCTGGCCTTAAGACTAGTTTTATTTTATTATAACAAAAAAAAAACCAACTTTTTTTTTTTTTTTTTTAACGGACGGCAAACGAGCAGGACCACCTGATGGTAGAGTGGTTACCTTCGCCCATAGACATCTACAACACCAGAGATGTTGTAGATGCGTTATAACCTAGAGGATACTGATGGAAGGGGGACAATGTAGTAGTCCCACTATCAGGGAACCACCACATTAGGGGAAAGGATGGGTGGGAAAGGAAAATCGAAAGCTTACATGCCATCAGACAGAACACATCATTAGATATTTGGCGGTTCGTCTTTGACATGATAGTGAAATTACTTATGACCAGTCGGAGGACGAACCTCCACCACCACTAACAAAATTCTTCAAATAACTTACTAAAAAGTAGCACTAATACAGAGATAATTCATAAAATTGCTCAGTATCTGTTCAACAACCGGATCTTAACAATATATACAAGTAGGACCGCCATCAGCAGCACTAGCTATCCTAGAAAAGAATCGTCAAAATCGTGATTGAATTGCCACGGTATTTGGTAACACACAAAAAATATAGTCGAAAATAATAACCAATGATAATAAAAATGATAAACTCCGCCTTTTTTAAAAAGCAGTTGAAATAAAATGCAATACAAAGCTAAAGGTGCTTTGCTTACCTTTAACTATGTACCTTTTTTTGTAGCTGTATTGCATTCTCTGTAAGTTTCTGATCTTACCTTGCTCTTTTTTATTATTTAGAAATCTTGTGATACTTGCAGTATAGTAATCATCTGCTAGTATTAATAAGTATCGTTAATGTACTATAGTATTATATATTCTTATATATAAACTCTTTGTATGTTTAGGAACATAGATGAAGTCACGTATTCGCATAGGGATTCAATTAAGTTCTTTAGTGGTACGCGAAAACTTGTAAGAGCTTTGTGTGATAACTGCGTTTCTTTATTATGCTGTTATTGATAAGGACTACCTGATAGCAAAATGCTTTCTACCACACTATTTCATATGTTTTTGCGTATCTTCTCTTATTCTTACTCTTTTTTACTCACTTTATTTCTTTTTATAGTTAATTTATTAGTTAAGATAGGCTTTCAAGAATTTTATAGATTAAGCTTCTAAGCAACTACTATCGATGCATCGTTGGCCTGATTCTTTCTCTTATTCTGTTCAGAGATAATATTTGTACACTTATCCATATTTTTTTAAATAAATACAAGAACATCATGATCAACATATAAATATAAATCACTAACAAATGGTTTTTGTAATTTTGATAAAAAAATATCAAAGCTAATAATAATACCATATTATGTATTGAAATAATGATTATATTGCCATCTAAAGTAATATATTCAAATTGAAAAATAACCATTTCTAAGGAAACAAACGCCATCCATCTTTTGTTTTCAGGAGCGTCTGACGTTCCTCAATAAGGGAATTAATTTTATATTGTTATGAGCATACTTTATATGCATGAGCAAACCTCAATAGTAACAGGAGATATTTAGCAAATCACATACATATTATAAATTAAATACAAATCTCGTTTTCATGCTTTGTTTACAAATGTATTAAATCTCTTAAAGGTTTACATGCCACATTTATTATGAACCTCATTTTAAAATTACTACGGTGATTTTTGATACATGAGAAAAATTTATTCGCGAGCAAATTCGTTAACATATTTTTTAGAATATATTTTTGTTTTTATAAAGAAATTTGTGGCCAGACCACATCAAAATATTACAAAAACGTTCTGATATTACTTTCTATTTCTGATAAATTTACTAACAATAAAAACATATAATATTTTTTATCTTGTGAAAGACAATGAAAGAAAATTTATAGCAAAATTATATAGTATACAAAAACAAAGAAAATATTTATGGACAAGATAAAGCCAAATTTGAATATTTTTTCCTAATGTTGTTGTAAAATAAATAAAATAGAAATTGTATTTTATTATATGCTAGCTACATTAACGGCATCGTAGTACAGGATATTATAATAGTTAGATAGAGAGAGGAGAACCGACACTGGAGGTGAACGTTATTGCATATTTTAAAGGGACTCCTTAAAACTACAATTGAGTCAGTCAAGTCACAAGCACTGCAACGGAACTCCTTTCTCTGCAACGCGATGGGCCCGGCGCCCGCACTGTCAGCTCATAGACTGCTAATGACATATTACTATTACCCTGACTCCGTTTGCGTTAAATAAGATTTTTGTTCAATTTCATTTTACAGTCTTATTTTTAAGTAAAATTTTCAACTATTCTTTTAAAAAAAACAGATATACATTAGAAAGAATATCAAACTGAGGTAAAATCTCCTAGATTAGAATCCGTTGTTTTTTAATTTTTAAGTGATAAACATGTACATTTTTTTTTTTTTTTTTTTATGGATACCGGATGGCAAACGAGCAGAAGGACCGCCTGATGGTAAGTGGTTACCTTCGCCCATGAACATCTACAACACAAGAGATGTACTAGATGCGTTGCCAACCTAGAGGATACAGATGGAAAGGGAGGATAATGTAGTAGTCCGCTATCGGAACCACCACATTTTGGGGAAAGGATGGGTGGGAAAGGGGAAAACCTGGCTTACATGCTATCGAACCGGAACACATCATAAGATATTTGGCGGTTCGTCTTTGACATGATAGTGGTCGCGAGCCAGACGGAGGACGAACCTCCTACCACCAAACAATGAAAAATACTTGTTCATCTTGAAATGGTGATCTTCAGGAATATTATAATCTTCAGGTATTAGATATTATACGTAGTTACTATATACGTTGTTTTAGATATTATAAGTAAGAGCTAAATACTGCAAACATTTCATGAAAACCAGATACCATGTTATAACATGCGAATATCCTCTTTGATCGCAAAGTAATCATAGTATTTAAACTGGTACTAATGTCAGATATGATATTGGATTAAACGAAATGAAAATAAATTCAATAGAAATGAATGCAAGAAAAGTATTCGATATAAGTATATATGTTCAGCAATTTATAGAGTGTCGTTTTATATAGTAATTTATTTTGTCATCACAATTTTACATTTTCAATACCAACAGAACTTATTTAATCAAACTTTGCATAGCCTTCGTTATTTCCACTTACAAATCTGATTTCTATTCATAAATAAATAATATTACAAAGTTGAAATTACAAATATACCTAACTTTATTTATGAAGAAAGTGAATTTATGATAATTATTGAATATTCTTAATAAAGAGAGTCATTTGGGATTACTCACGCATTTATCTTTGTGTCTACCTGAAATTTGCTTACTTTGATAATATAAGCAAAGTAGATGACAGTAATTAATTAAAATTATAATTTTGCCAATTGGAATGAATAAACGAATGAAATCTCATTAGCAGTTATGTCATTTATTTTATATTTATTATTGTTTGTTTTCCGTCCGTTGGAATGATAGATATCTTTTGTCCGGAATAATACTATAGTGCTCTTTATCATATATGTTATAATGATGTCAAGTAATAATATATAAAATGATAGACAATATTATGTTATAAGCAAAAATAATCATTTTTAACTTCTTTATCAAGTACTTATCCAATTTCAACCAGTACTTATCCAACTTCATCATTGTAATGTATTACAATATATCGCACCTTCAGTATTATAGAGGCCTAGTCAAAAAAAAAAAAATTTTTGCCACGAAACAACGAGCTTTATCGTCTTTGATTTAAGCATGAATATAGATTAAAATATAATTTTTAAAAAATATCAAAAAAATTTAAATTTATAAAACTTTTTTGACGGTTCCCAAAACATGATTTTTTTAAATAGGTCACTATAATTCTAAAGATGCGATATATTGTTCTATAATTTTATGAACGGCTTTCACCTTACATTCGAGAACGGTAACGGTACATTATACAATGCTATTGACGTTTAATAATGAAAATTACTTTATTAAAAAAAGTACAGATGAACTACGGAACCAACGTTAAGCTATCGGTTCCGACCGTTTAAAAGTAGCATAAAGAAATGGCTATAAATATCTATAATACAAGAAGTTTTCTAGAATAACTACACCCATTTTCTTGGTGGTAGGAGGTTCGTCCTCCGTCTGGCTCGCGACCACTATCATGTCAAAGACGAAC
>JAKGSA010000271.1:22253-57408 GCA_033558755.1 Philaethria dido
ATCAAACCATATATGCAAAGCATAAACAATGTTTTTATTTATACTTGATTAACAATCTTACTGGACTTGTAAGATTGTTAATCATGTATGTATAAAAATTGAGACGAAGTGATTTGTGCTCAACTGGCACGTTCGAACCGCCATAATTAAAAAAACTGAACTATTAAAATTAAAAACGAGTAAAATTATTTGCGATGTTATAATTTAGAATTCGCTCCGCTGTTATAGAAACTGGAGTAGGAGAACCCTACTCCTACCCTTTTTTTTTGTTTTCGTGAGAAAACTCTTTTACGGGTACCCGCCCGTTGGAGACTCGGACAGGTTAGGAGTCCCAACTCCTAAACTCGCGAATGGTAGGTTGACCGACTACCCACTAAAACCTCATGGAGCTCCTCCTCAACCGCCACTAGCCGGGGCCACAGGAACTACCCCAGTCTTCCATGGACCCCGTCGGCAGGCATTATCCTACCCTAGAGGAGCTATTAGACGAGGCTTAGAATAACCGTCATGCAAATCGATGCCCGCACTATCATAGTGGTCTTTTTGTCGCCGAGGTATCGTAGTATCCTGCGTAATCTATCCTGAGATTCTCATCGTAAGCGCTACGAGCTACTGCTAAATTTTAAAACTTGATCTGGACCAGTTCTTACTGGTAAATCTTAGAATACTAACCATCTTAAGACAGTCTTACCTTGATGGTCTACGTAAATGCACTTACCAACAAGTCTATCTTGTTGGTTTCTACAACTCATATTTATAACGTATGAAATACAGACTATGAGATATTATTTTGAAAATTTTCTCTGCATTATAAGATCGATTATAATCACCTATTGTTCCATTTTCCCGATCGGTATATCCTCAGGTGGTGTATTGTGTTATACTACGCTTTCAAATATAAAGCAAATTGGTTCATGGAAATTTCAGCTATTAGCGATAGTTCATCTAAAAATTATTAAGTGCATTTTTTTTTTTTACTGGATAACGGATGGCAAACGAGCAAAAGGACCACCTGATGGTAAGTGGCTACTCTTCGCCCATGACCGTTCACTACCACCAGAGATAAATCGCCAGATGCGTTGCCAACCCAGAGGATAGTTACAGATAGAAGGAGGACAATGTAGTAGTCCGCTATCGGAACTACCACAGATTTTTGGGGAAAGGAGTTAGGTGGAAGGAGGAAAGCCTGCTTACATGCCATCGAACCGAACACATCATAAGATATATTTTGGCGGTTCGGGTTCCTGGACATGATAGTGGTCGCGAGCCAGTCGGAGGACGAACCTCCTACCACCAAACAAAATCATTAACGAAGACACAACTTTATGAATATTATTTTATTGTTAATTTAATGGTACAAGTATTTTTCAATTTCATGGTTTTATTAATCTTAATTTATACCGAATACGACGTATTTACTATAATGATATTTTTCTAATAGTGACTTTCAGTGGCGAGGGGTGAAAATTTTGTTTAGGCAAGTCGGTAAATTAAGGGAAGCCGATGTAAAAATTACCGGCTTCTCTAAAGAAGCCGGTAATTTTTATGGAGGCCGATATATTTAGGGAAATCGTAGGATGTGAAGGTATTTATTAATTTCACTATCGAATTGTGGCGATGACCTTTTATTTAGGACTATAAGATGTCAGAACTTGTTTTTTGCAGTTATGTGGCCAATATTTCGCTCTCACACCATATTTGACTTTGTTTTTTCGAGCTCCATTCACATTTTCATATTTTTTTTAGGTCTCATACTTGTACTTTGATAAGTTAGGCAAGCTGGTGGGAATCGAGTTGTATGGACGCCTCGCCACTGGTGACTTTAAGCAGTTCACAAAACATTGCGCGTAAAAATAAACTAAGTGTAAAAGTAAATAAGACTTAATGTAGTAAAGATAATTTAGATTGAAAAAATCATATTTGATTCGAAATTCTTATAAAAAACAAAAATATATTTGCCAACATGAACCATTCATCTAAATAAACCAATTAATTAGTGATTTTCATCTATCACTTAACACTTACAGATATACCCAGAGGTACAAAGATCTGAAACAAAAACAAAGCTGTTTAAGTAACAAAATCAATACGGATTCATTTTAACGCACTTAAAGCATTTCCCGTTTTCAAAATACCAAATTATAACTTAGCAATTTAATAGGCAGCTACTGGGAGTTGCTTAAATTATTTATCCAATGATTTGGAAATTATAAACATATAGATAAATACTACTTTTCTTTACTTCTATGTTTATTTACAGTTCGTGATCCGCACAATTGTTAGTTGGTTTATTTTTTTATTCTATTTATTCTCGTACCTACAAGTTTGTACGTAAGTACACAGTTTAAGTTGAATATACTTTACATTTGTACTATCTATATAATATATATAATTATGTATTTAGTTTGTATTTTTAATTAACATATATTTAATTTTTTTTTAAAGTAAATATCCTGATTAGTGCACCGCCTACCACTACTTTATACAAATCAAATATCCAAAGGTTGCCTGGAAGAGATCGCTTTAAGCGATAAGGCCGCCTTATTGTACGCTATTACTACTTCTATGTTCTATGTTCTATGTTCTATTTGTTTATTTGTGTGCAATAAAGAATATTTGTATTTGTATTTGTATTTGTATCTATCTAAAACACTGATATAAAAACATTGTTAAATAAAAAATAAACAGTATAAATACAATGGCACAGGAAACTCGATACGAGTATTATTACGCTTTCTGCCTATCACCTGTCATCAATATATTGACACAGAACTTCTATAAAGTATACCAAAAATTGTTTTTTTTTTTAATATATATTCTATCCTTATTTACTTAAAATATATACAAATTGTAAATATGTAGTTAAGATGTGCATAAAAGAGGTTTTCTTTCAAAAAGGGAACTTGAAGCTACGCTTGTCGGTAGAAAAAATCTAACGTCAAGACACTTCCGTTCTCTTTTTCCACTTGAATTGCGAGTTTTGAAAATTACGATTTTTTTAATCTTCATATCTAATTTAGAAATATATAAGATATAGATATGTCAAAGTTTAAACGATAGGACCATGTAATATGAGTGAGATTAAATCGAAATTGGTCCATTTCATTCGATTCCCGGGTTCTTACATCATGAATAAATTCAATTGAATCGAGATTGGACTGCGGATACTATATGAAATTGTAACAAAAATTTAGTTATTTCTATTAGTAATAGATATATTTATTAAATATAAACGTTTAGTATATAAAAGATGGTTATATAATTGTTTCTTGTTAGTGATCACTGTCGTTACGTAAGTTACTTTAATTACTTATTAGTACTCAAAGTCAAAGTCAAAGTCAAATAATTTTATTCAAAATAAGAAGTTACAAGCTTTATTTTTTGAACGTCAAATAATTTACCACCGGTTCACTAAATTTAATGCCTCAGACCTGAGAAGAACCGGCGCAAGAAACTCAGCGGGACTTTTTTTTTTTTTTTTTATATTCGACAATGGTTTACAATTCTTTATTATTGGCAATGATACCTTTGAAACAGACTGGAGCGAGCATTTCACTATAGATATAACGGATTCATAATTTATAAATCATCACTGATATTCGTATCAATATTCACGTATTGATTGAAATAAACTTAGGAAAGTATGTTTTGGTAATATAAATATTAAATTGCTAAATCTGATACTAGCAATAACAATAAAATAAAATAATATAGTTCACAATATAGTTTCTTAAAGATCAATTAAATGTTATCAATAAAGAAGATAACAGCAGATTCCAAATCAACTATATAACTCTTATATTTTTATTTTTTTAACTTCACGCTGTATCCCGCATATAGCGGGGTAGGCAGAGGGAACCAGAAAATCTAGTGTTAAGACACTCCATTCTCTTCCAACATTTTCGTTCCCCACTTCCGCCAAATTGAGGCATTGCGTGTTGAGTTGCGGAACTCAACGCCGCGCTTTGCCTTGTTACCAAACCCAAGAAATGAAAATAATAAATTTTACATTTCCTGGAGTGGGAACTATATAACTTATTTTTCTTTTTTACCTACATTATTAAAAATTATCTAAAGACAGTGAAAAATGTTCCAATTTTAATAAATAAAGAAATGAAAGCACTTATTAACCAAATAAAATAATTCAAGAACCGCTGCATTTCTCTTACCTAAGAATGAAAAACTAAATTATAAAGTAAATGAAGGAGAAATAAATACGTGATGCTCATATTTAATAATAAAAATAAAACATTAAATAATCCTTACCTTAACAATCCTTGTCGCACTCAAAATCCTATACCCTGACGAACTTAAATTGGAACGACATAGTCTAGGTACATAGATATATAATACACACGTTGTCAGATTGTCAAGCGCAGGCTACTAGTGAAACAACTAAGCTCAGATATATGAGATCTAAAGCTTAACGTACGACCGCTTCCTCTGTATTAAACTTAAGCTTAAGGGTTAGTACGATAAAGCATAATAAGAACACAAAGCTGTGTTGTAAATTACTTGTTTCTATATATTTTATTTCAATAATATTAAATCCTATATTATTTATATTATCATCCATATATAAATATGTGAAGCTAAAACTTTGTACCCCTTTTTACAAAAATAGCACGGACGAAGGAGCATGAAACTTGGCACAATCATAGCTTATATAGAGAAGGACTGCAGAATGCTAACATTTCTTAAAATCATGCATAGAAAGTATATTAAATTAACAAAATAAATGTTACACACACTACAATAGTTCGAGATCCATGTTTATATAAAGTGACATATACATTACTAAATACAACGCGTTGTTAACGCGTCCACGGGGACACTAGTAAATTGTAAATTTTTCATAGTTGTCATGCTCACTGTGAAAAAAATTAAATGTTTTTTTTTAATGTACCTACTTATGTTAGGATATTTAAAGTTCAGTTGACATACTCCATCATCCATCTTCCATCCATCTGGTACAATATAAAAGATATTTCCAACAGTTTAATTATTCTTAATGCATTGTGATGTATATAGGCTATTTGAACCCTGCTTAAATACACTTCCATTCGTTGAAATTTTCATTTAAATGAAAGACATTGGGTGTTTGTTTAATCTGATTAAAGGGTGTTCTTTATTTGTGTACGTGAATATGTACAGGTACAAATATTGTAGGTTTGGTGACAATTTCATTGTTAATTTTAAAATTAATTTATGATAACTCTGTATACCATTTAAATACAATTGTTTTGTAAATAATCAAAATATGTTATGTCATAGGTAGAAATAGCTATAATTACATATCAATCCGGGATAATACAAAAAAAAATATTCTTTATTGCACACAAATAAACAAATAACATAGAAGTAGTAATAGCGTACAATAAGGCGGATAGTTTTGTGGCTAAATTTCAATTTCAACGGGTAATAAATTAAAGTAATTTGATATAGACAATAAAGTCCACACAAACGGAGTTACATGTATTAACTAGTTATAAAAATAAAAATATATTACATATTAGAAAATTACTCCTTTTATCGATCATTTTTTTCCATCAGGCCTTCTTTTGTTATAGCCAATTATATTAAATAAAGATTTTATTGTAAAAGCGGTCCATTATACCTATTAAGCTATTAGTACAATAATTTAGTCGTATATAAACCATAGACATTTTTACAGATTAGTCATTCTTAGTTACAAAATTCGTTACAGATAAACCTCAATAATGAAATATTTACGCGACAAATTCTATATATTCTATCCTCGTTTCAGGCATACGTGTCAAAATTTATCAGTGCATGGCCCTAGTTTTCTTGTGCGAAAAGATATAAGTTTTGTTTATAAATTCATATATTTTATAACATATATTAACGTTTGGATTGCTGCTGTGGCTTCAATATATAAATATATATTGTCTTACCAAGAAGATACGATTAGATTTACTACGCGCACTGATTACCTAGACTGGAATACGACTTTTCCATCAGTAACAGTATGTGAAATTACTAATATCGACAAAATCCTTACAACTGTACAAAAATTACAGTCGAACAAAGAAAACGAAGATAAGATGATTCTTTTCGCCAAAGATATTGCTTTCTTTTCTGGTGATTGCCAAAGTTGTTCTATTACTGAAGAAAACTTTTCTATGTCTACTAAGGATTTTATAAATATCAGCTCTATGTTTCGTTCTGAATGTAAGGAATTATTTACGAGTTGCAAGTGGAATGATAAACCTCTAAATTGTTGTGAGCACTTTAAACCTATTCAGACCGAATATGGCCTATGTTACACCATGAATAATAATCAAATTTCAGATAAGCAAACTTCCTACTACGTTTCCTCCTCAAATCATCGTAAATTAGGAATTTTAGAACTTTCACTGACAGAAAGTTACGAAGCGTTTTTACATTCACACGAAGATGTTCCATATTGGAATATAGAACAAGATCGGCGGGCCGTGGTTTTACAGGGATCCAAAGGTTCCATGTTATTCTCGGTCGTGGATATAGTTAATGAGCCAGAAGTTTTGTGGACTGCACCAGATGTTCGACAATGTAGATTTCCTGACGAACTACCCACAAACTTCCGTGGTTACAGACATTACAGCTACTCAGTATGCATCATTCAATGTCGCATCGAAGCACAGTTGGAACTTTGCAACTGCACATCTCATTTGTCACCTATCCAATACAGTGACCGATATTGTGACTTAGAAGGATTGAAGTGCTTGACAAAGCACTATGGTAAACTGAAGAAACTCAAAGTGCCCGGTGTAAATGGGACTGGCTTGAACTGTAATTGTCTATCCTCTTGTACTGAACCAGATTACAACATTATATACAAAAAAGTTTCAGACCCAGAGAAAGACCTGAAAGCCGGAACTTTAAAGTTCGTTTTAAGTAATAGACCATATGAGAGAGTAACCCGACAAATAGCTCGTAACGCTTTAGACTTAGTAGTTGCAATGGGTAATTGCTTTGGACTTTGTTTTGGAGGCTCTTTGCTTTCTATTGTAGAAGTTTTGTACTACTTATGTTTTAAGCAGTGGAAGTATACAAATGTAAGACAGTAAGCATATATCTACACCATGTGCAATAGTTATGCTAGTTTAGAGGTAAAAATTAAAATATTTTAACTTACTATTAATACTCATTAGTTACAATTACTATGAAGCTTGCTATAGAAGTTGGTTAAGATTTAAAAATTATATTATAAATTAGTGAGAAAATATGTAGTTAAATCTATTTATATCCATATTTACATCTAAATAAAGTATTTGCAGTGCAGTGTTTATATTGACCATTTTGTTAATATTTTTTTTTTTTTTTTTTTTTTTATTGATAACGGACGGCAGACGAGGCAGAAGGACCACCTGATGGTAAGTGGTTACCTTCGCCCATAGACATCTACAACACCAGAGATGTTGTAGATGCGTTGCCAACCTGGGGATACTGATGGAAGGGGGACAATGTAGTAGTCCACTATCAGAACCACCACATTTTGGGGAAAGGATGGAGTGGGAAAAGGGGAAAATCTGACACATGCCATCGAACCAGGAGATTACATCATTCGAGATATTTGGCGGTTCGTCTTTGACATGATAGTGGTCGCAGAGCCAGTCAGGAGGACAGGAACCTCCTACCACCTAACGAAATATATAATATTCATTCATTCCTTAACAGGCGAAGGAATCCAAAAGCTATTATAAAATAGATATTTGACTTAGTACTATCGCATTATCTTAAGTAAATTCCAACAATACCGTGAGGATATTTTTGTAAATTATTTAAGTTTAAGTACTCTTGTTATATATAGAATAAGATTTTATCTTAATTGTATCTGAAATTGTATTTTATTGGAAGTATCGAAATGAAATTTATTTTGTAAATCTAAAAGGTAATTTAATCAATCATACTTAGGAAAAGAAATTTTAATAAAAATCATTTTTTTTATTATATCAAATTTTGAAATTTCGACTTCTAAAGATTTGGAATCAATATGATATGATGAGATGTAACGTTGAATTTCGTAACGAAATTAATATTAATTTTTGAAGCCAATTATTATTCTTATAGTAACAAATGTGAAAAAAGAGGGCTTAGTACAGGAGTATAAAAAGGAACACCTTATAAATTATTTTTAGCAACTTTACGCTTTTTGCAAAGCAAAAATAATTAAAGAGAAAAGAACAAGACACCTTGTTCTCTAAATTTAAATTTGAAACTTGGGTAGAACACATAAGCATCGCGATTACAGTCGGACACTGTCTCACTGCGCCATGATAGCAACCAATTGCTATAGAGTTAATAATAAATGGTAATAAATAACAGCGTAGTTGCAGTAATAACCTATTTATTGTCACTTATTTAGTTTATTGAAAATTGTGCATAGGTCCTCTTACTTTCAAAACAACGCCACCATGTATCCTACTAAACTAGTACGGTAAAACTTATACAGTCTATTTCTCTTTAATATCATAATATAATTTAATTACAATGTTAAAAATAAACATAAAATTTGTTTTATTTATCACAAATTTAATAATTTCGTGGGCCACAATTTCGTTTGGGTAGACTTAATGACCTTTAATAGTATATCTTCCTTTTTGTCTGTCTTATGGCAAAGATAAAAATTAAAAGACACAGTGAGTAATCTTTCTTCCAATTGTCAAAATGTTTCATGTAAACATTCCATTTGAAAGAAGTACCAGATCACGTTAATTAACTCGTATCAAAGCAGACAAGTGATTGTCCTATTATATGTCTAACACATGAGTAGTTGGTCTTAATTATTCTCACCGATTCCTTTGTTCTATTGTATCAATACTATGCTATTTAGACACTTCAATTTAACATTTAACAAACAAGTCTTAAGAAAACAAGTATATATAAAATATATCCTTATATTTTATAAAATATAACATGATGAAGATAAGTTGTCAGATTTTTAGTATCACCCCACATATATATTTGATTCATTCATTATTTTTTTATTCAGTTGTCTTAAAAAAATAATTTTATTTCATAGACATACTTCTTTAAACCAATAATAAAATTACTTAAAGAATATTACTGCTTCCACTTTAATTACATTTGTAGGCAAGTTATGCGAGTTCTATATTTAATTAATGGCTCACGAACTATTAGTAATGAGTTAGGGTAAAATAAACCAAGCACCCTTATAGTAACAGTATTTAATATATACTCTTCTCACTATCTAAGTTTACACTGGTGCTTAAATAATGTCAGCCCTATTAATTAAACAGAAATGTGCAATTAAAACGTAGTGTGTGTATGGGTTGAAGTGAACGCTTATAAACTGATAAAACATACCAAGTGTCCATTACGAGGCATACTTATAAATAATTAAGATCGTCCTTTTTATACTATTTATATAATTTATGGCGCAGAAGCACAAGCGTGTAGTAAACGCGACAGGTTGTGGGTTCTATTCCCATTCCAGGAAATGAAAATATTAAATAATATTTATTATTTTCCTCGCTCTAGTAACAAGACAAGGCGCGGCGTTGAGTTCCGCTACTCAGCGCGAAATGTCGCATTTTGGCGGAAAGTGGGGAACAGTAATGTTAAAAGAGAACGGAGTGTCTTAACAATAGATTCTCTGGTTTCCATCTGACTACCCTACTATGTGCAAGATGCAGCGTGAAGCTTAAAAAAATCATCACAGCTTAGGTTACACCTATAAAAAGATTTTTTCGACAATTTGATGGTCCTTTTGTAATTTGTATCTTACAAATATATATATATATATATATATATATATATATATATATATATATATATATATATATATATATATATATATATATATATATATATTATACATTATACTTATTCATACTAACCGTCTTAGGTGTACCTAGCACCTAGTAGGTTTCTCTTCATAAAGCGACCCGCATTCCTTTTGTTTACCTCTACGAGTATAACACTTATACGCTAAGTTCGTTTATGTGTTGCTTACATGTAGTTTCAATAGTGCTACAGTACAAAAAATACAAATTCAGAATCTAAGCTAAAATGGTTCGCAATTTTTACATTTCTACGTTTTGCTTAATTTAAATAGGTATCTTTCGATACGTGCTATTTAAGTTGTTTAACCTACCCGTTTGTGAAGCTAACGATCTTTCGCATACCAGAATACGCTGAGACGGCTTAATGTTAAGACACTCCGGAATTTTTCTTACCAGAGTGAGGAAATAAAAATAAATATAATTATTCACCTAAGTTCACGGGTTCCATCCTGTGATCACCATCTTTATAGTCTGGCGTTGTCCTTATGTGCTGAAAAAATATACGTAGATATAAAAAACATAATTTAATATTATATTCACCAACTTATTTTAAAATTTGTTCTGCATGTAAGGTGATTAATTAAGGCGCTATAAAGTTTTTCGTTACCTAAGCGGTATAAAAACTGGTAATGAGGCCTTCAGACGCCGAGTGAATTTTTAATGAACTCGACATTTTAGTAAGAAATTTTGTTTATTTTGGTGTATTCTCAAGCATCTTTACGCAGGCCATGGTGGAATTTTCATCTAACTGACATTTCCTTCTCGTGACTTATATCTAAATTATTCTTCAATAAATCAGATGCCACTGTAAAAATTGCTATTATTAGGGTGTCCCATAAGTCTTTTCCTTTTTCTTGATGCAAAATGAATACATGACATTTGTTGTTTAAGGTTGATTTATAAAATTATATAGGAACGGTTTTGTTCTATAACTCTTTCTCCATCTCTCAGCAAGCTTTATTATGTCATTTTTCTAAATTTTTTTAGGTTTACTTTTGAAATATTCATCTAGGTGCGTTTTTATTTCACTTATGGATTTGAAAGATTTACCAGAAATATAATTTTTTAAAGCGAGAAACAAGTAATAATCGGAGAGAGCAAAGTCTGAGTACGAAGAGTGAGGTAGAATGATCTAATCAAATTGTCATTTTTGCCTTACGGCGAACGTGGTGTTGGCCGTAAGGAAAAAATGCGGTCTTGCGTTGTCGTGATGGAATACGACACCTCGCCGGTTCGCCAATTCTGGCCGTTTTTCTCCTATGGCGGCTTTTAATAGATCCAGTTGTTTGCAATATTTATCAGCATTGATCGTATCACCTAGCGGAAGAAGCTCGTAGTACACTACATCCTTCCAATCCCACCAAATGCGCAAAATAACCTTCTTAGGTTCTATTATCTATTTTCTTTAGACCCATCGCGTTTTCGTTGCAAATTAGGACATAAAATCCAGGTCTCGTCGCCAGTAACAACTCTCTTTAAAAAAGGATTTCTTACGTGTCGCTGAAGAAGCAAATCGCAAGTGGAAACGTTAAAAGACGACCGGCCTTCGTCAATAGGTGTGGAACCCAAACTTCACATCGATGTGCATATCCCATCTTGATTAAATGCTTATGTATCGTTGTTTTAGGATTGTTAGATGCCTCCTCTATCTCAAACACACTATATAGCGGATTTTCAGCGACCACAGTCTTGATAATGTGGTATCCGTTGTTGTAGGGTGGCCGCTGCAGTCTTCATCTTGTAAGTCAAGATTGCCATTTTTAAAATTCTTAAACCAACTGCTGACGGTCCTAATAGTCGTAGCATCACTCCCGTAAACCCTGTAAATATGTCTTGTGCACTATTGCCTTTTTAAAGTAATGAAACATGACATGCCGTAAATGTTTCTTTTGGCTCTCCATGTTAAAATGCGTAGAAAAAAATTAAAAAGAGACTATTTCACCAAAAAAATGTACTTTGGTAGAGTTCTGGGATGACCGAAACCGATGCCATAAACTGCTAAAAGATAAGCTTGCATAATAATTTAAACACAGCCAGTTAATCATTCATATCGAAGCGCGGAAGAAACTTATGGGACAACCTAATACTTATAGACTTGTTTTTATTATTTTTTATATGTAATAATTATATAAGTAAAATAATATGCTACATAAGTTAAATTATTTAAGGTAAAAAACTTATCTACACTCGAATTACTGCGTCTGTACTTGAATTAGTGCTTCTGAACTGAACAATTTCTTTACAAACAATATATACAGTTCAGTTCAGTACTTTCAAAATTTGATGGTTCAATTATGTGAAAATAAATTGTTTAACTCAATAGATATCTTTTAATTGAGGCAAACAAATGACTCCTAGCTACAATAAACGTCATCGCTACCCAATTTGATTGATTTGACAAATTTAAACAACTGACTGAACTACTGAAATTATTGCTTAAACTTGTCACTGGAAAGAAATATAAACACATATAATGTCAACTGGATATATATTGAATTGCACTTTCAAAGTAATATTATCACATAAATAGAAATCCAACACTGACAAAGGCACTTCTGTTTCAGTTTCGGACTTCACAACGCAGCTGTCGCAACTGTACGAGCGACATTCGTCGGAACTACAACTTTTAGTCGCAACTTTCCGCAAACGAAACAGAAGTGACCTTTGATCAGAACTGTTGGATTTCTATTTATGTGATAATATTACTTTGAAAGTGCAATTCGAATATACTTCCAGTTGACATTATATGTGTTTATATTTGCTAATTCCAGTGACAAGTTTAAGCCTCTCTTATGTGATTATTTTTATTGTATTGAAAAAATAAAACAAATGACCTACTTAGTACTACTATTGTCTTAGACATATTATAGTAGTTAACAGAACTTTAAGAAATACACGATTTTATATTTTATATTGTAAAGTTGTTTGGTTCTTAATTCACGAAACCGTGGGCAACGCTAGAATGTACCTAGACTCTGTTCGCATTGAATGTTCGCAAAGGATGTGTTACTAATTTTCACTACTATATTTGCTTTTTGCAATTAAAGTCAAAGTCAAAGTCAAAAATTTTTATTCAAAATAAGAAGTTACAAGCTTCATTTTTTGAACGTCAAATAATTTACCACCGGTTCACTAAATTTAATGCCTCAGACCTGAGAAGAACCGGCGCAAGAAACTCAGCGGGACTATTTTTTTTTTTTTTTTTTTTTTTTTGAAAATGGTTTACAATTCTTTATTATTGGCAATGATACCTTTGAAACAGACTGGAGCGAGCATTTCATTCCCAAGGTGTGTTATCATTTATAAAATCACTAATTAGGTAATAACCTTTTAAATTAAAATTTTAACTCATGAAATCTCTCAGCTTAGACTTAGCTATTTTATGATTATTACTGAATAAACATGCATACATGCAAATATCCCAATCTAAACATAATCTCTCTTAAATTTTAAACTTTTACAATTATAATCAAAGTATGTTCTGTAAGTCAGATGGTTATTTTTACCATTATTAATTAATTGTTAATTTACAATAACTGATGTTGTACATACATACATACATACATACATACATAGCTTCACGCTGTATCCCGCATATAGCAGGGTAGACAGAGGGAACCTAGTGTTAAGACACTCCGTTCCCCACTTTCCGCCAAATTGAGGCATTGCGTGCTGAGTGGCGGAACTCAACGCCGCGCTTTGCCTTGTTACCAAACCCAGGAAATGAAAAAATCCATTTCCTGGAGTGGGAATCGAACCCACAACCTGTCGCGTTTACAGTCGCACGCTTGTGCCTCTGAGCCACGACAGGCGTTGGTTGAACTGATGTTGTGTTGTCTCTTACTGCTGTTTTACTTTATGACGCATACACATCTAATATTTGATAGATAGGGGACATTAATATAACCGTGGTAAAATAAACTATACAACTTTTATAAAATGTTTATTATTATCATATTATATTAATTGTTTGACATGATGCCCACGGCTACTTTTCACCATCGCACCGCTCGCCATCGACAGGGAGTTCATGCTCACACTTTGGAGCCTAAATGGTCCCGAACAGTTCGATTTCAAAGGAACTTTCTTCCGCGGACTCTTCAATTGTGGAATGACCTCCCTGCTGAGGTTTTCCCAGAGGGCTACAATATGGGGTTCTTCAAAAGGGGAATAAATAGGTTTTTGAAGGGTCGGCAACGCGTAAGTGATGCCCCTGGTGTTGCAAGCGTCCATAGGCCACGGTAACCATCAGGTGGGCCGTGTGCCTTGTTGCCATCGTCGTGGTATAAAAAAAAAAAAAAAATGTGACTTTCTTATATGGCACTGTTATAAGTTTAGTAGAAGTATCAATTTCAATGCCATCTATTTGAACAGAGAATAGGTGTGACATGGTCGTACTTTATGGATCGGTAAAATATATTTAAGCCACATTATACAATTCTTATGAACAAGTCTTCTATTTTCTGTATATAGTCTTATTTTCTATTAACAACCTTTATTAGTGACTAGCTTTCCGCCCGCGGCTTCGCCCGCGTGAAATTCGGTTATATCGCGCGATATGATAAGGAGTAGCCTATAGTCTTTCCCAAGGTCTAGACTATTTGTCAAAATTGGTTAAGTGGTTTATGTGTCAAAGTTGTAAACAGTTAAACAATCTTACATGATTTTATGTTTGACAATAAGGAACTTCCATACAAACTTTCATCCCCTATTTCAACCCCCTCTAACATTTTTTTCGCTATTAAAAGTATCCTATGTCCTTTCCCAAGTTCAGTTTTATCTTTATACCGAGTTTCATCAAAATCGGTTCAGTGGATTAGGCGTAAAAGCGTAACAGACAGACAGACAGATAGAGTTACTCTCGATTTTATAATATTAGTAAGGATATTGGAAAGATTTAGTTTTACTGCGAGTAATAGACGTAATTTGAATGTGCCTATTTTTAATATTCCTGAGGCAAATACATTGAACATCGGTATAAAAACAATCCCATATGTTGCTATAGGTGATGCCATGCCAAAATCCATTCATTTCTATTCAGTAGTTATTAGATACTAATTAAAATAATTTGGCTGTGTCAGTCTTAATTATTTGTTACGGGTAGCTGCAATGAATTGGTTTTTTATCGCGTGTACTATCATTATATTAAATGACCCAATCAATATTTTAATTAAACCTTTTATAGGAAAATTGACTTTTCTATCAATTTTAGTCAGCTATATATTTTCTTCTAGTCGTGGACTAAGAAATTGTAACCGTTTCCGTAAATTCCACTAAATTGGTCTATCAATAATTTTACATATTGCCATGTTTGGTTGGTCAAATTAAAAATACCGCAATTATTATGAGATTTAACATATAATCCCCTGAGCTTAAATCGAGCTCCGCGCTGTATCCCACACGTAGCAGGGTAGGCAGAGGGAATCAGCATTGCGTGCTGAGTGGCGGAACTCAACGCCGCGCCACCTTGTACCAGATCCAGGAAATGAAAATACTAAATACTTATTTCATTTCCTCCAGGAAATCTACAGGATCCAGGAAATGAAAATACAAAATATTTATTTCATTTCCCGGAGTGGGACTCGAACCCACAACTATTCGCGTTTACAGTCGCACGCTTGTGCCTCTGCGCCACGACAGCCGTTAGTATAAATCGAATTCACAATTAATCGTATTTATAGCCGAAAAACATCCCAAAGCACCAGGATGGCCTCTATCATTTTCATATTTAATATATCCTTTATAATTTCCAATATAGCGTACAAAGAAATGTTCTTAATAATTTATAAAGAGATTCAGAAGTTGAACATTATCAGACCATTATTTTCCATTTGGATAAAATAACTTGAACGAAATGTGTAATTTAAAAGCAACATGGTAAAATTAGATATATTTCTAACTGCTTTCAAAAGAAAAACAGAATTCGTGTTTCGTGTATCCAATTTCATAAGTGTGGATTCAGGCTCAAATATTACGATAAAATTGAAATACAAAATAATTTCAATGGTATGAAAAATATATGATTATTTCTTTTATGTATATTATGAATAAATATGTTTTTGTATAATAAATTATAGAGTACCTTTATAGTAGTCCTCTTACCAATTTTTGGGGACTAGTGTTTTTCGAGATATATGCAATATTATTCATAGCGACATGTGTATCAATTTATTCAAAAATGTATTTCAAAGAATTTGACATAATATATTTTTGATTCATTGTTGTAAAAAATATTGGTTTTCTGCTTTTCTTCTGTGTTCTGTATGTATACTTCCGTTCGCATAATTTCTGTATAAAGGGTCCAAAATTCTAGGAAGAATTATTAATAAAATTATTTTATTAAAAAGAGAATTTAATAGGATAATAACTAGTTGTTATCATACAGTTAATGAATTAAAGTCATACAGATTTTTTTCCTTAAATATTTTTTTTATAGCTTCACGCTGTATCCCACACATAGCAAAGTAGGCAGAGGGAACCAGAGAACCGAGTGATGAGATACTCCGTTCTCTTTTAACATTTTCGTTCCTCACTGATGATGATGAAAGATGAAATGATAATACAAAAATATTGTTTAATATTTTCATTTCCTGGAGTGGGAATCGAACCCACAAGCGTTTACATGCTTGTGCCTCTGCGCCACCACAGGCCTTGAATATTAAGTAACATAAAATAGGGACTTTAGAAATATTTTTTATACATTTAATGTTGATTAGATAATCACTTTTACATTCGTATATGTAGAATCCCACTTTTAAAGAAAAGGCAATTTAGAATATTTATTTTGAATTTACAAGCAGAAACGTCGCTCACGTTGACACGAAGTGTCATGTTCTCTGACAAATATATGTCAAGCATATTTTTTATATAATTTCATACATCACATCACCTGCTATTTCTCCATACACAAAAGTATTAGATAAGTTATTTCTATATCAAATATTCGATTTTCAAAATAAACAGCAGCTCTACTGTTAATGTACTTTTTAAGGTCAAAATTATACTTTTATAGCCTTTCAACTCACAATCATTCTATAATTAAAGGTTAAAAGATTGAAGACTCTCAAGAAACGCAATCCAAAGCAGTTAAGTCAATTATGCTCGTTAGCTTCGAAGATAAGTCTGAAGACTAGATTAATTCATTTTTACCGTCAACTGAAGTGCAAATTGAAGTTAGACATAAAGTTCTATTATACAAAGACCACTCTTTGCGAGAATATATGAATAATCATATAGCTTTTTTTAGGTGGTAGGAGGTTCGTCCTCCGACTGGCTCGCGACCACTATCATGTCAAAGACGAACCGCCAAATATCTAATGATGTGTTCCGGTTCGATGGCATGTAAGCCAGATTTTCCCCTTTCCCACCCATCCTTTCCCCAAAATGTGGTGGTTCTGATAGTGGACTACTACATTGTCCCCCCTTCCATCAGTATCCTCTAGGTTGGCAACGCATCTACAACATCTCTGGTGTTGTAGATGTTCATGGGCGAAGGTATCCACTTACCATCAGGTGTTCCTTCTGCTCGTTTGCCATCCGTTATCCATAAAAAAAAAAAAAAAAAATTAAGTAATTTTATATAATTTTAAAATGATTGACTTTATTAATTTTACAAAATAAAAATAATTATAAATAGTACCTACTGTCGTTGAAGTTTTTGAATTCTGAAGCAGTTGTATTCTGCCGAAATAGCGATAGAGGACAGGGTATAGATACTATATCATCTTTATTGCAATAGGATTACAGTAAATCACATTCATTTCATAAACGTATACCTTAAATAATATTCGAAATCTTAGATAGAAAGGGAAAAATGTAATAGTATCATGATTGCCAGCAATTTGCATTTTTCAGCTTTTATCAGTGTCGTCATCACATAATTCTAACAATATAAATACTATTTCTTTTAATCACTAGACTAAAAGTAATACCTACATCTAGGCACGGGGTCACTGTCCAGTAAAGTTCAACTTACAACGTGCAGTAGCCTGGAGTAATACTACACTAACCATTTTGATTTATAAATCTTTCATTACTCAAAATTTATTTAACAAATAAAATAATTAAGATTGGTTTCTGTATTTATGTATGAAAACTGACCCTTAGTAAATCTAGAATTTAAAATTTAATAGATAAATGTTTAATATTTACGGACATACTAACGGTTAAAAATCGATATTTTATAAACCACCTGACTGATATATAGATCAAAAATCTGACTCGATTATGGTTGAACAACATGAGTATACAAAATTTAAATTAAGAAATCGTACATACTTTACCTAACACCTCAGATGTTTATCATTTTTTTTTTTTTTTTTATGGATAACTGATGGCAAACGAGCAGAAGGACCACCTGATGGTAAGTGGTTACCTTCGCCCATGAACATCTACAACACCAGAGGCGTTGTAGATGCGTTGCCAACCTAGAGGATACAGATGGAAGGGGAGGATAATGTAGTAGTCCGCTATCGGAACCACTACATTTTGGGGAAAGGATGGGTGGGATAGGGGAAAACCTGGCTTACATGCCATCGAACCGGAACACATCATAAGATATTTGGCGGTTCGTCTTTGACATGATAGTGGTCGCGAGCCAGTCGGAGGACGAACCTCCTACCACCTAACAAAAATTCATTTATGAAATGATTTAAAATATTCCTTATTTACTCATAAATAAATCTCAGGATTGTCCACAGAACTTGGTTCACACTTATTTTAATCACTTTACAGGTGACTTATCTTAATTCCTTTATAGGTGAAGTAACTTATATTCTTAATATAACATTTTATTCTATTTTATAAAATATTATATACCTTTATTCAATCATCAATAATACAAGCAAATTCTGATATGAAGTCAAAAGTATGAAATTGTATTTTTTGTGTATTTATCCTTAAATTCGTTTACTCTATACTGAAATAGAATTTGATTCAAGATATAGACAGCCTATCTAAAGCGTAATCTTCGTACAAATTCAATTTGTATTCATTTTTAATATGTCATAAATATTAAATATAAGATGTTTTGATTTCAATTTTAGGTGACAAACCGTCTTGAAATTATACTCGTATATTGTGAGCTTAGCTTAGTTGGCTTATTAAATCAACTTATTAAATAATTACTTTTTAACTATTACAATTATAAGAAATAGGAATAAACTACTATCGTGACTAACTTATACTCTACTTAACTTATTAGACATAAGTATCACTGTTAAAGTTGCATTGATTTTTCTTAGAAATTTGGACTCAATTCGGTGGAAAGTGGAGAACGGAGTGTCTTGACACTAGGTTCTCAGGTTCCCTCTGCCTACTCTGCTATATGCGGGATACAGCGTGAAGCTAAAAAAATATTAGAAAGTGCAATAAAAAACATAGTATTCATTATTTATGAGATATTCGTACGTGCTGTATAAATTCGCAATTGACTTAATATTTTGACTAAACTTAAGTGTCCATTAGACTACCCAATAAGGCGTCCATAAGCGCTATTTCTTAACCATTTTATAGATTACATGGGAATAAATATTTTTTCTTTTATTTATATAACATTTTTTTTTTATTGATAACGGACGGCAAACGAGCAGAAGGACCACCTGATGGTAAGTGGTTACCTTCGCCCATAGACATCTACAACACCAGAGATGTTGGAGATGCGTTGCCAACCTAGAGGATACTGATGGAAGGGGGGACAATGTAGTAGTCTCATTTATCAGAACCTCACTCACATTTTGGGGAAAGGATGGGTGGAAAGGGGAAAATCTGGGCTTACATGCCATCGAACCGGAACACATCATTAGATATTTGGCGGTTCGTCTGACATGATAGTGGCTATGAGCCAGTCGGAGTGCGACGAACCTCCTACCACCTAACATAAAAAATGTATTGCAATTCAAAAAATCATTATATATAAATATCGAATTATATGGATGGATTATTTCAAATAATTTAATTTAATACAAACTTACAAGTTTTATGAGCAATATACAAATAAGTCTTCATTTTAAACTTCAAACAATTTTTTATTACATACATACATACATAGCTTCACGCTGTATCCCGCATATTGCAGGGTAGGTAGAGGGAATCTAGTGTTTGTGGGACACCTGCTTCTGTCAATAGTGGGGATTTCAAGCCATTTTGAAAATCAAGGAAAATGGAATGGTGGGTTACGAAATGATTATGGAAAGATTTTGAAGAACTTCGTAAAAAACCCCATACAGACTCCCAAAATCAACAAACTGAATAAAAACTATTTTCATTCCATTAAAAACTTCTTTGCTCCCGGTTGTTTAAAGGACAAAATCTCCTACATTTTTTAACAACTGAAATCCCTTAAGCCCCTGTACATATGAAATGTTTATGTTCTTTATGGTATTCGGACTTGTAAGGTGGTACTCTCCTTGCATTATGGATGAGGTCAAGGCCTAAATTCGTGGGGTCGCAGTGTGGGACCAATACTATCGCGATTACTTTTTCAAATGTGTATTAACATTTGTCAGCTGTATCCAACATTTGCTATCGTTGTATATTAAGTTGAATAATTTAGCATTTTAAAAATATTGTCTAAGCTTCACTATATGTTATAATTGACAAAATAAGTCATATTAATTTTTCGTTATTTAAGATAATTAAACAGGTTCAATTTAATAAGATTAAAATTATTTATTTATAAGTTATTATGAATATATATTCAAAAGAATTTGGATGGCGATGGTAATGGCGTGTTATCGCCTAGTCTCACCAAAGGTAACATACGTACATACATACCTTGGTCTTTCCTTGCCTTGTCAGATCAACAGAAAAACAATAAAATATTAAAGTTACTTTGAAAGCCATAAATAAATTTCTGTTCGATGTAAAACCACTCGGTATTCGATAAATATAATGGATGCTAAACCCTACTTAAATTACGACATTCTTGTTACAGAAACTCTTGTAAAACTTCTTTGAGCCTATATCAATTCTTTACAGCATAATTGAATAACTTTAATTGAAACGATCCTTTACTAAAAGTAATTTTTCAATAATTTATTATTAAAATAAAAATAGGAATAAAACGCCTAAATTATTTTTTTTTAACTTCACGCAGTATCCCGCATGTAGCAGGGTAGGTAGAGGGAACCCGAGAACCTAGTGTTAAGACACTCCGTTCTCTTTCAACTAATCCGTTCCCCACTTTCCGCCAGATTGAGGCATCGCGTGTTGAGTGGCGGAACTCAACACCGCGCTTTGCCTTGTTACCAAACCCAGAAAATGAAAATACTTCATTTCCTGGGAATCGAACCCAAAACCTGTTGCTTTACAGACGCACACTTGTGCCTCTGCGCCACGACAGGCACGACAGGCCTAAATTATTAAAAATGAAATAATTTTTTTTAATCTTTTTGGTTACAAATGGCAAATAGAATGTCATGTTGTTCTCAACTTTTTCACTGTCGTCTTTTTGTCACTGTGAACGGTGGCAGCTAACACCTTCATTTGTTTAACCAGACCAAGGCTCTTCTTTTCACTTCTTATTAATTTCCGTTGCTTTCCTTTCTATGTCCAAAGAAAAAGTACTTGTATCTAAATCATACTTGAGAAATTTATTACAAGGCATAAAGGAGCTTTTCGAACCTAAAATTTATAACAAATTATACTCGTATATCTCTAAGAAGCGACCCGAATTGTAATATTATTAGACAACCAAGCAGCTGTCGCATGTCCGCTGCGAACTTATCACTGCGTTTATTTGACCATGATCTTGTCGACAAACCGTACAGATCTACAACAAAATTTTGCCTATAAATAGATTTAGCCTTTAGCCTATAATTAGAATACACGTAGCTTAACATATTCCCCTTTTTCTATTTTGTGATGACTATGAGGCCATTATATGAGGCCAATGAAAAAATGTCTCATTTTTTTTTATAAAACAACACTGTAAATTGTTCGTTTTACACAAATCAAATCGTGTTCAAACATCAATAGTAAACAACTTCGACAATCTCGTAGTGTGACGCCTGTTTATACCAACACATTGGCTCACTGCCAATACAAGCTACTGACGATCTTGGTAATGTAGATTTAAATAGCAAGGCGACAATAGACAAGTTATTTGTCGAATGGAAATTTCTTACTTCATACACTAACTAGCTCTTCATTAACTTTTATTTGCATTTGTAACTTATTTTAATATAAAAAGTGATAGTCAAAGTAAATAAATTTATTCAAAATATTTAATTAAAATTCAAAATATTATATTCATTTTTTGAACGTCAAATAATTTACCACCGGTTCACTAAATTTAACGCCTCAGACCTGAGAAGAACCGGCGCAAGAAACCCAGCGGGACTTTTTTTTTCATAATTCAATGCTTTACAAATATTCATTACCGACAATGGTACCTTTGAGTCTTTGACACTGGAGCGAGCATTTCATTCCCAAGGCGTGTTATCATTTATAAAATCACTAATTAGGTAATAACCTTTAACACACAAACGTCTTTTCACAGTTTTTTTAAATTGTGAAATGGAAAATTCTCGGACGTTTTTTGGGATCCTATTGTAAAAGCATACACACTGTCCCATAAAAGAATTGCGGACTCGATGCAATCGAGTTACAGGCGCTGCAAGTTTAAGCCTATTCCTTGTATTTATATTGTGTACATCGCCAATTATTGTAAAACTATTAATATTTTTCTTAACAAACATTACATTTTCAAAGATGTACTGAGAGGCAACTGTCAAAATATTAATTTCCTTAAATTTTTGTCTTAAGAAATCTTTAGGGCCTAAGTTATAGATTGCACGAATAGCTCACTTCTGCAAGACAAAGATAGAACTGATAGCGGCTGCATTACCCCACAGTATAGTGCCATAGGAAATAATACTATGAAAGTAGCTAAAATAAACAAGACGTGCCGCTTCCACGTCAGTTAATAATCTAATTTTTTTAACCGCGAAAGCTGCTGAGTCTATTTGCCAATCCATCAATATGAGGCCCCCATTGTAACTTAGAGTCAATGCTGATACCAAGAAATACCGCAGAATCAACAGAATCTACGGCTTCACCATTCAACAATACATTGGCTTTAACAGTTTTTGTATTTGGCGTTCTAAAAATTATACATTTAGTAACAATATATATATTTAAATTGAGAATAACAAAAATAAGACCCTAGAATAGAAAGATATTTTTTTTATAAAATTCTCTGTTTAAAATGGTGGTAAAATGTTCGCCGGGTCAGCTAATTAAAATATAAAAATAAAAATAATTTTTATACAAAGTTAGGAACATAATAATGATTAATAGGAAAAAATATGTATTATAAATTTATATTATAATTCAATGCTGTAGTTTACTAAATTTATTATTATTATTTTTTTAACTTCACGCTGTAACCCGCATATAGCAGGGTAGGCAGAAGGAACCAGAGAACCTAATGTTAAGACACTCCATTGTTTTTCAACAATTCCGTTCCCCACGTTCCGTTCCAATTTTATTAATGTACGATTACTTATAGCCCAAATTTACTTCATAAATTAAATATTAAAAAATATAAATTTTTATTCTGCAACATTAACCAAAATATGCAAATTGCATATTTTTTAACAAATTAATTTAACAGCTATTAGAAATATAAAATTAATCACTATTATTTTTTGAATATTTAGATTTTTGGATTTAATCAAAATATGCAATAAAGTAGTCAATATATAGTTCAATAAACAAGAAAAGGATGATTTCCAATCATGAAAAAAATTGTAAGTAATCAAATTTCTCATACACGAGACCTCCATACTCAATGAACTATTTTGCTTGATGTAGCGAATAAACTTAAAGCTGAGATCTCTGAAGCAATTTCAAGTGGATTCATCTGTTGAAGACTTCATTTCAAAAGGCGTTATCTCAGTTTATCTGGATTGTATAATATATGCCGACGATTCTTACTAAGTAAAAAAAATCAAAAATGTGAAAATAATTATAACAAAAGTCTTTAGAAACATTTTCATATGAATGAATTAATCGAATTTCCCGTAATAAATGCTTTTTAAATGAATAATAAAATTTCAATTAATAGAATTTTCAGTAATAGAACCACGACAAATGTTATATGCCTAAATTATACTAAAACCTAGTGTTTACCTGAAAATACAATACCAATTAAAATCATCCCATTAACGAAATTAACCACTCGGAGCAAACCTTTTTGAATAGCGAGAGTATCAAATCAACGTGTGAGTGATCCCAAAGTAACAATACTCCCAACGGACGACCCTTCACTTATTATACTGAAAGCGAGCTTTAATTACAGTGAAACAACAGGGCTTAATGAATTCTGAACATACTCTATATTTTAATAGTTCAAACCATTTTTAATTGCACGAACTTCAAATCAACATAAATTATAGCTTCGGCACGCTCCAATTATTTCGTTAATTTTTGATTATCGTTTGTAGCGGTTAATATATGTGACTTTGTTTGTTTTGTGGTTTTGTTTTAGTATAAAATAATGTAGTAAATATATTATAAATTTTGTGGCAAAGATATTTAAATATTTTTATTATTAATTGTAAATATTTAAGATATATCAGTAATAATCATTCAAAATTACTCTGTATTAGAAAAAAAATCGTGCATTCATAGTATAGATATTGCAAATTAATTATCATATTCTTTGCATTTTATGAATTTTATTAATTGTACGCATATTACTGACTTATTTTACACTGTCCTTTGCTTGAATTCACTATAACTACTTATTTACTGGCGTAAGCTTAAAATTACTTTTCCAAAGGTTTGTTGACTTCTACTAAGCTTTACCTGGGGCTTAGAGAACGCTACAAACTTATTAGTGCAGTCTTCAGACTGCTATTTTTAATTAACTTCGTGATATTTTTAGATGAGTAACTTTTGCATAAAGGTGTTAGCAACATTATCCTTTAAATCCAAAGGGTTATAGTGTGTTAAATTAATATAAATGTAAAATTAATGAATAATTGATAGAGCAGACTACTGTAGGTGGTATACAAAAATAGAAAAGAATGAATAACTTATTTGTTGAAAAAAAAGAAACAGCTTTGGTTTTACATTTCTTTCTATGCTAAAGGCAAAATAATTAATAGAAAAAATATCATAAGGTACATAGTTACTTTAAAAGTAGCGCCCTTTGTTAGGTAACGTAGGTATATTTGTAAAGAAGTTAAGGTGAGATATTTATAATAAAACAAGAAAATTTTAAGGAGACATGAAATTCCTTCTTGTAACATATATATATATATTACATCTTATATTATACGAAATATACTCGCTTCTGATGCTATCGCGTTTAGTAAAGATCTCTCTTCTCATCTTCTCATCTCTCTTCTGATGGCTTACTATACGCGTTTAATATATCTATCTTACAGGAGGTAATAGAACAGTAAAAGAGTGTGATAAAATATTAAAAAATCAGTCTTAGGTGATGTGAAAACAGTCATGGAATACGAACTATATTTTTATTAGTTTTTATGTTTGTTTGTCTGTTTGTCCCCACGCAGGCCTTCTAAAGGACCGGGTTCCTTTGAAACCGAAATCTTTTAATAAGATTTTTTTTTAACTTCACGCATTATCCCGCATATAGCAGGGTAGGCAGAGGGAACCTGAGAACCTAGTGTTAAGACACTCCGTTCTCTTGCAACAATTCTGTTCCCCACTTTCCGCCGAATTGAGGCATTGCGTGCTGAGTGGCGGAACTCAACGCCGCACTTTGCCTTGTTACCAAACCCAGGAAATGAAAAGATTAACATTTCCTGGAGTGGGAATCGAACCCACAACCTGTCGCGTTTACAGTCGCACGCTTGAGCCTTTGCGCCACGACAGGTGTTAATAAGGTTTTAATTAGATAGATAATAATAATAAGAATATTTATTACGAATTACCCATAGAAATTGAAAAACACTTGCCAAATATTAGAGTAACTACTAATTTTCTTTGTTTTTACTAGAAAACCTATATTACATATATTTATATATTTATCTAAAATAATAAATGAATTGCATTTGGTTCTATCAACAGATGTTTTACAGAAGCTTATAATAAAATAGTATTATTTTGACTCATATTATAACATATTTATATTTAAGACATGTGACAATTCAGAACATCCTTCTTTCACTTGGTTAAAGACGAAGTGCGATGTTAAGCCCGTCCACAAGCCAGTGAATCTAAATTGTCAGAAAATCAAATTTGCGTGAAAATAAAAGTATACATATATTTATAGTTTCCAAAAGAACACGATATGTAAAGCCATCATATCGTATATTAAGCTTAATATAGATTTACCTTTGTGAGATTGTCTTATAAGAGTCATAACCGCACAGAATCTGTTATTAATAACTAGCTTTCTAAAGTTTATGAATTTGTAGTTACTTTATGTTAATATATTTATGTTAAAGCATGTTATATGCATAATAACTAAGTAAATTCTAAACGTTCATTTCAAGTAAAACTTACATATAAATTTTTAATCTATACTTATAATTTCCCTATACCCCAAATCCTTTCCTCAGAATGTGGTGGTTCCGATAGCGAACTACTACATTGTCCTCCTCTTCCATCTGTATCCTCTAGGTCGGCAACGCGTTTACAACATCTCGGTGTTGTAGATGTCTATGGGCGAAGCTAACCACTTACCATCAGATGGTCGTTCACATCCACAAAATAATAATAATAATAATAACAATAATTTACTAGCATACTGTTTCATCAATTTAATTTCTTGAGTTAGTAATATACGCTTATATAGTATAAGGTATCGACTTCAATATTAATTGAATATTAAAAGGATCGCTATTAGACGGATGCTAGCATCAGAAAATCGGAACAAGGAAGAAAATTAATTTATGTGCCTGTTTCATTTAACAACTATATGATCTGATTGTAATTAAAAATTATTTAAATTGTATTAAAATGGATATAAATATATACTATAATATTTTTTTTTTTTTTCTTGTTTAATATATAACATCATGTGTAATGTTCCCAAACATAACTTAAGCTTAGTATTACTTAGGTTTTTGAAGGGTCGGCAACGCGTAAGTGATGCCCCTGGTGTTGCAAGCGTCCATAGGCCACGGTAACCACTTACCATCAGGTGGGCCGTGTGCCTTGTTGCCACCGTCGTGGTATAAAAAAAAAATAAAAAAAAAAACTTCCATGTTGTACTCTTGCTTTCTATAGAAACTAAGTAGTATGCTACTGTTGGTTTATTTTATTACTTGCGGTGCTCGTTCCATGTATACTAGGAATAAGCTTTCAGCATTTGTCATCTTTCATAAGCTTTTAAAATAATATTTAAAGTATAAAAAGTATTCCTTGAAGACTCATCTATTACTAAGTGCCTTTTTTATAAAGAATATTTTGTTCTCTTAACTCTATCTGTGAAACTACTAGGAATGCTAAAATCATGAAAAGGTTACATTTTTTTTATAATACTGACCAGGAATAGGTTTAAGAGTTAATTTTTACGCGGTAGAGGTATAACATAAGGCGCGAGAGGTATAACAGCGAAATCTCTCTATATTCTACTAAGAGATCTCGGTCTGTCTAGAACTATTATCAGTTCATTTCTAGCACGTCTTTCGCAGGCGGCATTAGTAGGGTCTTTTCAAATTTGGTTAGGTAGAGAGAGAAGCGCGGATAGTGGAAGTGAACGTTAATGCGCATTTAAAAGGGGCCTAACTAAAAAAAGCCTACACTTGTGTCGTAAGTCCCAGGTAAACTCCAAACTCGTCTCTCTGCAACCTGGGCCCGGCACCCGTACGGTGATTCCTTTAATAGATTGTAAAAAGATTTCACTGTTATACACCTCGCGCCTACCTCTACTAATAGTCTCATTGACGTGTAAAATGTACATTTCCTTAGCAACGAATATGTCACTTTATTCTAAAGTGTGTGTCATAAGCATATGGTTGCGAGAGATATCTTTATTTTATTAATTTAATATATTTCTGGCAGTTTATTAAAAAAATATAGATTTTTTTTATTTCCTATACGTTTTGTTTTCATAAAAGGGATGCAACGTTCACGTGTTAATATAATAATGATTTTGCATTATACAGTCATGTAACCTTTTTTTTTAACTTCAACTGTTGCATACTCTAAAACATATTTTTCAAGAGTTTTAATTGACTTAATTTTATATTCAACTACTTTAAAATTACTTAAGGTAAATGTATGTTTCACTTCTGTCTATCAATGTATTGAATTATTGGAAATCGATATAATTTGTATGTGCATATGTGAAACAGAATTCGCCCGAGGTGATACCAAAGCGCTGACCAGTATAAACAGTTATAAGCTTAACTGTAATATTTAAAGAGACAGTGTAGCCGGAATGATATATACGATATTTGAGATAGGATATTTGCCATATATTAAAATTTACTTTAAATTTTCTAAAACGAAGTTTAGAGAACCTGGTGTCTTCATACAAGATTCTTAGAAGATCGAAATCGTATCAGAAAATACGTCCATCTAAAAAATGTCCCAGATTCAACATTCCTATTGAAACTTCTAGTACGAGTACGATTTCAAAGTAAAACTAATAATGCGTTTTTTGAACAACTATATAACTTATAATTTTCCAATACATCTCATATATTAATAATACTTTAGTGTCAGTACACTCATTAATTACGCTCTCAATATTTTTTTTTTTTTTTTATGGATAACGGATGGCAAACGAGCAGAAGGACCACCTGATGGTAAGTGGTACCTTCGCCCATGAACATCTACACCACCATAGATGTTGTAGATGCGTTGCCAACCTAGAGGATAGAGACGGAAGGGGAGGATAATGTAGTAGTCCGCTATCGGAACCACCACATTTTTGGGAAAGAATGGGTGGGAAAGGGGAAAACCTGGCTTACATGCCATCGAACCGGAACACATCACAAGATATTTGGCGGTTCGTCTTTGACATGATAGTGGTCGCGAGCCAGACGGAGGACGAACCTCCTACCACCAAACAAAACCAATACAACCAATACATCTCATATATTATTAATACTTTAGTGTCAGTACACTCATTAATTACGCTCTCAATATAAAAATATCTTTTAAATTTTAAAAGAAATATTAAAAAAAATAACAAACCAAAATGGTGGCATATTTTTATTTCTTATTTATATTGCAAATTTTACATATTTCAAATATTGTATGATATTATTACGTTTAATCGCTTGTTATGAACACAAGCGTACGACTGTAAACGCGACAGGTTGTGGGTTCGATTCCCACTCCAGGAAATATAACAGTTTAGTATTTTCATTTCTTGGGTTTGGTAACAAGGCAGGGCGCGGCGTTGAGTTCCGCCACTCAGCACGCAATGCCTCAATTCGGCGGAAAGTGTGGAACGGATTGTCTTAACACTAGGTTCTCAGGTTCCTTCTGACTACATTGCTATATGCGGGATACAGTGTAAAACTAAAAAAAAAATCACGTTTAATATTTTATTTCAATAGTAATTTTACATTTATTTTATGTAACTCTTGTAGGAATATTGTAATAAAAACTCACCAGCAAATTTTTTACAAAAACCACGAGTAGAAAGAACACTTGTATAAGTATTTCCAATTCTCTTGCTTTTTGAATAATAAATTTGCGTATAGTTGACCGTATTTTTCCAACCAAGTTTATTTTTCAATTTTTAAATTTCATAAACTATAGATTGCCAGCACTACGGTTTACAGATTAAAAATGTGAATATATATTTTTGGAATTTAAAAAATAAAATAATTTATTTTTCATATTATTATTATATAAATATTAAAAATAATAATTACAGAATTAATATTTGTTTTCTACCATGGATTTGTATATCACATACTTCCGTAATTACGGATATGAATAAGTACAGTAAAACGAGAAGTATTGCATTAACGTATTTAAATTATTAATACATAGCGGTTGTATTGAATAATTATTTGGTAAAACTTCCAAATAATACCAAGTAACTGTATTAACCAAAAAAAAATCTTATAGTTTTAGTTTTTGCTACATTTCTTGTAATTTATTAGACAGAGAGTGATAACCTAGTGAAACATCATTCTGTTCCTCACTTTCCGTTCATTTTAGGTAAAATATGTTTTGAGAGGCACAGACCGATGTCCTGCGTCTAACTTAACAGGTTTGTAAATTAAAACATTCTAGTTAAAATGAAATATAAAATTATCCCATACAATCTTCAACTACACCCTTTTTTCCGTTTAGCAGAGTCGACGCAGAGCATAGTTTGTTTGGTGGTAGGAGGTTCGTCCTCCGTCTGGCTCGCGACCACTATCATGTCAAAGACGAACCGCCAAATATCTTATGATGTGTTCCGGTACGATGGCATGTAAGCCAGGTTTTCCCCTATCCCACCCATCCTTTCCCCAAAATGTGGTGGTTCCGAGAACGGAATACTACATTGTCCTCCTCTTCCATCTGTATCCTCTAGGTTGGCAACGCATCTACAACATCTCTGGTGTTGTAGATGTCTATGGGCGAAGGTAACCACTTACCATCAGGTGGTCCTTCTGCTCGTTTGCCGTCCGTTATCAATAAAAAAAAAAAAAATATTAGACAGAGAGTGATAACCTAGTGAAACATCATTCTGTTCCTCACTTTCCGTTCATTTTAGGTAAAATATGTTTTGAGAGGCACAGACCGATGTTTTGCGTCTAACTTAAAAGGTTTGTAAATTAAAACATTCTAGTTAAAATGAAATATAAAATTATCCCATACAATCTTCAACTACACCCTTTTTTCCGTTTAGCAGAGTCAACGCAGAGCATTATTTGTTTGGTGGTAGGAGGTTCGTCCGCCGTCTGGCTCGCGACCACTATCATGTCAAAGACGAACCGCCAAATATCTTATGATGTGTTCCGGTTCGATGGCATGTAAGCCAGGTTTTCCCCTATCCCACCCATCCTTTCCCCAAAATGTGGTGGTTCCGAGAACGGAATATTACATTGTCCTCCTCTTCCATCTGTATCCTCTAGGTTGGCAACGCATCTACAACATCTCTGGTGTTGTAGATGTTCATGGGCGAAGGTATCCACTTACCATCAGGTGGTCCTTCTGCTCGTTTGCCATCCGTTATCCATAAAAAAAAAAAAAAAAAATAGTACCAAGACACTTTGTTCTACAATTATCTCCTTATTCGATTCTAGATATTGCGTATTACAACACGCATTAAATTTCAAAAGTAAATGGATATCTTAATTGTATTAAAACCATGTCATAAAAATGTAAGTAATCAATCATTATTAAGAACTTTGATTTTCTATTAGCTAGCTACAAAATTAACTAGAGAATAATTACTTTTTTGTAATTATTATAATTACAAGCTCAGCCCCGAATTTATCCATTTTTTTTAACGCTTCACGCTGTACCCCGCATATAGCTGGGTAGGCAGAGTGAACCTGAGAACCTAATGTTAAGACCCTCCGTGCCCCACTTGGTTTTTTTTTTATTTTTATAATTCTTTTTTATTTCTTTAATAACATTATTACATAGCACGTCTCAACTATAGTTGTAGATTAGTTGTTCACTTAGCATCTAAACAATTATAACAAAAAAAAAACTTATTATTATAAAAAAATTGAATTCTTGTATTTGGACCTAAAATGAATATTATATTATATATATAGACACAAAAACTGTATAACAGTAAGGACTAGCCACATTTATATATAACCCTAATCTCTAGGGAAAGCTTGAAGTATAATTATTTACGACCTGCTCTAGCTACGGTACCTACCTAACATATATTTTATGCTTTCTTGGAAGCGACTTCAAAAATATGAGATATACCTATATGTTTTCGTTCTTTATTTTTAGAAATTACCAAAATAGTTTAAGGAAAAACAGCATTATTATATGGACAGCTAATTTCATTTCGCTTTCCAAAAAAAAATATGAGGGTTGTGATTTTCAAGTTCGGCTATGTAGCGAACTAACACGACTCATATAGTGTAAATAGTATTGTGATGGTAGATCAATTAGTCAATAAACTTTTAGAGTAAAATATATTTTCTACAGTTATTATGGTCTAGTCGACCTACAGGCTACAACTACATATTGCTAGAAAACTCTAAAAATAATACGCAAAAAATCGGTCTTAATTCAAGTAGAATTAAAGCTTATAATTACATGATCGTGAATTTAGCTCGTAATGTTTACATACTAAGCTAAATGAAAAAAAAAAGGCTGTGTAACTGTAATTAAGTAAGTAGATTATCGTCCTCATATATAATTTTATAAAGTAACCCATACATTGTAAAACTTTCATCTTGCTTAAAATATACTTCATTGAATACAAAAATTGGATTTACTACAATATTATTTTAGTACGAAATTAGTTAAAGGTGCCAAAATATACGTTCTTAAATAAAGATTTTATTATTATTTATTTTTAATGATATATTATTTTGTTAATTTTTTTCTATACTATCCGATAAAATATTGTAATTATATATTTTAAATGAAGAAATAATATCACACAATATTTTATATTAAAAACATCTATCATAGTACAGTGAAACAATGTCTGAATTTCCCCAATCTATAACAGATTGGGGAAATTCAGAAGTTCCAAAGCGCGGCGTTAAGTTCCACTGTCTCAATACGCAATGTTTCCATTTGTGGTGGAAAATATTTCCCTCTAACTGCGGGAAAACTAGGCTGTAAAAATATTTATTATATAATATTTTTTTTTACAAACTTCACATCAAATAATGCTTTTTATAAAAAAAAAAAAAAAAAAACGCATTGTACATTGTTTGAGGACTGAATCAAATTCAACTAAAAATAAAATGGTAAAATAAACATCATATTTTTATAGCTAGATAGTCAGAAAGAATCTAATGCCAAGAAGTTTCGTTTTCAATTTTAAAAAAAATTTGAGATGTTAAGTATTAAGTGGCGGAAATCAACACCGCGTTTTGTGTTATTGGATATGATTAGGAAATCATTAAAGTATAATCATTTCCCGAAGTGAAATTCAAACAAATGACCATCGTGCTTACAGTCGGATACTGTCACTGTTATACGGTGGTCTCATTAAATAAATGAAATAGAAATACGAAATACTAATAGAAAATCATCAAGAATTATTAGCTATATTTTTAGAATAAGGTAAATGCCATAATAATCAATACGAGTAAACTAAATAAGTCATCGTTCATTGAACTACCTTTGTCGCTATTACAAATGGCGCCATGCCTGTAAAATATTCATATAGACACGAAAGAGCACCAGTCACTTATTGATCTGCCATTTTTCAGTACAGTATGCTATGTAAATGTTAACATATCGCTTGAATCGTTAAATAAATATACAATGCAACGTAAACCTACTTAATAAACAATCGTCTGGCTGGATTAAATTACCTGTACCTATATGAGAGGTAAAAGAAAATCTTAACACGACATTTGGAGAGATGCCTGTTATATCTGATTAATATTGGATACACTAAGCTCGTTGAGAAAATTTCTGCGAATATTACTATTATGAGAAACGTTCTGTGCAAAGTTTCAGCCACAAGCACACAAGTTGAAGAATTACTCAAGCAAAACGAAGGATAATTTTATTACCAATTTTGAACTTTCCATAAAAGATTCTAACATTTCGGCCTTTTTATTATAAGACGAATGTAATCTGAGGTGGATAAAATAATAAATTAAAGGAGAAATTATTTTATTTTCATTTTAATTATAAAATATATCAACGTACTAGTTAATTCTTAAATTTTCATGAGTAGCGTACTCCATATGTGTATTTAAAATCCATAGAAATTTAAAAGAATAAGTATTCTAAATAAGGCTCTAAATTAATATTATATAACCATAACACAAATAGGTTAAAATTTATGGGTATTTCTATTCTCTAAGGAAATTTTCAATACTATTGAAATACTCGTATAATCTGCTTTTATTGTATCAAAGTACGTTATTCTGGGATTAGACGCCTTAAAATCATACTTTAAGAAGTCCTCATAGGAGTTCGAGGGTCATTACTTAAGTTGCCGCTAACGCAGACCTCTCGAGTGCTTTACAAAGAAAATTAAAATTTAGAATACTTAAGTAAACAGCAGTTTCGTTTGATGTGAATTACAAGAGATAAGTTTTGAGGTTCTATTAATTAATTTATTTACATTACAAGGCAAAAGTCAAGTGTCACGATAACCTTTCATTATTTTAACTACTTGTAATAAAAATGAATGATAATTGGCATGAGAGGTAGGGGGAGACCTCGGTTGATCTTCGAGAACACAGTAGCCATGATACTGGAGGAAGGTCACGTAAAAAGCATGAGGACCCCCCGGAGGGCATGTATGGAGAAGTTAATGACTGTAGACGAGGCGAAAGAGGTATGCAGGGACAATTAGGGCAGGGTGTAGCGTTTGGTCCTCTGTTCTCTCTGAGCGTAAACCTAAGTATAATATAGCGAAGAGCAGCTTCTTATTTCTTTACGTAAAGAAAATTTATTGTTAAGGTACTCCTTTTTTGAATTTCATGCCTTTGACGAGATCGTGGTGTGGACTTTTTTCTTATCAGAGCATAAAAATAAAAATGGAAATTTAAATAATTAGTTTTCAATAATAATCGCTTATCTAATATTATTGAATGAAATAACACAAAAAATAAATTCTACGTTTCAAAAACGAAGTACTCTTATATTATTGTAATAGTTTCTATGCATATGTAGAATTTAAAAGTTTAGTCATACTGATTATCTAATTTATGTAATGTCATTATTTAATAATAATAAAACTAAGTTTTGTTTGGTGGTAGGAGGTTCGTCCTCCGTCTGGCTCGCGACCACTATCATGTCAAAGACGAACCGCCAAATATCTTATGATGTGTTCTGGTTCGATGGCATGTAAGCCAGGTTTTCCCATTCCCACCCATCCTTTCCCCAAAATGTGGTGGTTCCGAGAACGGAATACTACATTGTCCTCCTCTTCCATCTGTATCCTCTAGGTTGGCAACGCATCTACAACATCTCTGGTGTTGTAGATGTTCATGGGCGAAGGTATCCACTTACCATCAGGTGGTCCTTCTGCTCGTTTGCCATCCGTTATCCATAAAAAAATAAAAAAAAAAGTGGACGCTTTAAATTGTTATCTTCATTAACTGTCTACAGTTAACAATAGTTAGCAATTCTCAAGTAACGTAATCGACAGATGTTTTATTCAATCCGACGAAATTGAATTTCAGAAGAACAATAGCTGTAATTAATCTTACGAAGAAGTTTGTTCTGTGATAATGGTATTTAGTGGTTGTAGTCAACCATCACTCTTATTTGGTGTCATTTTATAATGTTGAGAAAAT
>JAKGSA010000271.1:57517-104078 GCA_033558755.1 Philaethria dido
TTCTGCTCGTTTGCCATCCGTTATCCATAAAAAAAAAAAAATAAGTGGAAGCTTTAAATTGTTATCTTCATTAACAGTCTACAGTTAACAATAGTTAGCAATTCTCAAGTAACGTAATTGAAAGATGTTTTATTCAATCCGACGAAATTGAATTTCAGAAGAACAATAGCTGTAATTAATCTTACGAAGAAGTTTGTTCTGTGATAATGGTATTTAGTGGTTGTAGTCAACACCCACTCTTATTTGGTGTCATTTTATAATGTTGAGAAATTAAAAAAAAAAAAAATTATAATATGTTCATCATTTCATCCTCCGTCTGGCTCGCGACCACTATCATGTCAAAGACGAACCGCCAAATATCTTATGATGTGTTCCGGTTCGATGACATGAAAGCCAGGTTTTCCCCTCTCCCACCTATCCTTTCCCCAAAATGTGGTGGTTCCGATAGCGGACTACTACATTGTCCTCCCCTTCCATCTATATCCTCTAGGTTGGCAACGCATACAACATCTCTGGTGTTGTAGAGGTTCATGGGCGAAGGTAACCACTTACCATCAGGCGGTCCTTCTGCTCGTTTGCCATCCGTTATCCATAAAAAAAAAAAAAAAAAAAAAATTTTCAACTTCACGCTTTTTCTTCATAGCAGTGTAATCACAGAGGAACTAGTGTCATTCACACTTCATTCTCCATTGTCTGCCCGAAACGAGACGTAAGTGGCGCCGAGTTTTGTAATACCAGACCTGAAAAATGAAAGGTGGGCATCAAGCAATTGTGCATGCAGCTCCACTGCGCTACTTTAGTACTAATCTCTAATTAGAATTTGTCATCGCAAACTTCCCAACATAAAAAACAACTTTTACCAATGCACCATATACTCGTTTCTCATAGTTTAGCTGATCTATTATGGATACTCATCAAATGTTCTAAGTGTCAATATTTTTATATGTAAATGGAAAATGCCCATCTCGCTGAATATCTTTTGTTAAAGCAGCTTTACTTTATTTCTTATAATTTAAGTATAGCTCTACACCAGCTTCTAATTTTGTTGGTGTACTATAGTTCACCGTCATTCATATACGTTTGTATGCTAGGCACTTACGCGCTAAATTCTTTTATATGCATACCGCAAAAACCTCGCAGCAAGCTCTTAGGAGCCGTTGCGAGCGAATAAAATGCAATTTTAAATGTATGTGGTATACGTTTTACATTATTCAAAACCACATGAGGGCAAGAGAATTGCATAAAATGTGTAAAAAAAATCTTTTTTTTAATAAATTACAATATATTCGAAAAAATACCATACAAAGTATATTATGTGCCAAGATCATTAATTTGAGAAATCCTTATTTTGTTGACCTGTCGTGGCGCAGAGACACAAGCGTGCGACCACTCCAGGAAATGGAATTTTTTATTTCCTGGGTTTGGTAACTAGGCAAAGCGCGGCGTTGAGTTCCGCCGCTCAGCACGCAATGCCTCACTTCGGCAGAAAGTGGGGAACGGAATTGTTGGAAGAGAACGAAGTGTCTTAACACTCGGTTCCCTCTGGCTACCCTTTTATATGCGGGATACAGCGTGAAGCTATATATGTATGTATTTAATAGTATAACACTGTAATTTTGGTTTTTTGACAGAAGTCTAATAAATCATTGTGAACATTACAAACACTAAGTCATTTTGAACTGACTTCAAAAAAGATGTAGTCCTATTTAAATTTAGGTAAGATCGGACAAATTTTTTTTGAGTTATTCGTAATAATTTTAAGTTTTAGTGCATTTTACTACAAAAAAATATAAGCGATAAAATCGCTTATATTTTTTTGTTTATTTTTTTATTATATCGATTTTATTTTCATTTCTCTTTATTTCTTCTTATTTATACATACTTAATACTTCTACAGAACACTTTAACATATTTATTTATAAATTTAAGTGATTAGTCAAAAAGTCCGGAAACAGTATTTCTTTCAACAAAACGCAAAACTCCCATTTGCATATTTTACCTAAAAAAATACAAATTTCCACATATACATAGTGCTTGCGTAAGAGAAAATTATGACTTAATTTAAAAATATATATCAAGAGTCGAATTTATACTATCAATCACTAGATCAATTCCAGTCTGCTTGTTATTGTTGTATTGTACCTGTTGTCTTACAACAGAACGATAATCAAATAAAATCTTAAATAGATATTCTCGTACAAATAGTTCGTAATTTTACGCTTTCGTTTAATATGGACCTTGATGACTGACAAGTATTTTACTGTACCAATATACATTTTTTTCAATTACATAAAGGAATATCTTTCCGCACATAGCAGGGTAGGCTGAGGGAACCCGAGAACCTAGTGTTAAAACACTCCGTCCCTCACTTTTCGCCGAATTGAAGAATTGCGTGCTGAGTGGCAGAACTCAAGCCGCGCTTTACCTTATTACCAAACCCAGGAAATTAAATTACTAAATTTTTACATATCCTGGAGTGGGAATCGAACCCACAACCTGTCGCGTTTGCAGTCGCACGCTTGTGCCTCTGCGCCACGACAGGCGTCTAAGGAATATCTTGATAGTATATAAAGCGTTAATGAACCCTTAATTAGATTATGTAACCACCAATATACTAACAACTGTATAATTTTCAACGAGATTTCAAACTGTTTCTTTTGTTCAATTTGTACTTGTCTTGCTGTTGTGTTTTCATCGTGACATACACACGCGTGTCACTCATATCGCATTGCCGTTGTATCAACTATCAACAATGTAAGCTAGCGTTATCCTATTATACTCCCCAGGGTGTATCTAATAAATGACTTATAATATAAAGCTTCTGGCATATATCTATAAGCCTTATATTCTATTGATATCGAGGCCTGTCGTGGGGCAAAGGCACAAGCGTACGACTATAAACGCGACGGGTTATGGGTTCGATTCCTGCTCCTGGAAATGTAAATATTAAATAATATTAAACATTATCATTTCCTCGCTCTGGTAACAAGGCAAAGCGCGGTGTTAAGTTCCGCCACTCAGCACGCTATGCCTCAATTCGGCGGAAAGTGGGGAACGGAGTGTCTTAACAGTAGGTTCTCAGATTCCCTCTGCCTACCCTGCTATGTGCGGGATACAGCGTGAAGCTAAAACAAAATATTTGATCTTTAATGTGTTATTTAATTATTAAATCAAGGCGTTAAAAAAGGCAAAATAGCTAAACATTATTAAAATAAGCTTAAGTACAGTATCTAATTTAGGTGCTGTGTACCAGAATCCAACGGAACTCTTTATCGTGCAGGGAAACATTTGCATTGTCCTTATAATCTACTTACGCCTAGAACATTATGTTCTGACTACAACGACGATGTGAAGATGAACTCAGAACTTTAAAGTAAAAATAAGTCTAAAATTGAAATATAGACTAAATTTCTTATGTAATATTTATAACTAGTGTCCCCGTAAATGCGTTAATATCACATTGCATAGTGACGTATATGTCTCTTTATATAAACATGGATGTCAAATGATGGTAGTGTGTGCAACATTTATTTTATTATTTTTTTATTTAGTTAATTAAAAAAATATATTAGCATTATGCACTCCCTCTCTACATAAACTATAGAGGTGCTAAGTTTCATGCTCCTCCCTCCGCGTAATTTTCGTAAAAAGGGATCCAAAATTTTTGATGAGAAATACGAAAGTTGACACAACAATAACTTATCATTTGAATATCTCTGCTTTTTTACACACACATATACAAAATATACATTAAAATGAATTATCATGTTGTTCACGTCTAATAATAGATCGATATAAAATCTTCCTAACTATTATATTGTAAGGCAGTATTTGTATTCGTAGAATATTGAAGCTTATTGAGGTTCATAGAAATATTCTCTGAAGAAATTTTGTTACGTAGGCGACAGTCTATAACGATAAATATTGATAGAGACTACTATTAATATATTTGTTAATAATTTTATTTTTAATTGATTGACTTTTGAAAATAATTCAAGGGTTTAAATTTTAATAACCAGAAAGTAAAAGTCAATCATTTTTAAATATAATCCAAATTTTATAAAATACAGCGTACAAAAAATAGAGGGCCTTATTGATCAATTATATATTTCCTTGTTTTCCTTATCTCAATACAATGAAATTCCTACAGAATGGTAGAACCTATTCTTCCATTTTATTTTTACTATTTTTGTTATGAGCACTTATTACGGCCCTTATATATGGCTATACGGTTTTAATTTAATTACATTTACTATTGAACTATATAAGATTGATAATTATACACTTTTCGCTTTCAGTAGGGCAAGCACGAAAACTTGCGACAAAGTATTCGTATCGTTATCGAAGGCATTTTCTATGGGAAAACATTAGTTCCTCTTACGCACGGTTACGGAAACGAGAACGAGTAAGCTAAAATTGAAAAAACACTTTTAACTAGCAATCTATTAAACCCCATTGTGTAATATGTAAATTAGCAGTGCATTAAACAATCGAGATATACGATTTAATCCACTGTTTTTCAGTTATATCTACATCAATGTTTAATCGAGCTTGTGATCCATGACAGGTGCACCCCGCTGTCGAAACATCCAAAAATAAATGTAAAAATATATGCTATGCTTGAATTAAAATGAACATTTTTACGTGACGTTGAAGTTTTGAGCAAATGAGACACCGAAGAGCTATTGAAAGATTCTAATTGAGTTATTCCTCATTTTTTCATCTTCACGTACTGGGGGTGCGTATAAAATATACCCGAGGTTTTATAAGGACGATTTACTCAATATTACTTTTCGGTATCTTACCTGGATGGATATTACTATATTATTCTTACTTATTTACAATTGGCCCTAACGTATAATTCACAACTATTATATTTACGTGGTGTATTAGCCTGGCAGTATAATGTAGTGCAAATTGCGCTGGTATTATGGTAAAGTGCCATTTCTTCTTAGGTAGACCTAATTGTCATAGGCGTTATTATAGGTAATCTAAATTTTAATAACTGTGACATGATCTGAGCATGATTATGACATGACATTAAAAAGATATTTTGGCAGGATCTTTTTCGCGATCGTCGCAGCGAAGATAAGAAAGGAAAAAATATGGCAATGGTCATAAAGTTCACGAAAACCAAGACTATAATAAAATACAAGTGTTACATGTGTTAAGATAGAATTTATCATCGAGCCTCACATGAAAGTTATAATAAAACAAACCTTATCATTCTTTGGACTAGCTTGAAATATATATTTTTTTTATTCTTTAAAGTAACAACAGAAACCATGTGAATATAATTAATGTTCATCATATTATGAAACATGAAAAATGTTACGTAAAATGTAAAATATGAAATCGTATAATTTGCAACAAGGCCTAAACAAACAGAGTGGTTACGAGGGTAAAATCCATTTTATTGACCCTTTTCCCAACCTTCGATCTTTATCTTTTTAAGGACTACGTAAATAACGTAATTTTATTTTCCGCTCAATATAATACTTTAATACTGTTCATGTTCTGAATTCATGAGACGAATGTGTTGAAAGAATATTCGACTCCATATTTTATTAACTTCTTCGTAAAAAGAGGGGCCTTAACTTAACTCGTAATTTAACGTTCACAAGCAGTTGAATCGATTTTGGCACGAAGTATTACTTGAAGCAGAAATCCAGAGTTATGACTTGAACTATAGAATTAAATCTATTCAATTGTTATTAAACCAACAGTTTTAAGAGTTTTCAGTGTGCGTAGAATATTTTCAATATTAAATTTAAATTAATACTGTGTACAGTAATAGGCCATAATATTATATGTAGTGAAAGTGGCTATTTTTTTATTATATTTTTAATACGATTTACAATGAAGGTGAGAAACTTCTGTAAGTATAGTATATGAAATTAAGTAACTTCTTCATACTTAATATGATGCTTATAAATAAATATTACTAATTAGAGTAATCAAAAGACGACTTGCTCCTCCTAATAGGCTGAGGCCTATTTCTCGAGTAAGGTAATTTAGTTTCATCATCAGCATCCCGGACGTTACCCTTCGGCGGTTGAGGTGATTAATTTCTACTACGGCCACGTCGACCGAGCTTGACATCGTAAGACTTGTGGCAACTGAAGATTTCCGACTTTTGTTTTTTGGTATAATCCTGTTTCCCGGGTTACTTCAAGCTATATGTCATCAAATTATAAGGAAAAATGGCGAAATATATATGGACGGTTAAGTGCTAATGCATTCTAACTGACATTTTTAATAAATTCACTTTTTTTATTGTTTTAAATGCACTGTTAGCATATTTAGTGAGATCTCCTTAGTGTGTTTGTATATGCAACGACATTAAAAGAAAATATGGCAATATTTCGCAAATAACCAACGTATCTACACATGTTATTATAAGCGATAAAAATAAAAAAAATAATTTACGAAGAATGTTTTTTGGGAGGTATTGACAATTCACCGTCGATATATATATGTTTGTTAATATTGAATATTGAAAAGACACTAAAGTAAATAAATGTTAGGTTTGTAAGGTGATATTACTATTATCTGTCATCAGTGATAATGAGCGTTGTCAAAAGTCCGCGACAGTTTCATAGATGTGAATTTACGATAGTGAAAATAACTAGGTTGGGCTAATGGACCTTCATTAAACGACTTTGCGTCGCGTGATTAGTTTAAACTGTTTCATGTTTTATTTTATATTTATAAGTAGCGAATTCTTTTGTTATTATTTCATAACCATTTTTTTTTTTTTTTATGGATAACTGATGGCAAACGAGCAGAAGGACCACCTGATGGTAAGTGGTTACCTTCGCCCATGAATATCTACAACACCAGAGGCGTTGTAGATGCGTTGCCAACCTAGAGGATACAGATGGAAGGGGAGGACAATGTAGAAGTCCGCTATCAGAACCACTACATTTTGGGGAAAGGATGGGTGGGATAGGGGAAAACCTGGCTTACATGCCATCGAACCGGAACACATCATAAGATATTTGGCGGTTCGTCTTTGACATGATAGTGGTCGCGAGCCAGACGGAGGACGAACCTCCTACCACCAAACAAAAAATATATATTTTTCTTAAAAAAAATATATTTTTCTTACATGTCCTTATATATTTTAAATAATTTTGTGATTGTGTCAATATCCCAACAGTCATACATTTTAACCACAACTATAAATTTTGAGGCAGCTTCACGCATTATTTCGCAGAGCAGGGTAGTGAGGAACTTAATATGAACGGAATGGTTCGTCGCTTTACACCCGGATTTGAGACATTACGTGCTAAGCGGCGGAACACAACGCCATTTTCTTATTTTTGTAATGAAAATTTAATAAATTAATATATCGTAAGACTATAAATATGAAAATTGGTTCTTCGTAATTTATACTTGGCTGATTAACTTACCTAAATAAGCTGTACTTTGACCTTCAATTTACTTACTTATAAATAAATTGCATTTCTTGGCTTGAACTTAGCTTGACGCTGTCACACTCTGTCTGCGCCGCGATATACGAGAGATCGTAAGAGCTGATGAGCTGATAAAGAATAAAACATGTCCAAAATCCGGATTAAAGGATGGACCTTTATCTAAGTGATGGACACTTCTCGAGATAGATGGATATTTGAACATCACTAGACTCAAATAAACAAAAAATTGGAAACGTAACTAAACAAATATTTTCAAACGTTATAGCTATCGTAATATATACTTCACGGTTTTTAAATGAAGTTGACATTTAAGAAGCGTTCAAAAAATATTTTAAAATAAGAATTAAAATATATAAATAAAATAATTTTCCATTAATTTTTAATCTAATTTCATGTTTACAACCATCAATATGGCTTCGACGGGTCCCCTCTTCAACGCGTCCATCATTACAAGAGATTTTCATTTTACGCGATTAAATTTTCATTGATCATGTTTTTATAATAAAAATCAAAGCCATACAATTTTGAGAAAAATTGGTTAATTTAATATATTTATTTATATTATTTTGTAGTCTAAGCTTAGGAAGAATAGAAAATTAATTGGTCTGCAGGTCTGATATTAAAATATTCTTAAATAAAAAAAAAACTAAATATTTTCGATTATTTCAACTTTTCGATACTGATTTTACATTCGATATTATATAATTATAAGTATCAAGTAGAAATTTTTAATATTCATATACCAATTACAAATTTTTAATATTTATATTGTTATCTTAAATAATTAACAATTAATGGTTAAGGGTTACAGCGTCAGACAATGTAATATCATATCCATAGCAAATTTAATTCATTTTACAATCATTTAAGCGGCAGGTATATTTACTTTTAGTATTTGTACGATCAAGTAGGTCAGCAAAAGTTTAATATTGCGGTTCTCAGCGATTTCTAATATACGAATGAGGGTTAAATTTTATTATAAATGAAAAGAAACAAAATTTTGGCTGGGGATAGTGCTTTACGATGATACTTTAATTAAAGTGATATCAATCAACCAAAAATTTCACCAATATAAGTGGTATACGTTTTTAAGTAAAAAAATAATTAAGAGGCAGCTTGACCCTGATTGTGTAGAAGCTTTTGACTTTAAAAAAAATATGCTGTTTTACAAAAGCTTCTCTAAAATAATTGATATTGAATTTTTGTTATCTATGAGGCTCGATATTCATTTGATTTTGAAAAGTAGGGTGTTATTTCATTTTTACCTATATTTAGTTGTACTATATATATATATATATATATATATATATATATATATATATGTATATGTATGAGCCCCCGCACCTGTCTATTAGGTACCTGTTTACCCTGTCTACTAAAGCTTTTAAGTCTAAGTAACTACAAAACACTATTAAACAACCCCGCGACCTCATTTTTGTATATTTTTTATTTAGCTATTGCTGTTAAAAGGTTTATTGTAAATAGAATAACAAACATTTTACAATGACAATCTTTCATTAAAACAATTAAATAATAAATGTGTGTGTGTGTGTGTGTATTTTGTAAATATTTGATTAACTGCGACTTATATGGCGCATGGCAGTAGAAAAGGGCTCTAAACCACAATCAATTTATTGTCAATTTATTAACTAGTACTGGACTTCCCTCACTACATACATCTATCACTACGTCGCTCGTAAATATATGAACCACCATTATTAGTTATCTTAAGAATTTTCATGTAAATCATAATGTATTAACGCTTATCGTGGCCCAGAGGCACAATCGTTCAACTGTAAACGCGACGGGCTGTGGGTTCGATTCCCACACCAGGAAATGAAATTTTTCATTTCCTGGGTTTGGTAACAAGACAAAGCGTGGCGTTGAGTTCCGCGAGTCAGCACGCAATGCCTCAATTCGGGGCGAAGTGGGGAACGGAGTGTCTTAGCACTAGGTTCCCTCTGCCTACCCTGCTATATGCTGGATACAGCGTGAAGCTATGTATGTATGTATCTATGCATAAAATATTATTTTTATGCATCGTTGTACATATTCCACATTTAGGAAATTATAGAGAATCTATTGTTGTGTGACTCTCTCTCTCTCTCTCTTTTATTTTCCATAATTTTTTTAAGATATTTGTTAGTCGTGAAATCCAAGGTTTATGTAATAATATATTTTAAGTCTTAAATGTTGTGTGCAATATTGAATATGATCATATGAGCTCTCATATAATGTGGCCGTTTCCATTAAGTTGAAAGCTTTCAACATTTTGTCGATATTCCATTTTATAAATTATGCGAACTACAAGGATAACCCACTTAACTAATTTTGTAAATTTACATTTATAATGAAAATTAATGACTATTATTTAAAAAAAATAACCTAGTTTTTCGAATAAAAACATTACAATTTGATTTGTAGGGATTAAGCTATCGATATTTCGTTGAAACTGAATAGAAATCATCGCAGATAATACCTTTAAATCCTGCATATCTATCAGTATGGATATTGCGATTTACAAAAACCAATTTCAATTTGCTATGAACAAATCTAAATCTAGAATCCTTAACTAATACGTAGTTTATTTATGAATCACGTGCACATGGACCAGAACTGTGGTCTTTATGATCCTGCGACCCTATGCTATTTCCATTTCTATCTTTCATAGTTCCGACCATAAGGTGTCCTTAGAAATAATGGTAAATCCTTTCTTAGTGCTCTCCTCTGCTCCTCAAAAACCTACATTATATTTAGGTTGCCAAATTTCATCTTTCTACGGGTAATAGTTTCGGTTGTGCGATGTCTGTCAGTATCTCATTGAGAGACGGAAAAGTGTCATATAAATTGATTGATATGCAACAATGCAGTACCATAGGCTTTTACCCACTTATCTTTTTACAATGATACCTTTAAAGGATTATCTTAATGTACTAAGCTTCATAATTTATTATAAGCTTATGGGTTTATTGAATTTATTAATTGAAATATGAATATTAATAGTAAATTCCATCCATAGGGCAAGCTGTCCATCGTCGCTGTTCCACACTTGGGAGACACTTCTTCAAGAAGTAGAGGCCGATGTAGTGGGATACAACAACGCAGCCTCTTCTCTCGAGAGGGTAGTGGCCACACCCCTTATAGACAAAACCTTTCACATGAAGGTACAGGCGAGGAAACTTTTTGCGCATCGTGAAGGTTGTGAGGTTATACTTGGGAAAGCAGATGATCAGTTAAATAAGGTAAGAAATAAAACTATTTAACTCGAATAACGATATAAGCCAATGTTAAATTGATAAGAATAAGTTGATTAAAATACACTGATTTAGTTACTGACACTTTCTCAAACGTTATTACAATAATTATAATAATACCTAAATATCAATAAATATATATTTAGGCATTAAATACAAATAACCATATAAATCTTTATCAACGGTGCATACTCTACACGTTTCTTGTAGTATCAAATGTCATATAGGGGTATTCTACCATTTATAATATATAGGTATTTGAATAGTCCGATTATATGTGCAGTATTGAATTACGCCAACCTCTTCAACACGCAATACCACCATATTATTGTTGAAAAAAAGTATTGGAAAGAACTGTCACTATTATTATTAGGGACAGCCCCCTAATTAAAAGCGCAATAAGAAAAAGACTAAATCTTTTTTCTGAGGAAAAAAATTTGCTTGCCATTTATCTATTATTGACGTTAATTAACAAGGAAGTATTAAAAAAAACATTTACTTCTGTTATAGTAAGTTTGTTTTATTTGCTATTTTAACTTTGCGTTGAAGTAGGACAACGTCCGACTATAAATACGATTGGTTGTGGGTTCGATTCCCACTCGGGGAAATTATTATCGCTCCGCTGTTATAAGACAAAGCGCAACGCTGTGTTCCGCCACTTATTATAAACGCAATGAAATAAAACACAAATTCGGACGAAAAGCGCTGAACTTCCGTTCGATCTTTACACTATTTTCTCTCTAATTATTTTCCTATGCAAGATGAAGCGTTGAGCTGCTATTTTAACTGAATTAATAATAATAATAATAATTAGTGATATTCTCAGGCACTTCATAAATATGAAGAAGTGCTGATATTATCCTAATTACCAAAAATGTAAAAATTCTTCGTATATTTATAGTAATATAGGCAGATTATTTATTCATGACAATTTAAAATAAATCCCATTGTGACTTCCTCAACTAAGCTCATACGTAAATACGAAACACATCGTTACAGTAGAATTCGTTTGAAGTCAGATCCTCTTACTATAAATATAGACTTACTTTATTTTATGTCTACTGAAATCCTGTAACAATATAAATTCCTAATCAGTAACGCCCATATTTTTTTTTAATTTTAACGTCGCATACATTTACAATGGCATTTGGAAATTTGCATTGTACTCGTTTTTTATCTTGAATTTCTAAATTTTTCTGTAATTAATTCCCTCTAGAATTAATTGAGGTTTTGTATTTAGATCAACTTTTTAAGACATTCATATATAAAAAATCTACTAAGATAACTTATTGAACTAAGCTATACATTCCTGTAGAAGCAAAAGTTCAAAATGTATATTTGAATATAAGGCTTACCAGTATGAAACAAATTATCATTTACGATCACAGATACATCCACAGCAAATGATGACTATTAGTGCTACCCGTACAATATTTTTCCATTCAGGCCTGATAAGAAAGTAAATAGTCGCTCAAATAGACCTCACTAATTACGTAGCAGTCAGCCACTCAGCGAAAATCGTTAAAACTTATTACAAATTCGTGTTTGCGTTATATTTACATAACAAAGCTTTCCTAATGAATGTAGCGATCTTTTTTTGTATTAAAAGGATTAAAAGTTAGTGGTTTAATATAATATTTTTTTTATTAAAAAAAATAAGATAACGTACGTAATGTTAGAAAAAAACGTTTTTTTTATTTAAAATATGTATATCTGTACTATATTTATGATTTTTACCTATATATAGAAATCCAAAAGGCAATTAGTCTGGCTGTGTATGTTATGAGATATTTTTAATGTAAACGCATTCTTCCAAACATGCAAAGTGGTGAAAATATTACGAGGGGTTCATAAATGTTGGGGTATAAAAGTTTCTTCCAATGTAGTTAGGAAAAGTACGTCACTGGGCTATGCTACCTAACTTGCAGCGTCTTTAAAAGAGAAACTAGAGTTATAAAATAGCAAAGCATAACATTTAATATATAAAAAAATCTTTTAATGTCCTTCTATGAAGGAAATGAATATAAATGTTTGAGGGAGGCTCGTCCACAGATCACACAGGTCGTAAAGACGAACCGCCGGGGTCAGGCTCCATGAGGGCCTCTGGTTCGCCATGCCGCCGTTTTCTTTCCTTCACCTTTCTCAAAATGCGGTGGTTCTGATAAGCGGACTACTGCGACAGTCCTCCTTTCCTTTTCCATTCGGTATCCTTTTCTGGGAATAAGCAACGCAGCCTGGGCAACATCTCTGTGTTGTGATAGTCATGGCGAAAGGTAACTCATCTTCACCATCAGGCGGTCCCTGCCTCGCTCTGCCATCCGGCAATCCGTAAAAAAAAAAAAAAAAAAAAAAAATACAATTTATAAGTACTATAAATATTTACGGATTTGATCACCTGCTATTTGTAACTCGATTTACCGTGAAGCAACCCCGGAATAAGGTAAATTGGATCCCTGTTATACTAGTATGTACACGTTCCCTGGAAATACAAATTACGTAAAACTGATTCCAAATATCTGACAGGCATTAATGGGAAATGTACATCTGAGAGTGAACAGGAATTTGTGAATCCTATTACTTACCCTAGAACAAATATCTGCTTTACTCGTTAAATATATAATTGTGGATTATTCTTAGAATTCACCCTACTTGGGGGAAGAATAATTTATTGAATTATTCAGTTTATGAAAATTCTAATCCGTAGTCTGGCACCTGGCTTCTAAGCATTACTATATAAATTGGTATGAACTACTACTAACGTGTATGTCTATACACGACAAGACAAATAAGCTTTTTCTCTATGGTCAACTATGTAAAAGACTTATTTAGTAGTCTTTTTACTTGATTTTTTCTCCTGTGCCTACTATTTTTTTTTATTTTTTTTATTGATAACGGACGGCAAACGAGCAGAAGGACCACCTGATGGTAAGTGGTTACCTTCGCCCACGAACATCTACAACACCAGAGATGTTGTAGATGCGTTGCCAACCTAGAGGATACTGATGGAAGGGGGGACAATGTAGTAGTCCACTATCAGAACCACCACATTTTGGGGAAAGGATGGGTGGGAAATGGGGAAAATCTGGCTTACATGCCATCGAACCGGAACACATCATTAGATATTTGGCGGTTCGTCTTTGACATGATAGTGGTCGCGAGCCAGTCGGAGGACGAACCTCCTACCACCTAAGAAACTACTACTACTACTACTAATAATACTATGAGACTCACCTCCAATATTTCTGTAATTGTAATTTTATAGTTACAATTTAAATCTTTACTTCTTTAAACACAATCTTAAATATATTTAAATAAAAATCACCTACCATTTTTACTACAAAAAGCAGATATTACAATTCTAATTTATTTTTAGATTGATTTCCTAAGAAGAAAATTCAATTGTTTCCTTTTACTTCAGCTACATTCTACAAAGAGAAGTCAGTTGTTAGTAAAACCACGATATTACTTATTCTTTTATAACATGTTATTAAACAAAGTCTGTGTAAACTTTTCTTTAAGCTTTTTTCCATTATAATCTCTTGTACTTACTAAAATTATTTTGTTTCAATTTATGTTTTGAATTCTTTTTCGTTTTTAATCTAACTACAGTTATGAATGAGAATTTGATACATACTCATATATGAAGTAAGTATAAAATATTTTAGTATACAAGTAACGTCAAGATTTTTGTTTCAAATGTATGATTTATTTTCATTTAATATGTAATATATTACAGTTCAATGCACTGCACATGCCCTATGAAATTCTGAGTTTGATGTTCACTTTGCAAAAGGCAATCAAGCTTGTGGTTACTATTAGTACGCTTCGTGACATCGATGGCTGTTTAATTATCACGTAAAATCTTAAATACATTTACTACCTAGAAACAAAATAATAAAGATATATAATATACAGATTATTAATAATTACTATGCTCTTGAAAAGAAATGTTATTTTTGCCTAATCTTTGTACATTCTTAAAAAAGTATACTTTTACCCACTCATTATTACAGAGTAAGCAGAGATAACGCAGCTGCCTGATTTTTTTATTTGTTTCCCAAACCTTTATAACCGTGTTCAATTAGACTGGACTCAAAAATACCACATTTTAAAAATACATATTTATTTCAAAGTATTAACTTTTAGCTGCTACTTTTATCAAAATTTCAGCTTTTGTCACACATTGTCTTTTAATGTCAGTCATAACTTTGTCTGTTTTTTTCTTTTGAAAAGTACTGTTACAAGTACTTATGAAATGCACTTAAAATTGTTTTAACTTTTTTTATTCTATATAAACATCAATAGTACTGCAATCGTTTTTCTAATAAAGTTAATGGTAATTTATTATTCACGTTAGTAAAAGATTTTTCACCCTACTAAAACAATAAATTACTCAGTAAGATGCGATAAATAAAACGATCGATCGACTCTACTGAATTATATTGCTTAATAGCCTTTGTAAACTGTTCATTTATTTTTTAAACGTATAAAACTCATTTTAAGTCCTTCTTTCTATAAACCTGAGGTGCATATATCTGTCATCCACTTTTCATATTTATATTATTAAAAAAGAAAAAAATGAAAATAAAGTTCTGCGTAAATAAAAAAATAAAAATACATATTAAATTAAACTATTTCAACCAGATTGGTCTAGTAGGTATATTTTAGTAACCGGAAATACATTTTGGAAAAACCGTCGGGTTTCGAATTCTTTTCCGTCTGTGGTCACAGGTTGACTTTTCCGTTCCGTTTCTTATAACGAAATACTAAAATATACACGATTATTCAATTGAAACAGATTGATTTAATATAAAAAATATATTATCAACCTTTTAGATGTTGTAAATATTAAAGTTCAATAGATGTTAAAGGAATGATTATATTATACAAAATTTTCAACATTCAGATATACTGTTATGTTATAATTACTAATAATTATTACAACGCCTGTCGTGGCGCAGAGCCACAACCGTGCGACTGTAAACGCGACAGGTTGTGGGTTCGATTCTCACTCCAGGAAATGTAAAATTTAGTATTTTCATTTCTTGGGTTTGGTAACAAGGCAAAGCGCGGCGTTGAGTTCCGCCACTCAACACGCAATACCTCTATTTCGCGGAAAGTGGGGAACGGAAATATTGAAAGAGAATGGAGTGTCTTAACACTAGGTTCTTTAGTACCCTCTGCCGACCCCGCTATATGCGGGATACAGCGTGAAGTTAAAAAAAAAGTAATCATCCAATTTATATTGCAATGATGAAAAAAAATAGAGATTAAGACTGTATTAAAATTGTACAAGAAAATATTTCGAAATTTAAATTCGTAATTTTTGCTATATTTATGTATCAAAAAGTGCTGCTAGTTATAGCGGTAAAAGTAATAAATTATTTTCAACTATTAAATGTACGCTGCACGCGGGATTATTAAGTTTACCAAAAAGTAAAAAAAAATACAATTTTACATAACAAATGGCTTACTGTGAAAATGAAGATTATTTTTTAAGGACTATTACACATTTTATATATATATATATATATTTTTTTTATGTGAAATGGAAATTGTTATTTCATTGTCAACACTTCTCTTTGGGATATCACATAATGATGCCATATAAGCTAATTATGCTAAACATATCGTTTTACCATAAATGTGATCTAATAATCTTATTTCAATTTTATATAAATGTATGTATTTTTTATTTATTATCACATTACAAAATTATACTTTTGAATAACAAAACCTTTAGCTTCAATTATTTAGGGATTAATATATTTGACATTGACAGTTTAAATTTGAAAATATTAATATCAAAAGCGTTTATGTTCACATTAATATTTTCACATGAGAACATAAACATGAAAGAAAATCATGGTATTTATTTTCTATCAGAGAAGCTAAAACACTTGATTTAAAACATACCTAATAGATACACACTTTGTTCGTTGATAAAAACCAATATGCATGTATATATATGTATATATATATATATATATAGCATATATATATATGTATATATCCATGCCAACATATAACTCCTTACCACTGCTCTTTCACTCTTGCCTTCTTCTATAATATATATATCCCATATGTATGTAGTAATATGTATATAACCTGCTGTATAATATATGTATATGATATATCTCTATATGCTCTTCCTTATACCTCATCACTACTCTGTATTTCATATGCTATATATATATTTATACTCTTATATGCAATATTCATGTTAATATAAATATTTAGAGAAATATTAAGTGGAGAGTTGTCAGCTCATAAAAATGCAATACAGACGCGACAATATAAGTGTTGCTCTAAACTGTGAAGACATTTTAAACATTTAGCTAACCCAAATAATGAAATCCAAAAATCTTAAATATAATTATCAATTTTTAAAATAATAAAATAATATATAATAACTCTTTATTGTACACATACATAAAATAGAAAATACACATTATATATATATCTATATATATATATATATATCTGCTGCTATATATATATATACCATATATATATTTGATGTGTGATACTTTTCTATTTTGTAGTAAAATGCTTTGTAAATATTCTAATTTTATAACAGCGAAATATTAAATATAAAAATTAATACATTTCCACGATTATATATCGCAAATCACAAAGACTTACTTTCCAAATTCATCAATTACTTTATCTTTAAAATTATGATACACCAAATACTTACTGTTATTTTAGATTTTAGCATATACGTTATTGAAATGTACAAATTATTTTACGGTAAGTAGAGAATGGAGTTTCTTGGCACTAGGTTCTCTTTGACTGCCCTTCTATGCGGTATAAAACATGAAGCTGCTAAATGATAAAAAAAAGTATTATTTTAAAATTTCAACTACATTCGTTCAGTAATTTTTGCGTGAAAAAGTAATAAACATCCATCTATCCTTCGTCACAATTGAATATAATAAAAATGTAATATATTCCCTTTATTCTTATTTCAGAGTCGCTCAGATTATCGTACTGCATTTCTCAACTACTGCAACAATTCGAATCCGACGAATCTCGCCACGTACTACGACTCCCATAACAATTACGTGCAACAACTAACCGCTACAAATGCAATGATTGAACAATATCACAAACACACGCTACCCACAATACTACAGGTAAGGACTTAGAATTTTGCTTTTATGAAACTTTATCGAATATAAAATTAAAATCGATATAGATATAAATAGGTAGGAACGTAATGATATATACTGACACTATTGCCATTGCCTTTGTAGAACTACAAGAGTAACAGCAATAATATCTACAGAAAAATATACGATAAGATAATCTCTAACCAATAACTAAGCTAAGGGGAACATTTTTTTTTTCACTTTTAATTTTTAATTATAAATTTTTAATCATGTTTAAGTCAGTTTTTCCCATAACGACAATTTGCTCAAGTTTGTTCACTATTATATTGTAGTCTTGTCAACCCGCCATGTCAATGATAATCCCAATCGTCATATCAACAAAGGAACTAATATAGTTGTTCTGTTAGATTATTTCTATCCATCCTTTGCAAATATTTTGATACGTCGAATCCTTTACAACAGAAAATGTTAAAGAAAATATTTCTATTTCTGCTCCAACTAACACGCGTCAAGAATAGCGACATAACACACCTTTATGAATATTTCACGCCTTGGCAATATTTAAGAAATATCCTTGATATTATATTTTTAGGGTACACGAGTTTGCTTTATTTATTACCAACAGGTTACACTAGCTTCGCTTGTGTATAAGTACATTTCCATGTAAATTTTGTAATTTAAAAACGTTACTAACGGCTACGATTCTCTTTGTTTGTTTCGATTAGAGGGTAACGTTATGAAGAGAAAAAATGTAAAGAATTTCAATGTAGTTACTTTAATTTTAGATCGAAACTAACAATATTTACGAATGGCTGAATGAACACTATGAACAGTGAAATGGCATGACAGCAAACTTGGTCCAAGATTTGATAAAGCCACAGTTCTATATTAAACTATTTCAATTAGTTTTTATATAATTACAATTACTTAATATGATTTTGTTTATAATATCCGACATCCCAACCACCATCTTCCACCGTGATAAATAAGCAAGTTCTGGCCCGAAGGTGCTAGCACATCTACTATTCACCACATCCTGAGCTACACCACCTCACCTGTCCAGTAGCATCACTTATTAAATCATTCCTCCTCTCAATCTTAATTAAACAACAATATGTAATATAAAATTTACATACAAAATTCATATACTTTTTTAAAGAATAAAAAATAAAGAAATTAAATTAATCAACTTTATCACGACAGCTGTCAAAATTTAATTGCTTTAAAATACTTCTAATTATTATATTAATAATTGGGTCTATTTTAACATTTATTAACTACAGTTTAAAAGTAATTGTGAAACGTTCTAAACGAACTTCACAAGTTATAATGATCAATCATATTATTACATCAAAAATGTTGTTCTACGAATGCTAACTCCTTTAACTTTCTTTGTAGCTTCATGTTTATCAAACTTTTCCATTATAAAGAACGCGCTAATTGATCAAATAGAGCTTTGATTGATGCTCAATAAAGTAAAAATTATATCCAAAGTCGAATGTTTTGAAATAGGCCTTTTTGATTTTAAAACTTAAATAAATATACCCCTAACCAAATAAATTTGCCTAACTTTATTTGAGAGCACTTTTATTTCGCAACTAAACTTATCAACAGCCATCTAACTTAGAAATAAAAATATAACAGGACTGTAAAATCCCCGTCTAATTTTAAAGTAGGTAGACCCGAGACAAACACAAATTCTTTTATTAAATTAAAAATATGAAAAATTATAGCAATTAGAAAACTTTATATTTATATATAAACAAGATGAAAAAATAATAATTATGAATAATTTAAAGTTAAAAAAAAAGAAATATATATATTTCTTTTTTTTAACTTCACGCTGTATAGCGGGCTATATGTCCATATAGCGGGGACAGGGGGAACCAGAGAACCTAGCGTTAAGACACTCCGTTCTCTTTCAACATTTCCGTTCCCCACTTTCCGCCAAATTGAGGCATTGCGTGTTGAGTGGCGGATCTCAACGCCGCGCTTTGCCTTGTTACCAAACCCAAGTAATACATAAAAATACTAAATTTTACATTTTTTGGAGTGGGAATCGAACCCACAACCTGTCGCGTTTACAGTCGCACGCTTGTGCCTCTGCGCCACGACAGGCCATTATACAAATATACTTTACCTATAATAATTATATTTTCTATCTATATTTTATTAAGTGAATAATTATAGCTTTAATTATATTATCTAACAAATAAATATTGAAATACTCTTACTCTGAAATATTGAATAAAATTATGTTTTACTATACAAATTAATTAAAATTGTACATAGAGGTACTTTTCAATAACTATCTATGTGATATCACTCCACTATTAATCTCGATATGATAGGAAAGCTTCAAGCGCAGAATAGAAACACGAACAGATTCTAATTAAACTGACGTTTCCGTGCTTTGAAACCGGGATTCGTGCAAGATTGTGCATACCTGGTTAGCATAACTATGGAACATTTAAATGCTCCCTTGCCCTTCTAAATCGAAAACAAAACTTTTCATTTCAAAATTGTAGACGTCAAAACATGTCCTGAATTACATTAAATAAACCAACAAGGATGTAAGTTTGTGAAGGTAAATTTTGTATTTGTCTGTTGGATATATCTACCTATCGAGGCTTGTCGTGGCGCAGAGGCACAAGCGTGCGACTGTAAATGCGACAGGTTGAGAGTTCGATTCCCACTCCAGGAAATGAAAGTATTAACTAATATTTAATATTTTCATTTCCTCGTTCTGCTAACAAGGCGAAGCGGGGCATTGAGTTCTGCCACTCGGCACGCAATGCCTTAATTTCGAATAAAAGTAGGGAATGGAAATGTTAAAAAAGCGTCTACCTACCCCGCTGTGCTATGTGCGAGATACAGCGTAAAGCTTAAAAAATAAAAAATAACATATCTATATTTATAGATACGTAAACCATAAATTTGGCCTTGTTTCTTCAAAAATGATGTGGACAAAGTACCTACAAAACTTTGCGTACATAAAATTCATACATTCAGGAGGAATGCAATAGGAATCTGTTAAATAAGTAGAATAAATATTATACACAGTGTTCATCACTACCATTTTACGCTCAGTTTACCTTAGTTTTATTTGGTTGTCACAACCATAATAATATTTAGCTTTATGTAATTAATGAATGTGTATTTATTTTAGGAGTTGGAAGAGATTTTGACGGACGTAACAACCGCTGTCAGCGACGCGATTTGTCAGGAGGGAGAAATAATAACTGAAAAGGTATGACAAAATAGAATGTAATAAATATTTATCACTATCTATTTTTTTTATTTCAATATATTTTTATTTGTTATGTTACATAATTGAATAACATCGATTATAATTTAATACTATAAATATTTCCTTCCTCACATTCATTGGTGAGGATGAGATAATATCTTTAAGAATTTAAATGAATAAATAATCGATTTTAGCAATTCCTACACATATTAAATTCAACTACTTTAACCGAATTAATCGTATATAAAATAATATGCCCCGATATAATAACATTCGCAAATATATTTTTAAAAACCCGATGTATTTCCAAATATTTTACTGATTTCCTTTTAGCTTAAGACAAATCTTAATATTTTGTGCGTCAATTTTAAAAAAGGGTGTATTATTAAGCTTAGTTATAGGATTTAATTGCTTATATCTTAAGAAAGATGTAATAGTCACGATTAAAAAAATGTTAGGTTTGGTACAAATTACATTTGCAGTAAATTCTATCTCTATATGTAAAAACAGAGCAACCATCAGCTACGTCGGTACGAGTCGTTGTGTGCCCAAGCGCGCGCAGTATCCAGTACAGCAGATCTAGCTCACCTCGCGCGCACACTTCTGAACAATCAACCACCAATAAGAACCCCGAAGAGAGCTTTCCTACCGCCGTACCCTCCGGAACCTGACGACCCACCAATTGACGTAGCTGCGGTAATATTATAGAAATATAACATATAATATGACATATAATATACCATATAATAATAATAATAGAATAGAATTTGTTTGTTTCTTGTAATACATCCTTACTAATATTATAAATGCGAAAGTAACTCTGTATGTCTGTCTGTTACGCTTTCACGCCTAAGCGACTGAACCGATTTTGATGAAATTCGGTATGAAGATAGAACTGAAAATGATAGAGGTGGTTGAAATAGGGGATGAAAGTTTGTATGGAAGTTCCTTATTGTCAAACATAAAATTATGTAAGATTGTTTAACTGTTTACAACTTCACCACATAAACCACTTAACCAATTTTGACAAAAAGTCTAGACCTTGGGAAAGACTAGGGTACTCCTTATCATATCGCGCGATATAACCGAATTTCACGCGGGCGAAGCCGCGGGCGGTAAGCTAGTCTATTATATTACAACAAACATTTTCCATACTATTAGAAATTATAATAAGCAGACTAAAATATAAAACGTCATATATAGCAGTCCTTTTAACAACTCCTACAGGAATTAATTAAAAGTGACTTTTATATATTTTATGCACTTATTCTGCTTTCTACATAAATACCACGCATCCACCTACAGTCTTTTTCTGTAGAAGTTTGAATTTGAAACATATAATACTTATACATTGAGCTACTTAAACTTGGTCTACCAAAGTATAAAGGTATTTGCTTTAAGCAAATATGATGTTTACACTCACCAGATTTATTAATTTTTCTATTTCTTAAATAAAAGTTTTGTTTGGTGGTAGGAGGTTCGTCCTCCGTCTGGCTCGCGACCACTATCATGTCAAAGACGAACCGCCAAATATCTTATGATGTGTTCCGGTTCGATGGCATGTAAGCCAGGTTTTCCCCTTTCCCACCCATCCTTTCCCCAAAATGTGGTGGTTCCGATAGCGGACTACTACATTATCCTCCCTTTCCATCTGTATCCTCTAGGTTGGCAACGCATCTAGTACATCTCTTGTGTTGTAGATGTTCATGGGCGAAGGTAACCACTTACCATCAGGCGGTCCTTCTGCTCGTTTGCCATCCGGAATCCATAAAAAAAAAAAAAAAAAAGTGACACAACTGAATCGCAAATTATAACTTTGTTTATTCCTTGTGTACGTGACCTCTATGAGTAAGTATTCTTATTGTACATGCGTTTTTTGAATATAGCCTCAAATGAAAATCAAAGTCATATATTTTAAAATAATGCACCAATACCACGATATTTATTGACTTCCTTATTTAGACTTTAAAGCAATAAATGTGTGTTTTATACAGATATATATTGATTGTTGATAAAAACATTCTTCAATATTTACAAATGTTCCATAAAAACAAATTTTGTGCACGAATAAAAAAAAAGCTCAACATAGCAAAACATACATGCCCCCAATTAAAAATAATATTTCAAGCTCTTGGTATTTTAGCATAAATATAAAATAAATTTCAAAACATATCTGAAATCCTACACATTCTCTAAAATGCATTCAGGAGTATCTTGATGTTGTTAAAATTGCTCAGTGGAGTCAACTTTCAGTATTTTATGCTTGGCAATGTTGAGAGTGCTTAGCGCTTTTATACGTACTAATAATATTAAGTATCACAAGCACGTCATTAAAAATTTAAATTTAAATTATTTTTGATATGTTTACATTTAACGAAAATAAATATGAATAAACGAAACATAATTAATTATAAAGCTAATTAAATATTACCATAATGAACTTTCCGAATGATTTGGTGTTATAAATATAGCAAACATGCATGTTTAATTATATATGCATTTTGCGATTTCATATTTTCGTTCTGAAAAAATGGTTTTGTTGAAAGTTTAGAGTTCAAGACAGAAAAGCTCGAAAATTATATTTAGATAAAAAGTAGGAAATACGAAAGAAGTACGTACCAGTGACGAGGTGTCCATATAACACGGTTCCCACCGACTTACCTTTTGTAAAAAACAAACTCAAATTACGTTTGAGTGTTTCCGATAGTGAAATTTCTAAAAAATCTTAACATCCTGTACCGTCAGCCATATATAACTAAATTTACCGGCTTCCCTGAATATATATACCGGCTTCCCTACATAATATATATACCGGCTTCGCTACATATATACTGGCTTACCTTTATAAAATTTTCAGCCCTCGCCATTGGTAGGTATTGTATACATTTCATCTCTGAAATAACATGTATTCGTATATCGAGCGTGTACTTAGTATTTTTTTAGAGTGACCAAGCTTGTATATCGGCTTACATTTCCAAAAAAAAAAAATTTGTGTGTATGTAAGCAAAAATCAAAAACTTTGAATTCTCTGGAAAAAATAAAACTATACCTTTTATAAAATACATAAACTCAGATACTATTAAGGGTAGAAAGATAGGCCAATTTATAACTACTAGTGTTTCCGTTGACGCGTTAATTACGCGTCTTAGCAACGTATGTATATTACTGCCTTATCTCATTGATGTTTTGTCTATTATACGTGACATTGGCATATTATGAAAAAAACGTATGTATATGTCATTTTATATAAACATGGATGTCAAACCATGGTAGTGTGTGTAACATTTATTTTATTAATTTAATATACTTTTTATGCATTATTTAGAAAAAATATTAGCATTCTGCAATCCTTATCTATATAAACTATAAGTGTGCCAAGTTTCATGCTTCTCCGTCCGCGTAATTTTCGTAAAAAGGGATCCAAAGTTCACGTATTTATATATAGATTACGTGATAAAAACATCATACAACGTTAAGTACCATTTAAAATAATAAAATCGATATAAAAGGAACTATATATTCACCGATCCCAAGAGTTTTCCCACACGTCTCGTCTATTTGGGCAGAGGAATAAATTACATGCCAAGCATTAAACGTATTAAAGTCTTATGGATATGCCCGTATGGTGTAAGAGTATTACTTCTTTGAAAATTTAGGATGCAGTTTCAAATATATGTAGAACGAAGCTTTTCATTTTTGTACAAAAATATTTATATATTATTTGTGTAAAATATTAATTACTTGAGTAACTAATTTTTTTTTTTTTTTTGTACTAGTAGTACCTGTGACGCGTAAAGTACAAGATACCTTAATAAGGTGTATTGACATTCACTTTAAATAAAAGTGAATGACAAATACATAGTAATTAATGTACCTAATACCGACGCTTATTGTATATCAAGGGAAACCTAAATATTACAAGATATTTGGATTCCTTTGTTTTTTCCATCTTGAAAAATGAGAATACCTATTCAGGTATAATATATTCATAATTTTATTGACATAAATTAGGCAGACTATTATAAAAGTATTGGTGAGATATATTAATGAGCTTTCCGTATAGTAACTAAGAAATATTATTTTAGTAGAGAATAGAGGGTCATAAATGAAGATAATAAGACGCTACTAACAAAATGTTTTATTTAAACCTTTTTAAAGTTTTATCTGGTTTTACGTATAAATGAAATATTGTATGATCAAAACATGTAAACCTTGTGTATAGACAAAATTTTAATTAATTATAGTTAAAAATTATTTTTTTTTTTTTTTTTTTTTTTATGGGATACTGGAAAGGAGCAAACGAGCAGAATGCTCGAGGAGGGTGGGAAGTTACTTTCGGCTCCATGAACATCTACAACACAAAGAGATAATGATAAAAAGCTGCCAACCTTAGAGGATACAGATGGAAAGGAGTGAGATAATGTAGTAAAGTTCATGCCATCGGAAACCACCACATTTTGGGAAAAGGATGGGTGGGAAAGGGGGAAAAACCCGGCTTTACATGCCAATGACAGAGGCGGAACAACACATCATAAGATATTTCGGCGGTCTGTCTTCTGACATGATAGTGGTCGTGAGCCAGACGGAAGAGGACGAACCCTCCTACCACCAAAAACACCATTAAAGCAGTGGAGCATATGAGCAGCATGCTTATTTCGTAAACCATAATATATTAAGTTTCAGTTTGTTATATGAAACTGTCGTACAGAAGTACTATTTCATTTGTATAAACATTTTCTAAACAAAGTCTCTCTTGAAATCAACATTTCCTTCATGTTTTCAAAAAATTATCAAGGAAAATTAATCATTAATGTTAAGTGACAACCTATCAAAAACAGCGCCGAATCACATCAATAAAATGAAACGTATTTAATTAATTTAGATGTTCGAAACTGCCAATCAGTAGTAATAGATATCTAAAGCAGGCATCATTTGAAGCCGTAACATGAAATGGAAATTAAATAAATGATCATTTCCCTTTAATTCAATTCATTCACATAATGAACTCGATTCTATAATACGAATTACTCAGTTTTATAATATGCGTTAGAGCCTCTACAATGATGCTAATTAATAATTAGAGGAGACCATTGAATACTGCCTAGACTATTACAAAATACCTTTTACTATCAATGAAATAAAAATATGTTTATAGGTACGAATTACATTACATTAGTTAAATCTGTGATATCCATTTTAAACGTAATCGAAAAATTAGGAGGACATAGAAATTATAGGTACTTTTTAATTGAATTGTAGAAATTATAAACGTAACATACAATTTATATATCAAAAATTAGTATATCTTATCTCTTTCAGTTATTTCATCCGTCATTAATTTTTGTTTTTCTAAAATTATCGTTTCTTATTTCAAAGATACAACCAGACCTTCATCAAACTTTATTAAGGATTACTAATACCTTATTCTATGTGATACGTCGCATTCAGAATGACCATATGCACGGTTTTGCTCACGTTTAGCCAGTTCACTAATTTGAACAGCGCGCCCGTTAACCCTATTATAGGCAACGATAGCATTTCCACAGCAGCTTTATATTTTGTGCACGATTTTACTTTCTGTATTTACTTCACTTATTTTCCGATAAAATCTTAAACAGTTCGTTCGTCGTGTTAATCATTTAATAATGAATACAATAATTTCCTTTACATTTTGACACGACACGACAGCGACCGTTCATCCAGCCATATTTTATATCCTTAAACAATCATTGTAATAAAACTCCCTGTTGAAGTAAATTAATAATAATGGTTGTTCTATTTAATTATAATTTTATAAACATTTTGATAATATCACCATTACCATAGCAAATAATAAAGGAGAATTGGAATTTGGGTTTAAAATTTAATAAAATATATGTATTGTATGAAAGTACAAATATAAAAATATATGTCAAATCATGTCAAAGACGAACCGCCAAATATCTTATGATGTGTTCCGGTTCGATGGCATGTAAGCCAAGTTTTTTCCCCTTTCCTACCCATCCTTTCCCCAAAATGTGGTGGTTCCGATAGCGGACTACTACATTATCCTCCCCTTCCATCCGTATTCTCTAGGTTGGCAACGCATCTACAACATCTCTGGTGGTACTTCTGCTCGTTTGCCATCCGTTATCCATAAAAAAAAAATAGCATAAAAGTTTCCAAATGTCATATTTTTTTATAATCAATTATATTTTAAAATATAAAGTATTTTGAGTAGTAGTTATTAAATAGTTCAATTGATAGATAATAATTATTGCAATCTTTATATAATATTAATTATTATTTATTAGGAGACCATGCCGCCAGTGCTACGCGGTGAGATGCTGCTTGACAGGATGGGCGGTGGACAAGCACGACTGAACTATGAGCAGCTAAGACAAGATGCTCAAGACCTTGAGTTACAAATTAAACAGCTGCAGGTATAAAAGAGTAAATAAAATTGTAAGATTTATTGTTGTACCAAATGTATAAAATTACAATAGTTTCGGTCAACTGTCGATGACTTGTAAAAACTGAAATTTTATTAGGAATATAGTTTAGGGATATATTATATATAATAAATACCCCAATAATAATGGAATATCCTAATAGTAGAGAGAGCCTGGAGTTAATATACTCTTATATAATTCTCCAAGTTTTAAAACATTTTTTTTTATTTTTTTATGTAATTTTCAAATATTTCAATGATCTTTGCACTAAGGATAAAATTTAGAATTTGATACGACCTTCGATATATCTGATCTGAAATAAAAATATCAAAGCCCAATGAAGAAGCTTTTATGAATGTTGAGCTAATAAATAAGAGAGAGAGCTATTATGAAATTTATATAAATATTTTACATTTTACTAACTTCTTTTTTACTTTTCTATATTTCTATTCAATTTCCTTTATATTTATGTACATTTATTTTATTTTTATGTAAAAATGTCTTCTTATTGAACCTTTAATTTCAACAAATACTATTTTTTACAAGTATACAAAGCTGATCAGAAAGTTGTGGATAAGACTCGTGTATCTTTGGAAATGTAAACGAAAAAGAACTCTTATAATTGAATTGTGCTTTGATGTTCGACTAAAGAAGATTCTATATCCTAGACAGTGTTAGTTAATGTAATATACTTATTCATGAGTTGAAAATTATTTTTTGTGTAAATCTTTTATATAGAGGTCCCTATAATTGCCTTTAAGTTTATTCATGACACACATTAAAATGTATAGCATTTTTACAGGAGAGTCTGGACGCGCTAGCTCGGCATCAAGCTCGCAACATAGAGAGCAATATTTACAGCAAAGTTAATGAGGTTCAAGTAAGTATAATAATAATAAATATAAATAGGTAGAGCTTGCAATTAACACTAAATTACTTTTCATTTATTAATCTATATATAAATACGTGAAGCAAAAACTTTGTACCCCTTTTTACGAAAATTACGCGGACAGAGGAGCATGAAACTTGGCACACTTATAGTTTATATAGAGAAGGAGTGCAGAATGTTAATATTCTTTTAAAATAATGCATAAAAACTAAATTCAATAAAAAAAATAAGTGTTCCACAAACTACCATGGTTTGACATCCGTGTTTATATAAAGTGACATATACATTGCTAAACACAACGCGTTGTTAACGCGTCAACGAGGACACTAGTATAAATAAACACATAAGATTTCGTATACATTTTAATTTTCTTGAATAAATTCCACGTAATTCGCATTTCAACGTGAAATCATATTCTGGAACATTTTTACTGGAATATGGAATAAAAGCATTATATCGAAACCGGTATGAGCTACCAGTTTTGTATAACGTGGCAATAATAATATTTTTTTTTAGTTTGAATTATTGCAATAATACAAATAATTCTTACGCCTTCACAACAATACTCCTTGATCAAGTTCCTTTTGTGCCTTCCGGAATAATAAGAATAATGTATATACTGATTGTAGTATAGCCTCGTTTATGACAGTAAAATATTTATTTAACATATTTTTCTTGTTGTTTTGTGTTTCTATAGTATATCTGTATTCTATCAATAAATGTAGTAAAAATACTAATTGAAATTAAATCGATGTCATGGCCCACATACGGTAACCACAAAATTGATTGCCTTCTACTAAATTGAACACAATCTATCTGTCTACTTAAATAACAAATACAGCGGATGAATAATTTAAATGAAAAATATTAACATTTAAGCAAAACAGTAAGTATAATAATAAATAAATTAATTATATTCTGTCATGGTACTGTAGTCAAGAATGTCTGAGTATGTTGAAATTTCCTGCTCTCTTAGTAAAAGCTAATATGCTGCTTAAAAAAAAAGTAATAACAGCTACTATATTTTTTTCTGATTTTAAAAGTTATATGCGCGAAATATAATTTAAAGGGTTTTTAAAGCACGATAACAATAAGTATATAGTTTTTTCATATGTAAAAATTTATATCATGATATTTACGGTATTTCTGTAATCCAATAGTGTAATCATATTGTTATAATGTAAAACAATTGTAAGATGTATGAATGTAGATACATGATTTTATAAAAAAAATACTTAATCTGCAATTTCCTGAAGCGAACATACGCGTAGCAGTAGCGTAGTACTTACTGCTCGTAACGATAAACCTTAATCCGATTCATTATGTCAAGCAATTTGTCTTGTTTATATCGCTATATAATAGATATATATAAAATTAGTACCTATACCATTTTTGTTTCGAGTAAAAACATGCGATTTAGTATGAAATAGATTGCGATCAATCCGATTCATTATGTCAAGCAATTTGTCTTGTTTATATCGCTATATAATAGATATATATAAAATTAGTACCTATACCATTTTTGTTTCGTGTAAAAACATGCGATTTAGTATGAAATAGATTGCGATCAATCCGATTCATTATGTCAAGCAATTTGTCTTGTTTATATCGCTATATAATAGATATATATAAAATTAATACCTATACCATTTTTGTTTCGTGTAAAAACATGCGATAACGGTTAACTTGATACATTTAGTATGAAATAAACGACCAAGAAATTTTTACTAGAGCCGTAAACGAGGCATCATACTCGAGTCGTAGATACGTATTACATTATAGAGGTAAGTTTATTAAGCTTCGAATATTATTTTACAGAGATATTATATATTTGTCTTAAAATTAAACAATAGGGATATAAATATGTACGAATATGTAGGTATCGAGAATAACCAAGTAAACTATTCTACTCTAACCATTTTTAAAAATAAGATTACATTCAGCTAGTAATAAAAGATTTTATTGAGTTCTTGGATTTACTGGCAACTTGACACTATTGTGAATAAAGTCTTTAAAAGAAATTCTGAAAGAGTGGATCGACTGCCTTTGTATTGTATTCTTACCTACATTTCGTATACTTTCCAAGTCGACCAGTTTATTTGATATAAAAATACAAAACATATTATTTGTGTCCTGTCGTGGCGCAGAGGCACAAGCATGCGACTGTAAACGCGACAGGTTGTGGGTTCGATTCCCACTCAGGAAATGTAAATTTAGTATTTTTCATTTCTTGGGTTTGGTAACAAGGCAAAGCGCGGCGTTGAGGTTCCGACACTCAGCACGCAATGCCTCAATTCGGCAGGAAAGTGGGGAGCAGGTTGTTGAGAGAATGGAGTGTCTTAACACTAGGTTCTCCAGGATCCCTCTGCCTACCCTGCTATATACTTGGGATACAGCGTGAAGTTAAAAAAAAAAAGAAAAAAAATGTTATTTGTGAAAATATTACGAATCAAATTGTTCAAGTAAATGGTAAATATGCAGTTGTGGGTTTTAGTTAGAGGTAAATAAAAACAGACTATGCCATAGCCAAAAGCACAATATACAAGTACTAAACTATACTTAAAAAATAAAAATAATACCATACGCGTATCCAAAACTCCCTCAATATCAAAAGTCAAAGTCAAAGTCAAAGTCAAATAATTTTATTCAAAATAAGAAGTTACAAAAGCTTCATTTTTTGAACGTCAAATAATTTACCACCGGTTCATAAATTTAATGCCTCAGACCTGAGAAGAACCGGCGCAAAGAAACTCAGCGGGACTATTTTTTTTTTTTTTTTATATTCGACAATGGTTTACAATTCTTTATTATTGGTGAAGTGAAGGGTGAGCAAATTATTAACAGCCAAATAATTTTCAAGTTTTATATTAGTTGTGAGTGCGTCATTAAAATTTTACGCTTGGCATACAATCTTAAATTCAATACACTTCCTAAAAGTGTTGTCAGCTAATTTAATGATTACGAATCCCTTATAAATTTTCTATGTAAATAATCTTTCTAAATGATTTGTTGCGTTCACCTAAATAAATCAAAAGTCAAAAGTCAAATAATTTTATTCAAAATAAGAAGTTACAAGCTTCATTTTTTGAACGTCAAATAATTTACCACCGGTTCACTAAATTTAATGCCTCAGACCTGAGAAGAACCGGCGCAAGAAACTCAGCGGGACTATTTTTTTTTTTTTTTTTTTTTTTTATATTCGACAATGATAAATAAGATTTGATGAGTTCATTCTGGCGCAGTGGTACAGTGTCTGAGTCTTCGCCGTTGGTTGTGGATTATGTTCAATCGCCTCTCGAAATTATTACATTTATTTTTATTTCCCTACTCGGGTAAGACGTAAAGTTTTGCTACTCACCACGCTATATATGGCAGTAAATGTAAAGCGGAGTGTGTTGACACTAGATTCTCCGTGTATCCTGGTATGAGGAAAAAACATAAAGCTACTATATATTTTTTTTTTTTTATAGTGTTAAATTTTAAACGGGCAGCAAACTAAACATAAATAGAGACACAATCAACGAAATTCTTATACTCCTAACTGTTAAATACATAGGCCTTAAAGTTAAATAAAGATAATTTTTAAATATTCTTAATAAATTGAAACACATACGAAGAGTTGTAATTTACTATAAGTGTATTGACTTTTTTCATTAGAATTATATATGCGACTACCTTTTTTAATTATTAATTATTGTAACGAACATGTTTGTATTATTGTTTAATATTTAAGCTTAAAATTAAATAAATTTTGCCTAAAATAACAAATCATATCCTTACTAATATTATAAATTCGAAAGTAACTCTGTCTGTCTGTCTGTCTGTCTGTCTGTCTGTTACGCTTTCACGCCTAAACCACTGAACCGATTTTGATGAAATTGGGTATGAAGATAGAACTGAACTTGAGAAAGGACATAGGATACTTTTTATCGCGAAACGAGTGGTGGAGAGATTGAAATAGGGGATGAAAGTTTGTATAGAAGTTCCTTATTGTCAAATATAAAATCATGTAAAATTGTTCAACTGTTTACAACTTTCACACCTAAACCACTTAACCAATTTTGACAAATAGTCTAGACCTTGGGAAAGATTATAGGCTACTCCATACCATGTCGCGCGATATAACCGAATTTCACACGGGCGCAGCCGCGGGCGGAAAGCTAGTAACTATATAAAAAGGTTTCCTTTTCAGATTAACGCTTGCTAATTCGTAAAATGCAATTCAAATTAACTTACAGAACACTTGTTCAAGAAATTGGTAGAAGATTGGGTCCTGTTTAAACTAAACTTTGCAGTAAACAACTAAACTGTACAGTCTTTATTAGCAAGTTTTTGTTTAAATGAAGATGGTACTCAATAGACATCTTTACAGATCTTCTAAGAGCACAAGGGCTCAAATATAAATAAATTGTTTTGCATTTTAACTAATATCTTGAAAACAACGCCATCTACATCTGCAAGCAAATTAAGCCATAACAGGCAGCAGAGCCATCTGTGGCAAAAGTATTATAATTCTTAATAAGATGAAATTCAAACACTACTACGATATTAGGTTAGTTAGTTTTCTTTTCGTACGTACTAAAAGCTTTTCAAATTGAAAAACGCTAAGCAGATGGCAGTAATAATAGTATTAATGCCTAATTTACATCTTAAACAAAAAATCTTTTTAAATAAGATATGTTTTTTTACAGGAAGAAATCTCCGTCAAAAAATATGATTATCGCGCTACGCAACTACATCTCGCTGCTGTCAGAGCTCAAGTAAGTCACAGAACTATTTACTTTATATTATTTTAAAATGATATTTTCGGTTTTAGAGCTTTTTAATTAATTACAAGCCGAATTTCAAAAAAAATCGGATTCGGCACGAATTAGTAACACAAGACAATGTAGGTTCAAATCATTCGAGTTTAAAAATTCGTCTACAATAAGTTTTTATTATTAAGAATAATAATTTTGCATTCATATAGTTACATGTAGCAGTATAATTTTATTTATATTTAATGTACGTGTCACAATATTTCAATAACGGTTACTTATAATAGAATTTCATAAAACGGTCGTTCTAATATCTAATATGGCTTAAAAAGAAAACCAAAAACCCTAGACATGTTTACACAAATCCCTCCAACAAAAACAAACTTGCACGTTATAAAAAATGCAATTTGTTATGAAAAGAAGACCTTCAACATTGGATAGAGATCGCTATCATTGTAAATAAACGCTTTTCAGTCTCTATGCAGACTGCGCATGCCGTGTTGCGACAGTTCGCCAAAACATGCGGAGTAGGCATCTGTCTCTCAATCAATATATTTCAATCTTTCCCGCTATTTTGACTCTTCATCTTTACTGTGTTTTCTTGTAGAAAATAATTTTTAACTTTAATATTTCTTCTTTTATTTCATAAAAAATAAATAGAAACTTTTTTTTGAAAAGAGTGCGTTTTGTGATCATTTTTGTGGAGTTTAGGTAAGTATTTTGTTATTATAAGCATTTTTAATAATATTATTTTGAATTATTATATATTTTGTGACATAGTAATAATTAAACAAGCGGCTGGATTATTTTAATGAAAAAAAATAACTTTCCTTAAAGTGTCGCAATGCGCACAGCCTCCCCCTCATTCAGTCTGAATCTGAGATGAGATCTCGCGGACTGACATAACCTACGTATTATCGCATCAGCTGTGTTTTATATAAGCATATTTAAGTCAATTCCTTTGTGATTGACTAAACTATTATTTAACTAGTGCCGTTATTTGTTCGTAATCACGGATCGTAAAAGAAAACTTAAGTATCGAGCGAAGATGGGCTGGATTTCAATGAAAAATCATATGGTAAGCAATGCCGAGTCGTATTCACATTCCTTTCTCAATATATTATTTCTACTTTGTATACTTAGATTAATAATGCGAATATTTACTTAATATAAATAAAAGCAGGAACATATCTTATTAAGTTTAATTCTATTCAATGTACCTAAGACATACAATTTAAACAAAATATATTGTATTGTTAAGACAGGCTTAGGCAAATTATATGAAGTATATTATTATTAGCCGTTTTGTTACAAATATCAAACTCAATATTTAAATTTAAAGTAAAAAAATATTAATTTTGTTATAAAAAGAATTTTACCAATTGAATCCAATCCATATGGTCATATTTCAGGTCTTTGTTCGCCTATTTTAATAGAAATAATATTCGTAACTGTTTTTTTAGTTAATACCAATACTTTATTTTTCGAATTATTATTAGAAGAAAAATAGTTACAATTGTCAATGTTTTTTTTTTTAATAATTAATATTTATATATTAAGATTTTGTTTTAAAAAAATTCTTGTATAACATAATATTAAATAATTTATATAATTTTCATATTTTTAAAGTTATTTTATAATTTAAAATTTTATTTCTATAATTATTAATACAAAATTAATATATTAGTAAGAATAATATAATTTTTAATTAAATTCTTTAAAATAAAAATTAAAAAATTAAGTGGAAAATTCTAACGTCATCAAGTTCTATTATTTTTCTATGAACGCTACCATAGCGATTTTCCCGCGCGTTCGTTGCGCTCCTCACGACAATGTCACGAACTAATGTGCGTCATATAGCTGTGATTATGGTGTGTTATTCGAGACGTGTTTGTGTCTAATAAAATATTTATTTCTTAGTGCTAGTTATATTAAAGTGATTAGAATTTACTTTTATGGTATTCTATGAAGGTAAGTTTTCTTTGAATATATTTTTCTTATTATGTAATAATCGTGCCTTTTATATTATTGATGATGAGGCAGATATCGGCGTTTTTTTAAGATAAATGATAAAAACATTATGCTATACCTAATATATTTTTAAATAATGATATGTAATTTATATATTTAGTTAATTATATTACAGAGCATAATTATTTCTTATGGTTACTTCAAACTACATAACCTCTAAATAGCTTTCTTCTAAATTTTAATTACTTTTCAATATTCATTAAATTATTCGTACTTATTAAACAATAACTGCATAAATTTCCTTCAAACTTTGCATTTTAATTATATATTTGTTTTATTTTATTTGTTTACAAATCGAATTGCTATTTAGGCGGGAAACTTACAGCTATGTCGTACAAACTTTTGATCATCATTAAGTTACTAATTAAAGCATTATTTTTAATATTACAGATTATTGAAAAACCCGCATTTTTCTATATAATAAAATGAAACAAGCTTCAAATGACAAATCAAGAAAAAATGGTTATCAATCAGATGATGATAATGTTAGATACAAATTAAATACAGATTTCTTTAATAATACCTCAAAAACTGCGAATAAAATAACAAAAAAACAAAATGTTGTTGTACATGATGATGACACTATTCGTTATAAATTTCCCAAATCTCCTTTAAAATCTAAAGTAGAAAAAAAACCAAAGCCTAAGCCTAAAATTAAAGTTAATTTCTGGAGTAGTAAACAATCAGTTAGCAGATTAAATAAACCTATAGTTGGTAAGGAGAATAACAGAAGACATACAGTCGGTGGAATTGAAGCAACATCTAAAGCAAAAAATCCTGTGAAAGTCCGTAAAAGAGTTTCATTTTTACCATCCCCAATATTTTCTGAAAATCATGTACCTATGGTAACTGTCCCCGATGATTTAACAATTCAATTAAATGAAGAAGAAGCTAATGATTTGAGAGAAGACTTGAACCTTGCATTTGTTAATAGTGAACTGGAACAAAAATTTAATGATAGTTCAAAACAGAAAGTGCCTAAGCATAAACATAAGAGGAGCTTAGAAGATGCTGATTCTAGATCTCAAGGAAATGAATATGAATTAGAGTTTTTTTCTAAATATATTGTTCAAAAATTAAGAAGGATGGAAACAAATCAAAGGATTTATTCAGAAAATTTAATTAATACAGTCCTTATGTTAGGCCAACTGGGAAAACTGAATGGTAAATCAAAAATAACAGAAACATAATACGTTGAATATATTTAATATATCTACAAATTTTGATAGCAAATAATATGCTCCATTTTTTATTTACAATTTGGGGTTAAATACATTTTAATATGTGTTTGTAGATTAAAATTTATAAAAAATAAGTAAAAGATTTATTTATGTACAGTATTGGTTGTAGATAAAAGCAATTTAATATGTAAATCATAACAATCATATTTCAATAGAAAACTTACTTTGACATTGTTACTGTTATTAAATATAAAACATACATACTTGTAATACAGTTTGATAAATTCCATTTTTACTATTTTTTTTACAAATGTAAATTCAAAAATTGTATAATTGCTGACATTCTGCATAATCATGTTCTTTAATTTATTATGAACTACTATAGTAACGAAATTTGCATGTGAACTGAAAATAGTTTTGGTCTATAAATGCATAACACGAAAAAAATATATTTATTTGTATTATCATATCGATTAATACATATGTAGATTTAATATCATATATTGTTGTATATTTGATTGATTTTTAAATATTCCATATTAATAGTTATTTAAAATAAATTGAGTTTTGATACACTTGTGTCGAAATCAATAATAAGGTGCTGTTAGTATGTAATTCCTTGTTAAAAACTATTTCAGTTTCATTACAACCTCTTAGTTAAACAGTTCTGTGATTTTTATATATATATGGATCTTAGTTGTACTAAATGTTAAAGCAAATTATCTACTTGGGTTATTTCAAATAATTAGGTTTAATTTTTCATAATAAAAATTGTTGTAAAGCATACATTTTCTATTCAAATGAATTTGTATTCACAGTTGCTTTGTATTGAAAATACCTGCATAAGTCAATTGACTAAACAAGACTGTTATTTGCCTTCATATGTTTGAACTAATATTTATCCAATTTATCTATAAAAAAATTGAATAATGCAGAAGTGTTTTGTCAGTACATTTCTAGCTCTTTTCTTCTATTCATTCTTGGATAATTAAGCCCTTAAAATATTAAATAATTTTTATTCTATTAAAGTTATACTTAAGCGATACAACTAGCTAATGTACATTGAGGTCTGATCTATTATGTTTCTATCAACATTATTTATTTACCTAGTAAATTTTTATTTTCATAGATATATATATATATATATATATTGTATGGACTTTTTTCTAGTATATTGCGCAAAACTGTGACATCAAGGTATAGTTTGTTTAAAATATAATAATTTAAGATAGCTAAATTTTTTTGCCTTTTTAATGTTATTCTTTCTAAAGAATTTCTAATATATGATCATATATTAGACTAACAATTTCTTACTTTACTATTAAAGCTAATAAGAAAATAACAAGTTCATTGAACTTGTCATTTTTAAATACATATGGTATTTATTAATGTCATGAGACTTTTTTTTTTATTTCGATTTTCTTTATGGTTCACAGTTTTCAAGCAATGAATTAATTTGAATTCTATTGTTACTGTTCTTGTTACTATATCTGTACACTTTAAAATATTTCTTGCAATATGTTGTTGTAAGAATCTAGAAATATATTTTTGACTGTTTCTCAAGCTTATAATAGACGTATTGTTAAAAAAACTGCCTTACTAATAAATAAAAAGATGAATATGGCTTTTCTATTTTTTAATAAACCCTTCCCCTTTCCCACCCATCCTTTCCCCAAAATGTGGTGGTTCTGATAGTGGACGATGGAAGGGGGGACAATGTAGTAACATTGTCCCCCCTTCCATCAGTATCCTCTAGGTTGGCAACGCATCTACAACATCTCTGGTGTTGTAGATGTCCATGGGCGAAGGTAACCACTTACCATCAGGTGGTCCTTCTGCTCGTTTGCCGTCCGTTATCAATAAAAAACAAAAAAAAAAAAAAAAACCTAAATCTTTACTTTTGAGTGTTCATATTCGACAACTATCACGATATTAGGAGTTATATTACGTATTAAGATAGAAAATGTGGTATAGCATAAAAAATGTTTCTCATTCTCACATTACCATTAAAGAATAAAAGTTCTACAGCCAAAGCTTTATCAGTGCTTCAATGCCTGTTGTAGTTTTCAAATCCCTAGGTTCCATTGTTCAATCATGAGGGATATCAATTCCATGTCTTGTTTCTATTGCAGTAACAATGTCCAAAAACAAGCCATATATAAGATTTTTTAACTCGTGGGTGGGATGAAATTGAATCGCTACAAGACATCATAATATTTTCTATTTTGAAAAATTGATAAACAAGCTAATTAAGACCTGCTTCAGTTGTTTCTTTTACTTTAAAATTAAAGAAGAAAACCATCCATCCATCCATCCATCTCATATTATTTTTGAGCTATGAAATTTTTAAATTTAGCATTGTTTAACAAAGTTTTTAGGGAATTTTGCGCGATAACGTAATTCCATGCCTCCCCGATGCCAGGTAGGCGTGGGAATGTCACTGAAATGTCTTTCATTCGATTCCGCATAGTCCAACATAATCGAGAGTGGTTCTATAAAAGGTACAATTTCTTCAGGAACCTTAAAAGTTAAAAATAGATCTCATTCCTATGTTTAGCAGTGTTACAGGAGTGTGTCATATCCTGTATTCTGAGTTCTTTATGATACTTTTAGAATTCTATATTCTGAAGAAGTATTTATATTGTCTTACCGTAGGCAAAGATCAATTCCCGAACCAAGCATCGATTATACAATTAGACGTTTTCATACGGGCCACGATGGCTTCACTATGAGCGCTCTACTTATTTACCATAAAAACGACTGAAATCACGTTCCACTAAATTTATATAAAAACAACATGATGATAGATACAATCACCTTTTATTTTTCCTGTTGTAGATTGAATCATAAAGTTTTGACTAAAAGTAAATAATAAGACAAAGATAATAAGCAAAATAATTTACTTGGTTATTGTTACGCAATTAAGTGTTTCATACATTATAGTTCTAAAGTTTGACTCTCATTCGGGACAACATTTAAAATTATTGTCTATCATGATCCATTTTTTTTTTTTTTTATGGATGAGGATGGCAAACGAGCAGGACCACCTGATGGTGAGTGGTTACCTTCGCCCATGAACACTCTACAACACCAGAGATGTTGTATGCGTTGCCAACCTAGAGGATATTGATGGAAGGGGGAGGACAATGTAGTAGTCCGCTATCCGGAACCACCACATTTCAGGAAAGGATAGGTGGGAGAGGAGAGAAAACCTGGCTTACATGCCATCGAGCAGGAACATCATAGGCTCATTTGGCGGTTACAAATGGCGATGATAGTGATCTTGAGCCAGACGGAGGACGAACCTCTACCACCAAAACCATTATAGTTATTATTGTTGGTTAGAGCAAAGCGCAACTAGGTCCCGCTCCCCAGAACGTATTAAGCTATACTTAAAGGTTGGGAAGTGCAGAACAGATTGTTTTAACGCTGGATTCGTTCTGGTTACCCCGCTTCACCCCAAATCTCTACTCAGATTGACAATAATATCTTTATAATAATAAACTTTTGACATAGCCTTTTTTTAAATGTTGATGTTTGTTTTTTTTTACAATATAAAAATATTATCAAATACTCATATGCGATTAAATAAATAAGCAATTTCTCGATTATTTATATCTATTTAATTTATAAAAGGTACGCATGGCAGAGTTGACCATAACGCGCCAATGACCACTGGTGGATTTCAACAGTGTTGTCATGTACCTACACATATACAAATTTACAACTCAAAGACAATTATCATGTTAATTAATTAAAATAATATGTATTTTTACTTCCTGGCTTATCTATAGTCATAATATTATAAAAATTAGTTGTGTGGACGCTTCCGGCCTAAAGTAAAAGCCCAATTCAAATAAAAGATCTAGATAGAAACCCAGTATTTCAATGAAAAAATCATTTCCGAAGAGCAATACCACAAATTAGATATAAAAGTGATTTGTGCTGAGTGTGTTCATGGGTGAAAAGATCGTGTTGTTAGCAAGCGGTTGCCGGGAAACGTAGGAGGCGGACTACATCCGGCGCCAGCTCCGAGGATTGAGTCAGTCAGTCGACTCCCGCCCGCCCTCAGGCAAGGCGCTCGGTGCGCTACTTATATCTAGACTTCTATCGTATTTCTTTTATTTTATTATTACCATAACTTAATTTATAAACGTGATGAATAATTATGAAGTTAAAATATTTTTGTTATTTTATAAATAGTGAATTATCGAATTTAAACAAAAACAATCGTATCATCTAAATTAAATGAAATTACAATTAATGCTTTATGTACTTATTTAAAATATTATTTTAAAAACAAATATAATGGATATAGTACATAAACTTCATTATTTAGTGCTATCTCAAAAATCTGATTTAATGACTATGGAACGTGAACAAAGAATGCGCATGCGGCGACAGTCAAGTCTTCCTGATTACAGCAAAACAAACAAAACTAGGCAACGCCTTGAGCAAGCATATTTTAACGATGTAAGTAAAGACATTTATATTGAATAAATCGATTACATTTAATTAATAATAATAATAACAGCTTTTATTCTCTGACCATGATACAATATTTCTTACATAAATACATTTTTCTTTTCTCAGCAGCCAGTTTGTTGATCAGGATGTCTCTTGACATAGGCCTCCCCCATTAACTTCCATTCCTCTCTGTTTTTGGCAATTCGTCTCCATCCTTTTGGTAAATCGTCCTCCCATCTTTTTATTTGGCGTCCTTTTTGTCTTTTTAATTACTTAGTATTGAATGTTTATGATGATCAAGAAGACTGATAAAATTGTACAATCGATATAGGCGCTAGTCGATTAATATGAAATTTAACTGAAAAAATCACTACAACCTACAAAAAATATGTGATCATTTTTATTTTACACAAATAAAAGAATCTTCTGTCAAATTAAAAATAGCTTGACAAAGCTCCTTATTTCAGAAGTCTGAGCTTTCTTAGTGCAAATATGCAAATAACGTTTATTTTCAGCTGCATAAAGCTTTAAATAATTGGCATTAAATGTACGTTAAAGAATGTTTTAAACTATCTCCTAGCAGCCAGCTAGACTGGACAAAAACCAATTATTTTTCGATATATGAAAGCATCAAGTCTAGACTCCGTCTGTATTTAAATGAAAAGCTTTGTATTTATATTTGTGTATATTAAAGTAACAAGCTGTTTTTTTTTGTTTTTATTATTTTTGAACTGTAAATACGTAAATGTATCTGCAACTTGCATATTCCTATTGTATGTTTGGGTCAATATTGCACTTTGTTTTTCGTAGAACGATAAGTAAACCTAGATTAATAAAAATATATTAGAAGCTGGTCAAGTCAACTGCACTTGACACATTTGAATCGGTGAGTGCAGAAACATTCCGGATTTTCAAATTTTGCAGGAGAGAGAAAAAAATGTATAAGCTAGCTTTCTAAACTAGTTTAAATCGATTACAAATTTTTGCATTTTTTGTGACTTATGTTGTTTCTACACTCACCGATTCATTTGTCATTTATAGTTAACATTACGTAAGTTACCCCAAACGTCTTTACGTCACTTACAAAAGATAATGAACGTCATTGTTGATAAACAATAAAATATGCACTCCTAACTGATAATGTAACCAAAAATCTCTTGATGTTATATGTTTGAGGCCATCGTATTGTTTTCAAATAAAATATCTTTTTTTTTTTTTTTTTATTGATAACGGACGGCAAACGAGCAGAAGGACCACCTGATGGTAAGTGGTTACCTTCGCCCATAGACATCTACAACACCAGAGATGTTGTAGTTGCGTTGCCAACCTAGAGGATACTGATGGAAGGGGGGACAATGTAGTAGTCCACTATCAGAACCACCACATTTTGGGGAAAGGATGGGTGGGAAAGGGGAAAATCTGGCTTACATGCCATCGAACCGGAACACATCATTAGATATTTGGCGGTTCGTCTTTGACATGATAGTGGTCGCGAGCCAGTCGGAGGACGAACCTCCTACCACCTAACAACACGTCTTATCTTCTTTTGTAATATATTTAACAATAGCCTGTTATAATATAATTTTTGTTTACAAGCGTGTCCAATTCATAACTCAAGACTATTGTTTCATAAAGAGATACCGCACAGTTATCCCTCAAAAACGTTTTTAGTATTTACCACAATCAAAATAATTAAATTAAAAAAATATTTCATATCGCACCAGTGCGACATTATTGGATTTTTTTAATATCATTGCTTGTTTTGCCTAATTGATACCTTTTGTTTTTATATTAAAATGTAAAGCATACCTATTGAAATCAATAACACAACAAAAGGAATGTTGAAATCAATTCAAATATTTTCAATCTGTCTTATGTTAAGGTGACTTATCAATTTGATGCTAACAAATTTTATGCAAACGATTTTTTTACGATACAGATTGCTGACATCGAAAAAAAGTTTGTTTTGTTTTGGCCATACTAAGATCATTCTAATACTTAGAAAAAATATTCTAACTTGTTACCTATTAAAACAAAGTACTTAAAAGTAATTTATAGGTAGGAAATAAATATAACAAGGATTCAAGACATATCGAAGACACAATGCTTGTCATCATAGTATAGTAGGTACTATATAGGTATATCACTATATTAGCAGTGGTGTATAGGTAGATTAGCTGAATCTTGTTTGTTTATTTCTACTACCTAAGTACTCTTTAATTAACGGAAATGGCTAACAAGTATATTTATTGTTTTTACTAAGAACGCTCCGCCCCTCCTCGCTTTGCTCGCCAACCCCGACTTGCAATAGTCAAAAAATAAAAAAGGCATTCACGTGAGTGATTATAAATGAATTCAGTCAATCGTCGCAATCGCGCAACTTGGATAACACTGTAATAAAGGAAAGAAAAAATCACCAACGTCTCGAATAAAAGTATTCATACTTTATAATAGAAAAAAATGCGTTTAAAATGAATTATTATTTTACCAAAAGAATACATAACATGTTTTATCTTAAATTTCCCACTAATAACTTAAATAAGAACGTCTATATGTTTTTTTGAAATGCTAGTCTGACGGATGACTTATTGCCAGATTTTCTGCTGCTAAGAATTAGTATTTAGCTGTTTCAATTTAAAGAATAACTATAGCCAATTAGTAAAATTCTTAAAGTATTAGCACAATATACCATAAAGTGCATAATATTGGCTTTCATTTGTTAGGGAGCTGACGCTTCTTATTGGGAGGATGATGAGCAGACAGCTCTTTAATTTCTTTAAAAAATACAAAAAATCAACTATCACATTGACTTTGCCAGCAAAATGAATACCTAAAAAACAACGAGTAAACTAACATGTGAACATCGTCACGATGATTACCACATTTCTTAGATATTCTGAGGCAATTTACGGCTTCCGCAAGCGCAGGAAATGTATACGTTGCGGCGTAAATCTATAGAAAATATAAAAACCTTTGAAATTCAAGTGTTAAAGTTAAAATTCATATATCTTTGATTTACGAAATTTTTACACATGTTAAATGAAACTATTTTAACCGGACTACTGTAAAGAGTTCAAAACGTCGGGTTTCCAAATACTAAAATATACGCAACTAATCCGGTTAACAGAGTTTCATTAAATATACAACTGAAGACATCGATGTCTTTTACAATTTTAAGAAGTATATGACATTTAAAAAAACGAAAAATTGCAATAATAAAATAAGAATAATGAAAGTAATAAAAATAAAAAAAGAACCTGTAGAGTGATATAAAGGAATGATATATTGCGCAAATGTGAGCGGCAATAGAGGAGGAGAAGACTTTGGTTGAGCTTCTAGAACACAGTATCGAAGGTGCTGGTGGAAAGTCAAATACAAAGCATAAAGACCCAACGGACATGTAAAAAGTGGACAATGGACAAGATGAAAGAAGTATGAGTGGACCCGAACGCGTTTGGCGATTCGTTCTGTGTCTACCCGTCGCGACGTTAGGGACAAAGCGTGAAACTAAATAGCAAAAGAAATACGTAACTTCTTAAACTGTAGATTTCATTCGGTAATATTATATAAAAAATAAAAAATACTAATAAATAATTTTGTTAGGTGGTAGGAGGTTCGTCCTCCGACTGGCTCGCGACCACTATCATGTCAAAGACGAACCGTCAAATATCTAATGATGTGTTCCGGTTCGATGGCGTGTAAGCCAGATTTTCCCCTTTCCCACCCATCCTTTCCCCAAAATGTGGTGGTTCTGATAGTGGACTACTACATTGTCCCCCCTTCCATCAGTATCCTCTAGGTTGGCAACGCATCTACAACATCTCTGGTGTTGTAGATGTCTATGGGCGAAGGTAACCACTTACCATCAGGTGGTCCTTCTGCTCGTTTGCCGTCCGTTATCAATAAAAAAAAAACTGCTATAAGGGTTATCATAGGCAAAGATATAATATTTTGTTTGTATACCATTAATTTTAGAACGAATACCTTCGTTTGAGGAAAAACAATACACGTCTAAAATATAAGAAAAGAAATAGTGCAGTAGATAACCCATTCCTCGTCCTATTCAGCGTTGATAAGAAGCTTTTATAGTCACCGGCTTTATTTGTTGTTGACACGAATCTAGATCTTGTTCATGAAGCAGTTAATTCGGTTATTTAAGCTTTACTAATTTTACTTTACACTTTAAAGTATTAATGCGCTTATTATAAAATATTTTATTAATATAAAATCATGAGAAAAAGCATTTAAATTGTATATTTTAGGTCAGTAATAATTATAGTGAGTGTATTATAGTTTCGTGTATTTTGTGTATTGTATTCTTATCGGAAAACGGTTGTCCGAAACGGGAAGTGTGGGTCACGCAATAGTTTTCGCGTTTGGTGAGGTCGCTTTGGTGAACTAGATTCAACATTACTTTTCTATGAATTTCATATTTCTATTTAAAATAAAAATGTATTTTTTATTTATTTTTATTGTAGCTTATATTTAGTTCATCAGAAACGTATTGATAATAGAAACGGTACTATTTGCATAGTAAGGATTCTTTGAACTAATTTCATGACTAATTAGTTAATTAACTCCATGAATCATAAATAAATCAATGGATAATATATGGTCTCCTGAACTTTACAGTGTCAAAATTTTCTCTTACTAACTTCTGTAGTACATATTCAGTAAACATAACATAACATTTTAAAATGTTTTTTAAATTCTGAATTATACTTTAACGTTAAATGTTATACTGAGAAATCTACTACTGCGATTAAAAAGCAGAAAAGAACTCTTATAAAAATTATACTACACTTAAAGCAGTCACAACAAGGCGCACTGAAACTTTCAGAGATTAATTTAACATATAGTTAAATATCATAATTAGGCTCTTAGGTTGATAAAATATGAAATCTAGACCTCCATATATATATATATATATATATATATATATATATATATATATATATATATATATGTATATATATATATATATATATATATGTTGGGGACTTCAAAGAGGGGAATAAATAGGTTTTTGAAGGGTCGGCAACGCGTAAAGTGATGCCCCTGGTGTTTACAAGCGTCCATAGGCCACGGTAACCACTTACCATCAGGTGGGCCCGTGTGCCTTATTTGCCTGTCGTGGTATAAAATATATATATATATATATATATATGTATTCTATATATATATATATATGTATATATATATATATATATATATATATATATATATATATATATATATATATATATATGCTCTATATATATATATATATATATATATATATGCTCATACTGCTGCTATATGCTGCTCTCTTCAACTGCTGTATGTATATGGTGTGCTGGTACATGTTTGATATTACCATAAAAAATGCTGTTTTCAAATAAAGTCATTTCACAACTTAGAGAAAATTGTGTTAAATCTGCCCCTTTATGTGGGTGACAAAATATAGAAACGTGCATTTCTCTTATGTTTTTAAAAGATATCTGCCCACCTGGTGTCCGCATTGAGCATCTAGAATCATTATAAGAAGTGGTTTTCACTCGAGTGTGACACTAACAAGCTGTTACGTAACTTATTGTTTTCAGTGCCAAAAGGCTGTTATTGTTATTCTGACAGAAATTATAGACATTTAATTTATAAATATAAACATATTTTCATTAACGCCTCTTGTGGCGCAGACCCACAAGCGTGCGACTCTAAACGTGACAGGTTGTGGGTTCGATTCCCACTCCAGGAAATGGAATTTTTCA
>JAKGSA010000271.1:108581-144879 GCA_033558755.1 Philaethria dido
GTATACAAATATGCCTACCGTTCTGTGCGATAACGAGTCGCATGCGTTTAGTCGATGGACTTGTGGCTCCGTTCAGAAGGAAATGATATAATTTAAATATTTATATTGTTACAAGAAATATTTACTTAGAAACAATTTACATTGATTTGCTCTCAAGAAAATACTGTAAAGTCGAGAATATATTAAACAGTACAGGTTCAGGTCGCAGACGCACACGACACAAACACCGTCCCCGCCGGTGGAGACGAGGTCCTTACTTTTCTACGGCTCGATCACGCCTCGGTGCGACCGGGTCAAGCCACTAAAATCCAACAGGGCATCAAACGCCCTACCCAGTAGGCTTAAGCTCGGGCCGAGCGAAAGCAAAGTCCCCCACTACAAGCAGTGTTCGCAAGCCGAGGTTCGGCCTCGCAGGAGGCGCCCCTGTGACACTGCAGTTCTAAGTTGATGGTCCTCCTCCCGAGGAGGCCAAGCCAGGAGTCAGGGGGCTCTTAGCTCGGCCCCACACAAAGCTCATTGACATCGAGGCCAGCGGGCCAACAGCATACTACACAGTCGAAAAAAAATATATATATATTAAAAAAAAATAAACGTTGAAATGGTGGTGGTCAAAACCAAAATATTATTTATTTATAACAAAATGAAATTATGTATTATTAATTTGTCACCATTTTATTGACTCAGTTGAGCCTTTTATTCATAAGTTGTTCTAATTAAGATAAAAGCAATACACTAATAATTTCAATATACCTATAAGTATGAACAGCTTACGTTTAAATCAAGTCTGTGATGCCTAAAAATATGTTTAATGCTATTTAATTGCAATTTATATGTACATAACATATTCGTACTTTAAAAACTATTGGACGATTTTGCATGTGAAGCTTTTCTGCTTTTGAGTCACAATTTTTATTTTAGTGATTAATATATATGCTTATGAATATCAAACATTATGAATGAAGTTGTCCAATGGATCTTTTACACTGTATTCAAAAGCAGAATATAAAATTATCCATCACCGACTAAAATTGCGTTTTAATATGAAATTTTAATCACATTTTTCATGTTCATTTTGATGTTTCTCTCTTCTTGCATCGTAAGAAAAAATCAAATGTACCACGCGGTGTCTACGGTTATGGCAATGAGGTAAACCTTCCCCGTAGGCGTATACCTTCTGTAACCTCCCTATACTATCTGTACTACAAAGGTTTCCAAGGCCGTGGATGTATATGTGTAATTATTGCTACAATTTGTAATACATTTTTAGGGACTGTATACTCTTATAGCATTATTAGAACAAAACAAAGTAGAGGCTAATAATTATTAGATTTTGAAGTCAACCACATGTAAAACCTGTAAATATATATATATATATATATATATATATATATATATATATATATATATATATATATATATATATATATATATATATATATATATATATATATATATATATATACACTAATGTAAAGCCAATATTAGCATGGATTGCTATTATGATATTAGTACTTCGGAAGCCATATGTTCTGTCAGTCATGTAAGTTTTCTATAATAACCATATTTATTTTTAAAATATACATCCCGGCCTGTGAAACCGGGGAAATAGCTAGATCATTTAACTTCAATATCTATCCAAGTAAGCTAAGTATTGAATTACAAACCTATCGCTTTCGTCGCTTTTGTACGCTGTCCTAACTCCTTCTTATCTTATTGCTTTTTTCCTAAAATAAGCTTAATCTCTAGTTATACCACAACATTACCTTAAAGTAATAGATATTCTTACTATATAACTAAATTGACAAAGTCATTAAAACCGAAATTTATAAAAATAATTTAAATTAGAATAAAAATCATTTTTTAAATCCCTGAATACATTATTTGCAACTAGTTTAACGAAAGATTTGAGAATTGAAGTAAAAATGATATTCACGATTGGCAGGTCTTTATAATTGTTTAACGATCAATAAATCAGTTATCACATTGATAAAGCTGTATTAACATTTTATTACAAACATGAAAACAATGCTCTGCGCTTCCATAGAGGTGACCGGTTCACCCACCGCACAGCCATGTACTTGGCCTTGTACATAGATCAATATATATGACGTATTATATCGTCTGTCAGGGATTCAAAATATCAAAGTGCGATAAATTACTTACTCAATCCTGTATACATTGTATATGCGGAACGCGTTTGAGGGCTTACAGCCGAAGTCATTTAAATGTTGAGATTATATAACAAACTTAATGAGAAATAATATGAAGTAAACACAATCCTAATCATAATTTCAGAATAATGTTTTCGTGTTTTGCATACATTATATTCTACTCAAATTGATATCCATATACAAATATTATAATATTTGTCATATTATAAAATATATATTAGAAGTGCTAAATTGCACCTAGTAAAGGTTATATCTAACATGTAATCATCTCTAGGAGGAACGGCGCCGCTCGTGATATGCGCTCAGGCGGTGAATCAGACATAATTTTCCAGGCCTACAAGAAAATCACCCCCTGCGATGTTTGCTCTCAAGTTCTTAGAGGTAAGTGCATATGTTAATGTTACTTTTAAGCTAAGAGATTAACGACTTAGCATTGTGAGCTTAATACAGATAGTAGTGAACTTTTCCATTACGGTGGAATTGATTGGAAATAAAGATTTACATCAATTCGAACTTTTTTTTTTTTTTTTTATGGATAACGAGGATGGCAAACGAGCTTAGAAGGACCACCTGATGGTAAGTGGTTACCTTCGCCCATGAACATCTACACCACGAGTGTTGTAGATGCGTTTGCCAACCTAGAGGATAGAGACGGAAGGGAGGGATAATGCTTGGTAGTCCGCTATCGGAACCACCACATTTTTGGGAAAGAATGGGTGGGAAGGGGAAAACCTGGCTTACATGCCATCCAGACGGAACACATCATAAGATATTTGGCGGTTCGTCTTTAAAACTATGATAGTGGTCGCGAGCCAGACGGAGGAAGAACCTCCTACCACCTAACAACTAAAACTACTTAAGCTTAAATATTATACATTCAAAGTTTTATCACGATATAAAAATAAATAACTATATGTAAATAGAAATTATAATTAAATCAAGTGATATATGCTAGCATATTAAGTAATTTAGTATTTGTTTTGAGAGTTGGTTGGCAGGCAGAGTTGATCATAATCACTGTTCAGTGGTATTGTGCTATATTTAGTGCTCAGTATTAGTAATTCATGTTTTAAATATATAAGTGCTATATTATAAGTCTAAAGCGTATTGAGAAATAAATTAATCATATATTTATGTCTATTTTGTATTATTCAAATGTCCATTTATTTGAACCAAGTTAATACGTACATTATGGCAATTAAAAAATTTTGTGTTTTAATACTTAATTCATGTATAATTTATAGCGAATATCTTCATTCTTCACACAATGATGAACAGATGAAAAGATTCCAATAATAAATTACATCATTTTGTTTTATAAACTACTAGCATTCCGCCCGCGGCTTCGCCCGCGTGAAATTCGGTTATATCGCGCGATATGATAAGGAGTATCCTATAGTATTTCCCAAGGTCTAGACTATTTCAAAATTGGTTAAGTGGTTTATGTGGTGAAGTTAAACAGTCTTACATGATTTTATGTTTGACAATAAGGAACTTCCATACAAACTTTCATCCCCTATTTCAATCCCCTCTATCATTTTTTTCGCGATAAAAGTATCCTATGTCCTTCACCAAGTTTAGTTCTATCTTCTTACCGAATTTCATCAAAATCGGTTCAGTGGTTTAGGCTTGAAAGCGTAACAGACAGACAGACAGAGTTACTTTCGCATTTATAATATTAGTTAGGATTAAGAAAAATATGTTTAACAGCAACCTAGCTAATGTACTATTATGGTATAAGTAGGCACATAAATGTAATAAGCCAATTTTAATATTTCTATCTGCACAAACTGTAGCTTGAAATATCAATTTCGTAGTGTTTAATGTCAATGTCGTACCACTCGTCAGTCACAGCCTGGTACAATGTAAGAAAAGCGGGCGAATGTTAATAAGTATACATTGTAAACAAATTTTTCTTGTACTCTTTCGCAGTTATTAAGGCAACAATTGCAGTTTTTTTATTAATTTTAATTAATTAATTTGAGTGATTTTGGTCAACCATAGGTTGAAGCAACTAGCTTGCGGTTTTCGTAAATTAGTGGTCAACCGCCAAGTTAATTATAATCAATTATTATTTCCTATTCTACTACTAAAGGTTATTTTGAAAACTATTAAGATTTGCTACCCGCATATACATTTTCAAATATTAGGTTACTTAATAAATTGATGAAAATTACCAAACTCTATGCCATTGTCATTATAAGGACATCATCGCTCTCTGAAGACATAATTAATACGCCTGACAAGTTTGCTTCCACCCTAAATACTACAAGGGAAACTAGGACTCTCTAAACATAACTGAAAGTTTCATATTGTTTAATAAAGCGTTATTTTATAATTGAGGCGAATTTAATTGCCGTTAGATCATTAATCAGGAATCTGATACTCTACTACCTAAATTAATTCATAGTTAATAAGGGAAAAAATAAAGGATAACGAATCATTCCGCTATTAAACGTGTTATGACTATACCTTGAGGGCTCTATCTATGTTTGTGTACTCTAGGGCACACCCGTCAGGGTCTACGATGCAGGATGTGCAAGATGAATGTGCATACTGATTGTATGCCACAAGTTGGTAAATGTCAGACTAAATCACGCCTTTTGCGAAGACAAAAGAGCACTTCCGAGATAGAAGCTCATAGAGTACAAGATGCAGCGTTCGATGAAGAAAGTAAGTGAAATTATCCTTTGTTTGGCGTCTATATTTAATTGTTATAATTTATACCATAAATGACTTATGTATAAAACAATGTTTTAACAATTTACATACAATATATTACAGTATTGTTGATCATACAAACAACTACATTAACATCTTGTATTACTCTTGTACTTATTTTTGCTAAAGTGTTACTTAACATGTCTGCCTTTTGTCGAATAAAGGATGGTAAGTATAAAATAAATTAGAAATAAGTTTATAAGCATAATTTTGATTTTAACAGAAAAAGAAAACCGATTTCAAATAAAATACACTAAAATTACGAATAACTCAAAAATTATTACGAATAACTCAAAAATTACTCGTCAGATCCTAACTAAAAGGAGCCACATCAAAAGCTCTAAACTATCATATAAAAATAAATTACCAAGTAAAAAGCTATGCGCTAACACACATAAAAAAATACAATCTAATTGAGAACCTCTGCCTTTTTTGAAGTCGGTTAATAAAAAAGAAATTTGTTAAATTATTTAAAGTACATTGTAATCAATATTACTAAATATTTAGAATGTAATATAGTCACCATCAGTAATTGTAAAACTGAAGATCAGTTCACTGTAAACATGGCAGTACTCAAGCTTTTGGATTCAAATTTTATAAATAGTTGACAATTACAGTTTACACCGCTACCAAGCTTCTGTATACACACACAATGAATTCTCTGTATGATCACTTAATATTTAAACGCAATAGGACTAAATTCACATTGTCCAGGGGTGGAGGACGGCTGGCTGCCAGGACAGAGACTTACTAAGATCTCTTTCAAGAGATCAGTCGAGTTCGATGATGATTTCGATAGCTACTATGACGAGGGTACGGTATATAATAGTACGGATTGACCCTGTTGAACCCCGAGTCCTTTACTAATCAAATTGCAAATTGTCATCCGAAATAGACATTGGACAGGTCTATACAGAAAATCACTACTAACAAACGACAACCAGCACACTATTTGCGATCCTAATAGCTAGTTTATATCGCGTAATAACATTTCGCTCGGTGCTCAGAGGAGGAAGTGGATCAAACTTATCAAGTTCTGAAGCGGGCCAACGAAATAGCGAAGCCGGGCGGCGGGGAATCGCGCGGGGGCCCCGTAGTGCGCGTGTCGGCGCCCGAGGAGCCTCCGCCCGTTCGTTCCCCAGCGCGCCCCAATACTGGCCTGGCTGTGGCGCCCCCGGTCTCCTCCAGCTCAGGTCTGGTGCCGCACCCGGGCTCGCTCGCTTCTCCGCTCGTTTCGCACCAAGGGCGGATCTAAACTTACTATTGTTTACTTTATTTTAGAAGACGTTATCTAATACGTAAAATTTCCTGGAAATAATACAATCATATATATTAATTACAATGAAATACAAAATCGGGTAGCTTATGTAACGCCGTGTGTAGATCCGCCTCTGGAACGCGTATCGGCTTCAGATCACTCGTTTTCCAGTAGTGTCGATTGCACGTTTTCTTAAGTCGCGGGCGCAGGGCGGGGGTGCGGACGGTGCGGTCGGTGCGGTCGAAGCGGTCGATATGAGCCCGCTCAGTGTGAGCTTGTCGGTAGGCGCGGCGCGGCCAGAAGGCGGTGTGCGGCGGCGGCTGTTCGCTGGTGTCAAGAGTTTGTCCATGTGGGGATCCAAGTCACGTCGCTCGCCGCAACATCGGTCCATTTCGCTACCGGAAAGTACGCGCCCTGCAGCCGTAGCGCATCACTGTCTCAATCGAGCTTTCTTTGTCCCGTCTTATTGGCTACAAGCCTCGTTTCGTTGTGTGATTTTGTTTATTTTGTTTTATATTATATGTCGCAATGTTAGCTCACTGAAACAACTAGATGAAGCTCAACGCTACATGCTTTGTTCCGTCCTCCCACTTGGTGTACCTGGACATTCTCAACAATCATCTCCATCTGTCCTATATTAGATTTAGTTTTTTTTATTTATTAAATTGTATGTTTTATTTTTATTTATGTATTTATTTATTATTTTGTTTTGCCGGTTATCATTGCAGAAACAGAAGAGACAACGACGCGCCCTTTCGGACAACCCTTAGTGTTATTAAATGAAAACGGCGATCCCCCGCCTTCAATTCTCAAGGCCCAGGCCAGCATTCGCAAGAAATAATATTTTCACTTGAATTTAACGCATAAAATTTTCTTATTGAAAAAAAGCACTGACGGGTTTTAATGCGGCTGTAAGATCGCCCGTGTGAGCCGCTCGCGTATAATTTGTTACCCCGAAACGCCCCGCGTTCTGTGATATGTATTGTTACTGTTACAATAAAATTCAGAATTGATTCGCTTGTTTTTTTCGTCCTCTTACCAGTTTGCACTTCACTTTTTCTTAAACGTCAAAACTCTTCGGGCGTTTGGATGTCTGTAAGTGGTGCATGGCTTGGCGCGTAACATGCTGATCGCATGCGTTTGTACGGCGATTTTTCTTTTACATCTACATCACAGACTAACGTATTTTCACTTGCACTCAACTGCAACTCAAAATGCAACCGCATATACTCTTGTATATAAATATTAATGTTCACAACGGTATACTACACCTTTTTTTAGTCACACGTGAATAACTCTCGTACATAATATCATGAAAATAAAAAATTGGAATTGTTATATAACTCAAACGCGTAATTTTTTTTTCTTTTTTGGCTTTTTTGCAATTATTTTCTTTCTCCGAGTTTACAGGGCGACACCGTTGTAAAACATCCAATAATATTAAAGATTATAGACCAGATACTATATTTTGTTCACACAGGTTCGATGAGGAACTCCAAGAGTGCCCAAATGTTGAGGCAGACAGACCGCACCAGTCCCTTACCTGGTACCAATAATTAACTTGTACATAAGCGAATCCCAGTAGACTGTTTGGAGATTCGTTGCATTTTATCGATTGCCATTCGTAAAAACATGTTTAGTTTAATTGAAAAGAAGCTGCTGATGACGAGCAGACGAATTTTTGGTTATTTCTTTCAATTTTCAATATTTTTTATAAGTTATCACAAAGACGCCATTTGAATGTAAATAAAATCATTTGTTAGTATTTGATAAAATTAGTAGAATTCAGTAGGTATCGTCACGTAAACTCCACTCCGAACTTCATGTTTGTGCATCTTGGTTTAAATATAAATATTTATTGTTCTATATATTTTTTAAACATTTGTTTTATTTTTTCTTTGCTATGCTTATGCATTCTATATTAATATATATTTTGAAATATTTGCATAACAAATTAATTTGTAAGATTGAGCCAGATTCTGTCAAAACACAGTTTAGATATATAAATAAATATATTTTATTGCCATAGTAAAGAAATAACGTTATGAATTAACTATGACTAGCTAGCGCTTACCTATTGCTTACTAAAGTTAAAAATCATTATAAGGTTCCAAACAGATTTTGTCTTAAATTAAGTTAAGCTTACATATTTTATCTAATATACATTTATTTGTTCACTAAAACAATATAACATCATTTAACCTGTCATAGACACGTTAGGATTTGAAGTTGGGGTCCCTGGTAAGTGTCCGATGCTCATACCGCATGCCTGTTATAGCGCCGCATTCGCCGAGACGACAAAAGTTGAACCTTAGAATGAAGAGCCTGTCGCTGGATTCTCCAGAATGTGGGGAGCTGAGACGTCGCCCTCGAGACCAGCCCTCGCAGGGCAGCAGAGTTCTATGTACGAAAGTCGCAATAATCACGTAACGTCATGGGCACAAAAAACCTATCTTTTACGATGATATTTTATTTACAATTTACATAGTTCAATTTTTGTATCAAAAGTCGCTTTTACTTTAAAAGATACTTTAACGTATAACTTTCAAGTGTTATTCGGGAGGGATATTCGTTGTTAGTCAGGGATATTCGTTGTGGGAACCAACTTAATAATTTTAAAATATTTTGCTATGTATAAAAAAATCTCTGACGAGACAATTCAAACCTATTAAAACTTAACAAAACTACTACGATGTAATGAGCTTAAATTTATTAGCGTTGTTATAAGTTCAACATGATCTGGTAGCAGCGGTTGTTTATAGCAACACGCTGTTGGCATTGTTTCAGCTATTTCCTAATGTTATTTATCAGTAAATGAGCTGAAAAATTTTGCATTCTGTTATTTTAAAAGCTGCACTACTTCAAAACAATGATTTATAAAGTTTTCAATAGTACTAAAAATTTGTTCACTTCAGTAAAGGCGACTTAGAAATATTTGTTGGTTTTTTGAGCTCAGCCATTGTTAATAATGAACGTGTTGTCTATGAACGATGTCTTGTGTCCACAAGCAATGTTAAATGTTCACCTCTACTATACCTCCTCCCTTGGCTTAGCTTGTGTCTATCTTTTGTTAGTGAATACTTGTCGCTACACTGTCTACTGAATTTTCCTGATGATATGCTTTCTTCGTGGTTCTGTGAAAACCGAAACTTTTACGATTCGGTGTTTAAAATTTTTGGCTAAATTATTTATGGTTATTTTTTTGGTTAAAAATACACTGCTCAGAATATTTTTGGTCCTGCTTCATAACCAACAAAAGATGTATGTACTATCTCCCCATTAACGCCTTTTAATGTTTTTTGCATTTATTTTTGCATGTAATTTATTTATTTTTATTTTTCTAGGTGACTACAGAACATATTGCATGAGATATGGCTCGTATAGAATAAGTAACCACATGCTTCACCAGTATGCCCATACTCAATCATGTACGTTCACTTCTATATCACGTACATTTAACATAACACAACTATACCATTTTTAACTATTAACTTCATTTCTATATTGTGACTATTCGTTTTTTTACAGTTGTTTTGTGTTAAATATAAAATTGGGGGCTTAATATACAAAAGATATGAAACTTTATGCTTTATAAAGGTTTATTTGAAAATAAAATTAATTTTATATTATAATATTTTATGAACATATTATTAAAATATACGTAATATGCATTAACGACTAAGTTATTATTACTAACCACTAACTGATGTTTACGACCATCGTTATTACAGCGAAAGCTGTTTAGCACGTTTCTGGTATCACATTTGTTACTATCGTGATGAGCGTTACTTAGGCAAGTATATGTATTTTTTTATTTACAAGACAACCACTGCTCTATATATTTGACCTTCAAATCTATTGGTTGCTCTTCAATAAGAAAAGGTCAGAATGTAAACAAATTGGAGATAACAAAATAAAGCATTTAAAGTTTTTTTTATTCGTATTGTAGCTGAACATACCGTAGGGATGTAATAAACATCAGATCTTATGCTACGTTTCAATCAAGTGTATGTCTTTCATAGGTTTAAATTAAAATAACACAATAGAAAATCCGTCATTGTTTGACTGTTTAATTTGTCTTTGATATCTATTCAATAACTTTGAAATAAATGTTCTTAAAAGGTTATAAGAATGTAATACATATCCACTTGTTACACGAATTTAGGAAATCAAGTGCTTTAACTTTAATAAATGATGTACAGCTCCATCGTCTCCGGTACACAGCCGTAGACTTTTAAGTGCTAGAGGTGGTCGCATGAGCAGTGTTGAATTGCCCGATGAACCAGATAAGAGTCTGTCGTCTAACAGTGCTAGCCCGTGTCCATCTCCGGTGAAGCAGCCCAGTGTAAGTATTCTCATAAGTAACTTACTCTACAGAAGATTTATTCATTCATGACAGTCGTTTTATCCTCTAACAGGTTCCCTTACATATGTATATTAACTATTATAGTTTATTTATCATCTTTAGTAAGATTTTGACTAATACAATTCTTATAAATTATTAAAATGAATATTAATTTTAAAATAAAATGTAATAATAATAAAATAAAGATTTAAAGCTTTTGAGTTTAATTATAGAGACTAAACTATATGTGGATATAGTGTGGTGTATGTCATGTCATAGGGGAGCCAACGTCGTAACAAAGCAAGATAATATGTATAAGAAAGATATTCAAAAACGTATAAAATTGGAATGTGACAAGATTTGAACTTGCGCCTCTTCGAATTCATATGAGTCCTCTTTTTCTTGTGTAATTTTTATAATATTTTCATTTCAGAAGCATCAACGTCTTCTGCCAACCAATTTGTATGTTATTCTATACAATTTCAAATCTCGCCACGCTGATGAGTTGGATCTAAAGGCAGGCTACAAAGTGACAGTCATTGACACTTCTGATCCCGATTGGTGGAAGGGCAAATGCTTAGGCAAAATAGGATATTTTCCTTCCAAGTACTGCACTAAGCTTCAAGCCGGAGAGCGACCGTTGCAAGTTACTCACAACTTACAGGTACAGGTCTATTAAAATTATCTTAATTCATTCTCAATTAAAATGACCTAAAAGGTCATTCATGGGCAAAATTCCTTTTGTTAATTCTTTATTTTATTAGATTTCGTACTTATATATTTATTAAAACTTTGCAATATTCAAGTATCGAAAGGATTAAATCATTTTGATTATTATTAAAAAGATAAATAGTTGCTTTTTTAAAGTCTAAGCCACCAAGAGGAAACACTAAAAGACAAAGAATATGGTGAAACGGAAATTTCAGTTGTCAATATTGAATTCCGTTTCTTATTTATGCATTTCATAATATTTTCATTTAAGACCATTGTAGCGCTATGAGACACTGTCTGAAAGTAAACGCAAATAGTTGTGGACTCGATTCCAACTCTGAATATATTATTTTCATTTCTCCGCTCTAGTAAGACAAAACACGGCGTTGAGTTCCGCCACTCAACACGCAATGTCTCGAATGTAGGCGGAAAGTGTAGAACCTAGCTTAGATAGCTAGGTTTTCTATGACTACCCTGCTAAGCAGATACAGCATGAAGGTAAAAATAAATAAATATTATTTTTTTTTTACTTTAGGTATCCGATGGGGACAATGGCCTGATGTTGCTTCGCGATCAAATTGTGATTCAAGTGGGAGATGAAGTTGACGGAATGGTGATGATCCGCTCCGGTGACAACCGACAGGGAATTTGTCCGGTCAAGTTCCTACAGGAAGTGTGACGCTTTAAGCTACCGCACTTCAATGTTATGAAAGTAAGAAGGATGCACTATTTTGCTTTTTCCACTTTTCATAAAATTGAAATCAGACTGGAAGTATTACAACACTTTTTAAAATTAAAAAGTACACAAATTACCTAAAATCATATTTCTCTTCATCATTAGATACAATAGGGAATTTTGACATATACACATAGATCTCGAAATTAATTAATTTATAGGACTCAGATAAATGAGTTTATATAGAAAATAAACTACATTTTCAGAGACGCGGCTCACTCTCCGAAGAATCAAACAAATATTACGAACCCAAACCTACCCGAAGCGCCCCAGTCACGCCTTGCGATAGTGAATCCAATTGGTCCGAACCATATGAACCTCGACCTAACTACAATTATGCTACTTCCTCCCGATCTGATAAAGCCAACTATGAAGCCTCGGTTCAAGGTATGTGGTGGTGGAAGCGACCGCTAGGAGTGAGGCGAACATTTTGCAGAAGATGTGGTGCCTCCTCATCATCACGACCTCTACAAATGACACCCTGTACCGGAACTCAAAACGATTACGATTACGAAAGACCTATATTGTCTGGTGAACGCCCTCTTAACTTTGTTAGACAACTTTTTCTTTAAAAATATTATAAAAATTCGATTTCTTCTTTTTTTTAAGTCACATGACTAAAATTCTATGTGGTGACGAATTCCAACACATTTAATGAAAAATCTCTTAGGCTTTTTACTTGCTACAAATAATTAACTGTCAGTTTTGTTTCTATTAAAATAATTTACTATATTATTTTCTTGAATATACTTTTAATTGAGTATAAATAAAAATTATAATTAAATAGAAAGTATATATTTGTGATAGAGTAATGCGGTATCATATCATAGTCTTATTCTTATGATGAATGCTTTTGCAATGCTATGTGTAATTAATATTTTATTATATTATAGTTGAAATTATCCTCTTTTTTGTGTACAATTTGTACGCTTTTACCAATCCTTACTATTTTGCTGAATTATGTAAAACATTTTGAAATTTTTATATTTAGTACGGCCTATTTTATTCGAAAAATACAATCCTTCCATATTCAGAATTTATTTTGAAAGGGAAACCCTGTATTATTGCGTAAGTATATACAACAACTTATAGCTACATATCATTTTACAACAGATATAGTTCTGTATGATTGAGATATAGCGAGTAAATGTTAGTAAGTACGTATGTATAAATTTTCCCTGTAATAAAAATATATATTCGAATTTAACTGTATACTTGAATAGTATTGTCGTCTGAAAGTCACGCCATGTATCTTAAATTGACTACATATATTTCTCTTAATATTTTAGCTTGGTAATTGTTGTGATAATCTAGTCTATTAGAGATACGGTCATATTTAGTTATCAAGATGGATTTGGTATCAGCTATGAAAGCTGACATTTAAAGACAAGTGTGAATAGGATCTTTATTTTTTAACAATTGATAGTTTTAAGAAAAAAAATCTAATTACTACATCCTAAAAATGTATTTTTAGTCCAGAATCCTAAAAGCATTAAATTATTAAAAAAATACATTCTCAACCATTAATTTGATTTTGATTTCCATGATTTGGTTCTAGTCTGTTTTTTTTTTTAATGAAAATTGTAAACATATGTAAAGCCGTAATTAAAAAAATATTCTTAGGTATAGGTAAATGTAGTACGCAAAATGAATTAATTCTAATATAGAGAGTAAAAATATTTATTTAAAATGTTTGTGAGAATTTAAAGGTTTTAAAGGTTGGCTATAAATTGTATTTTTTTTTATCATTTCATATTAGATTTATTTTGTTACATTGTAATAGTAACGTTCAATGTTTGTGCTATTTAAAAGAGTAAGTATTAATAATATTTTCTTTATAAGCAGAATTCATTATTAACCATATTATAGGATTTAGAATAATTTATAGGTACTTGATTCATATACATATTTGTAGATTAAGTACATTAGTTACAGTACATTCAATTCTGTCGTCATATTTTTTTACCTTATAGATGTTACTTTTATTTTATATGTACCTATATGACATTTTGTAATTCGTATCCTTTTGTAAATTTTATTTGTGTAATTCAATAGAAAATATATATATTACACATAAATATGAAATAATTAACGTTTTGTAAACAAGAAACGGTATTTAATTATAGTTGACTAGTATTATTTAAATCTTACATAGGTATGGCAGGAATCTAGCACAAATCTCACAATCATGCTATATGAATAATGGAAAGAATATGTAATTTTGAAATATTGAAAATATATTTCCGTACGATACATTGTCTATAGTAAAAAAAATATCTGCTTTACTAACAATAATAAGAACTAATTTTGATCACTATTGAATTGTGATTCTTTGTATCTCAATAGCTAACGAATTCTGTACTAATAGGCTTTTATTAGCTTCGTCAATGTAAGCAAATCTTACAAAGACAATTTAATCCACTTCATACGGTCCGATTTGCTGAAAATTTACCCACTTATCCTGTGGCAAAAAATTATATTATAATTATAAGAAAAATATATTTTTGGGACAATCAAATGCAAGTTAAAATAACATGAATATATATTATATTAATATTTTTAGTATATATCCTTATAGTAATTCTTGCCAGTATCAAAATACACACTGTTAGTTCTCCAAATGTATAACTATCCAAATACAAATTAGTAAGTATCAAGTAGCTATATAATTACTAATTATATATGTATATTAATTCATAGTTCCTTCTAAACCTTCCTAAGTGTATTAACTACAAATATTATTATCTATAGCACCAAAGTTATTTAAAAGTATATTTAACTTTGTCGCATTTTATTTGACACGTTTATACCGTCCCCTTGAAGTTTTAAGTGTAATTAACAAAGCATTTAAAATATATAACTATGAAGAAATAAAAAAATCTTGTATAAGCAAAATAACATGATATTTATCATAATTAGATTAATTGTAAAATAGATTTCTTTATATGATGTATGTATGGAAAGTTTTTGTCTTATCTGATACATTCCATTCCCTACTCAAATACTAGGAGAAAGCAGTTAGGATTTGTATTCATTTTACATTAAATTATGTGACAGCAGAAGTAAGCTATTTAAAAGTAATTTTAAGACTGAAAAATTACCAATATATGATCTGGCATTAATGACAGAAAAGTGTTGATACACACACTGTCGTATGTACTGAAACCGCCGAACATCATGAATTCGAGGTGGTTTCGTTCATAAAAAAAGGATATGATCAATTAACCGTAACAATTTTTAACAATATCTATAATGTTTAAGCAATCAATCTAGTAATGTGTGTTTGTTTTTATGCTTTTAATTGAAAATTTCACGAGTAATTAATTTTCTTTACCTCGTTTTTCGTCCTTTTTGGACTTTCCATTTGTTTAATATGTGCCTGTGACTGTTATACAATGCTTCCTCTATATAAATCCTATCAGCTCTTTCCTACGTATTTTTATGTTGTTTGATATATATATATATATATATATATATATATATATATATAAAATTTGCTTGCAGTACAGTTTACTCGGACAAGAACTTTTAATACATTTCTATCATTTTAATCCTATTTAGAATATTAACTAATCTAAGAAATTGTATTCACCTGTTCTAAAATAATAAAAAAATAACATTGATTGTTAATACGTGAGAGCACAGCTAATGAATAGCATAAAAGTATGAAATTATACATACTATATATTGTATAAAAACATTATGTTTATTGAGAAAAAAATATATATGTAGATTTACATATATTACACTATTTAATGCCAATATTAAATAAATTATTGGTTATTTTTAATCGTATCGCTCAATTAGATGCGAACTTAAGCGTTAGCTAAAGATATTTTTATGTAAATATCATTGCTTATTTAGATTTATTTGTCTTGTACTATTTATTTTTTTTGTAACATGTTTAATTGTATCTAAATATAACTTATGTACATGTATTTGCTTGTTTAGGAACCAAAGAAATGTTATTGTTTATATTTTGGTTAAAAGACCCTAAAGGATCCCCTAGTGAGATATTTAGAAATAAGTAACTAAATGAGTATTTTAGTAATATACATGTGATTATAAGGATCATAGTATTTTAAAGGTCTTACACCAGTTATATTTAACTGAATGTTGTCCATTAGATATATTTTAATTCCTACTGATCATTGTTGAAAGCGGTGGTTTGGAACATGTTAAATTTTATAGAATTTACAAGTTTGAGGTAGGCGATTGGATTTCAAAAAATTGAATTTGGGATAGTAGTCCTAATTTGTAGACCTAATTGGTTTAACCGCTTTTCACTTTGATCCGGCTAGAAGCTGTGCCGAATTAAAGCGGGAACTTACCGATACTGATACTACATATTTGCTTGGTAGAATATTCTTATTGTTACCTTACAATGGTCACCCGTGTTGTAAAACTACACATTAGATAAAGAATACACATAAATATTTATTACATCCTTGAGTTTTATATACGCTTTGTAAGACCAACTGGTCTAGACCATGTAGATGTGTGTACCAACTTGATGAAAATAGAATTATTTTTTTGTAAAATATGTTGATGTTATTTTTACATGAAAATTAACGGTATTTTATAATCTGTAGAGCAATATTGGTTGTCTAATTTATGTTATCGCTCTTGAATTGTTTTGTTTTTAGATTACAGTACCATGGGTTAGATTAAATAAATAATATCACATTTACAGCTGTTTCATTTCCTTCAAAAAAAAATATAAATAAGAATAAACCTTGCCAATCTGAGAAACAGTAATATATTACATGTATATACTTAGCTACTTTTTAAAGCTTCCCGCATTTCCGGCATATGGTGGGAAAAGGAACCATAGTAAGTACTCAGTTTTTACATAAATTTAAGCAATTACCTGTAAATATAAATAAAAGTATACTAAAAATCGAATTCCCCAAGTAGAGATTGAACCCGCAACGCACAGCGCCAGCCTCATTCTAAATATTATAATTTAAACTAATCCTTATTCATAAGCGTCATCTGTTAGGAGATATTTATAAGTGGTTTCTGCTAAGGCAATCAAATGAACCCGCTGATTGTAGAGTGTTAAAGTGCCTACAGATGGCACTTATTTTCCTTTTAAAAAAGATGTCACATGTTGACTATCATTAAAAAAGATTAAATAAAATACAAGCATACTGTCTTTTTTCTATTCTTACTTTAAAAGGCCTTTTTAAGTAAAGTAGCGAAGCGAAACAATAGCAGCCAGTTACGCTACGGTACATGCACAGCGAGTGGGTACCGAATGCCGACCCTACTTTTCGCCTCCACGCCATGTGTCGATAACCCTGTGTAGACGCGCGGCCTACCATTACGCCTGCGTCAGTGTAGTCTCTAAAAGGAGGCACTAGCTTGGACGCATTCCAACATATCGCAAACAAGTTGCTGCGCTTTCTCGTTCTTCAACTCGAGATGCACCGCTAAAATCAATATACGACATTATTACATAAAATATAAGTATTAATAGTTATTCTGAATAAACATCACTCGATGCTCTAATCTAAATAATGTATGATAAGTGCTCTTGTGTTGCGTCGGAGCGCTTGACATTCCTTCGCACAGATGGCAGCACTGAAAATATTTGACATTCCGCGAATTCCAACCGCAGTGGGCTCGGCTCAAATGTCAAACGCGACTATTTCGTCAACAGAGTCGTGGCGCGGTAGTTGGATTTTATAAAATAATAACAAATCCTACTACAGTTTAGTTGAAGGAAAATGGATAATAAGCGGTAAAACTCAGTGCATTACTTGACGCCATAGTAATAATTGTTACAAGTCGTGTCTCAAAGAAAGATTATTAAGTCGCGTAGTTTTTGCGAATCGTTTCATATTGATTTTTATTCTTCGCCGGTTTTGTAACTTTGTTTAAGTTAAAATAATATCTTAGGAAAGTATTATATCGTCTAATATTACAGTTTTGTGCTACCGATAAGTTAGTTCTTACGAAGTGAATAATTTTAAAAACTTTCGACCCTGCATTGTGTTGTAACGTGGGAAAAATGTAAGTATTAATAATAGTTTATCATTTAGCTTTTCTTTGTTTTATTAGTATATAATTGTACTGATATTTAATAAATTATAAACAATATCATTTATTCTAATTCTATCATAATATTTTTTCGTATAAAATCATGGTCTATTTACCATACGAATAAGTAATATAATTTTAGTTAATATGTTTCACAAAAATTGATACAACGCAAAAAGAAACAATCGTGAGTATCAAATAAGTAGCTATCGAAATAAGTACGAGTAAGTACATACCTACCGGTTTGATTTACGAACACGCCACGCAAAAAATCCGCCGCTACTCGGCGCGGGGCATTCAGCGAGCATAGCGAGGAATCTCGCGGGCATAATAGCGTGGAATGCGACTGATACGCGCCTATAAACATTTTGTTTCCACACACGGCCCCGATGATAAGAACTCGATAATACACGTCCGATTACCCAATGTGACCCACACACTGAGCGCTTGCTTAAGCATGCGAAGACGCTATAATCAATACGAAATATCAATCAATTCTAATATAAACATATTTTGCTGCACCCTTATTGCTATTTGTACTGTAATCGTAGATTAACGTCATGTAAAAATATTATATAATATTTCTTGTAAGTAAATATTAATTGGAAATAAAACTATACGGTATTGTAACGTAACTCCATTAATAATTACTCACTGAAATTTTATTAATTTGAAACTATAATGGTTGTAAATATCAATTTAAAGCTTGTCTCGTAACGCACAACTCGCCGTCGATAACGTCAAATAGTACATCTGAGTTACTTTTATGGAAGTGGCATAGCCTCGCAGGAGGCGCCCCTGTGACACTGCAGTTCTAAGTTGATGGTCCTCCTCCCGAGGAGGCCAAGCCAGGGTCAGAGCTCTTCAAGCTCGGCCCCCACAAAACCCGGTGACGCTGTCGAGGCCAATAGGGCCAACAGCATACTACACAGTCGAAAAAAAAAAAAAAAGTGGCATTGCATTCTTTGTTAATAATCAGTGTTCTATTCTGTGCACTTATATATAAAGATATCTATCTCGTTTTATGGTTTAAGTTATATTAGGTTTATGTTAAATATTATATAATATAAGTTTTACGACCGGTGTTGGGTCTCATACTTGAAACATCTGCCAGTACCCGACCCTCGAAAGACACGTGCGCGTGCGCACAGCAGGGGTGGCAACCGTCGTAAAAGACGGGCACCGCACCCCAAATGCGGGCATTCCAATGTAACAACCAATTGCAATTGTAAGCTTTACTGCATAGAAAAAAAGGTTCACTATAGCGTACAAAACATTAGTGTTAAAATAGATTATTATTTTTACCGCACGGAATGTCAAGGTTCGATCACCATGTGAATACAATTTTGGAACTTTCAGGTGACAGTTGTCCTACCTTTAAACTTTATTATTCATTTTTATGAAAATATCTTAAAATTCCCTCTAGTTATTCCTCTTTTAGGCAACATAAACAAATAAAAGCTATTTTAGAAAATCTTATTTTGTAAATATAGTAAATTTATTTATGGACTAGTGCATCATTTGTAGTGTTATGAAGGCCTGTAATTACGAACTTTACACTTCACTATCACTGAGAATTAATGACTTTCTTGTCTGATTAATGACAAGAAATTGTCATTTGAAATCTTCTCATATCTTATTACAAAACCTTTATATAAAGTACTTTTAAACTTACATTATGATATATGTAAACATAGGTACGATATTTAGTGATTGCCAAGAATTTTTAAGTCTGGGTACATCAATGGAATGAATGTAATTATAGTGTTACAAATCACTTGAATAATATTTACTTATATACCTAAATTTCAATTTGTTGTCAGATTTATGTATTGATATTTTAGTTACATTTTTTTTATATTAAAGTTAATATTTTGAAATAATAAAAAAATTCATTACTTTCAGTCTATTTCAAACGTTTGTGATTTTTAATAAATATTCTTCAATAGCACTGCTGTCACTACAAAACCATTATATAGCGACTTCTTAGATTTTATTCATACAATAATATTTTAAATTTAAAGCATATTACTTAAGCAAACCTTATGCGATACATAATAACTAGTTCCTGTTCCGTTGAACCGCTTCGTGACCATATTAGTAGAGACAGTAATAAAACAATTCTTTTATATATTAAAATACATTACATGTTACTGTAATAATCAACAGGATACCGAGACACATAAAGTATATCTTCTTTCTTAATTAATATTATTTAATCCCAAAGTAAATGTAATTCTGTAGTCTACACGAATTCTATATTTGGTTGTATTATATAGGAATTTTCAATGTAAACAGCTAAACGTGCGCTGCCCTTCTTTGTGTAACGCTTGCAGGAAATCTTTGATTGCGTGATTAAGAATCATAAAACTTCTAAATATGTAAATGTTTTTTGTTAACTGTACGTACATGCCCGGTGATCTATTCTGACGTACTGGCCGGCATACCACGCGCCCGTACCTACGCGTGACTCCGCCTCCGAGAAAAATTCTATTGTGGTTAATGTACCAAATTCCTCATCATTAACGTAGTCATCGCACTATCATTCCAAAACTTTTTGTTCGTCTTATTTCATTCGCGGAAAACGATCTCGACTTTTGAAAGTACAAATGTCCACATTCCAGGAATCACGTCATTTGTTACGTTCATTAAGATTCATCGACGTTTTATTTGTAAAATATTATTGTAATTATGTGAAATAATTTTCATAATCTATTGGCAGTATAATGAAAGTAGAATCTTAACATTGAAATAGATACTTGACCACAATTTTTATAACTATCACTAACAAATAACACATAGTCTTCGAAATAACAATATTTACAACAATACAAATGTCGTATTAGTGGAAATTATTAAATAATTTTAGACTCAAATAGTATTAATAAAGGGTAAGTATGAACACAGCAAAATTTGTCCTCTCATTACTGAATCGCGGCGCATATTTATTAACTATAAGCTATTTGTGTCAGTTTAATCAAATCGTAATGTCACATTTTCAACTGGCATCGCTCGATCTGCAATAGTGGTCCATTGGCTGTGTTCCCGTGGTTGGTTACGTTTCACAACTCTGTATGATCATCTCTTATTTACTCGATAGGCGCGCAGCACGGACGTCTGTCCTCCGTCTAGCCGTGGAATACATACCTTACATACCGTGGAATTTTCGCCTCGGTATTTGCATGCCATTTTACGTTAACACAACGACATTCATTCTCTGAGCCAAATATTTTTACGTGCCTAGACATAGACTTTTCCGTTTCATAACACAAGCTTTATATGACGTCGTGGTGGTTTTACTTGTCGCAGATTACTGATAAGAATCTTGTTTTTAATCGGCTTATTTAAATGATAATCTATTGTTCAGTCGAGTCAAAGTTATATTATTTTACGTGTCAGGTACTACTAATATTAATGTATTGCCCTTTTTCATCGTATATTTTCTAAAATACAAGTTCTCTATTTATTTTATAATTATGTTATTTTAAATTATAAATAACATTTCAACGTTTCTTTTCAGACAAGATGAAAAAGATAGAGTCGCCGCTAGACGTGCTATCACGTGCTGCCACAATGGTGCAACCCTGCCCGGCTTATCCTGCCAGCGATTCTGACAGCTTTGGTATGTAAACTATGAGTTTTTCTTGATTTAAATTATTATGTTTTGGTTATAACTTAATTGGGTGAAGTTAAGATACCTCGGATCGCATACCTTAGCAAATACTTTGGATAAATTAACAAAATTTTATATCTATTTAATTTTATTCAGCATCTAAAAGATCTTGAACAGCACTATCATCAATAAACTGTATAAGTAAAAATAGGTATATAAAATAAAGAAACCGTACATACAACTTATTATTAAGTTCCATGTAAATCACAATATTAGTCGTCCATGTACATATATATGTACGTGTGTTCCAAAATCTGTAATATCATACTTTGATACAGTATCTGCCCACATGGCTGGTGTAATCCGACACAAAGGGCCGCAATTTTAAAATATGGATCAAACGCGCTCATCTTGTTTACTGAGTCGTGTTTCACTTATTTCAGTAGTGTATGCTGTTCTTTAACCTTCGAATAATAAAGCGAACAAATAGTATTGTAAAATATTTTACCTGGTTTTTTACGTCCGTTACAAGCTGGCTCACTTCTATGTTTTCTTTTAAATATTTTTGTAGACAATATATATTCGTTAGAAGGAAAACGAATTTTGTGTTTTGGGTTAGAATCAGAAATTGTTATGCGGCTATAAACAATCATTACGATATCCTGACATCTTTTTGTCTATAGTATGTTATTAAAAATACAGGCAGTAGAAATGGCAAAACAAATTAACTTTTAATGAAATTTATTATATATAATTATTAATATTAATTGTTAATAAGTATTGTATATTTGTCTGTCAAGTAATGTATCAACATCAGTAAAGCAATATTGACATTTTATAACACGCTTTTATTAGCTTCACCTGTTATCTATCAATCAGTGTTATCTTCTGCAGTCTGATTTGCTTGAAAATTTGCATACTTGTCCATTTCTGATGAAAATGCTATAGTTGATAGCATAAACATAAAGCATATTTTTTTATTTAAACAAACTATTATTTAAGAAAGCCTAAGACTAAAGAAACATTTTGATATTCAGTTTCTATAGCTAACATGTCTGTCAATACTCGCCGCGCGGCCTTGTAGGCGGGTCACATTCCAGATTCCAGCTGACATTGTTGATCGTCAATCTAAGGATATATATACATAAATGGAGTTAAAAATATCAAAATTGATATCACTCAAGCAACGTTATTAAAAATATTTACCTAAAATCTTTTAATATATAGGTATTACTTTGTACAAACTATATGAGCTGAATTATGTTTAACCTGCTGATAGTAGAAAGAATCTAATTATAAAGGTAAAAGTAGTGAATTTGGATGCTCACCAACAGCAAATATTTTATGATGATCGCTAAAGTCGTTATTATAAAAATACTAAGTGGCACCGCCCTTCCTTCCTTCGCATGTCAACCCCCTTGCAACGAACAAATAATGAAACATTCAGTTAACCAGTGATTTTCCCAATAATTGCACTACAATAAAAAAAAATATAAAATAACTTGCGTACGAATTATATTTTATATATTAAAAAACAAAGATTAAGATTTATATCTTTCATTATATTAATATATTTTTTTTTTAAAAAGATCTAGTTTACATTCTACACTAAGCCTATTTAATTTCATACATGATTAGAATATGACATATGTAAAAAAATATAAGTAAATCTCATATTTTATTGCTTTAATTAAATATGTTTTTTTTAATATTTCTCTCTTCTCTTCTCTCTGCGTTTAAATTTATATGTTAATACCTCTGTTAAGTACCTACACCAGTTATATGACCACGATTACACAAGGTTTGCCAAAAGTGAACTTAGAATATAATGTCAAAGAATTACATATATAAAACAAATTTAAGACGAGAATTTTTCTTTGAATACCTTAAGAATATCATTTACTTCACAGACTATAACGAGAATGCTAATATCGCTTACAAATATTTAAAAATACACACCTATTAACTAATTTTTGGAATAGTGATTAGCTCATAATATATGTACACGTTCTAATCTAAAGTGTACAATAAGAAGCAGTTGTTTGTATATACGATTGATATCTTATTGTTGTCTTTAAATGTTTCCAACATTCCAGCCGTGACTTGCATAAATTAGAGTATCCTTGTTCGCGGGCAAGCAGACCTTACACAAACAGGAGAGAGAAACATGTTTTGCCTCGACTGAAACAATACATAATATAACTCAACGGAGGCCGGTTTCGTAATATAGAGATTGCGATTGTATTCGTTTTTCTCAACTTGTCTTGTTTTTTCCTCCATCGAGCATTCAAGCGACACGTCCGGGTAACACGGGGTCGGTTCGTCAATTCAAGTAGGTATACTCGTAAATACTAAGTATCTTCTTTGTTACATACTTAAGAATTTCGCCTTTTCTTTGATATCAATGAATGACAATAGAGGTAAATCTCGACGAGAAAGCAAAGCTTTCTTACAGTGAAGTCGAGTAAGTGGAAACGTTAAACGCACGATTTTCACTCACATACAACGCTAAGTAAGTGTTAGATATAACTATTTATTTATATGCCACAAATTTCCGCATAGCAATATCATTACATTTTCGATGAAAACACATCAAAACACGTTACGTGTCAGATATATATTCTTTATTTGCGTTATTTTAGTTATTAGTACGTAGCAGAATTTTTTTTTTTTTTTATGGATACCGGATGGCAAACGAGCAGAAGGACCGCCTGATGGTAAGTGGTTACCTTCGCCCATAAACATCTACAACACAAGAGATGTACTAGATGCGTTGCCAACCTAGAGGATACAGATGGAAAGGGAGAATAATGTAGTAGTCCGCTATCGGAACCACCACATTTTGGGGAAAGGATGGGTGGGAAAGGGGAAAACCTAGCTTACATGCCATCGAACCGGAACACATCATAAGATATTTGGCGGTTCGTCTTTGACATGATAGTGGTCGCGAGCCAGACGGAGGACGAACCTCCTACCACCAAACGGTCGCGAGCCAGACGGAGGACGAACCTCCTACCACCAAAAACTAAGTGGCAGGAAATGAAATGGCAATGAGAGTCATTTTCAATCGCCTTGTTAGCGAAACTATTTCATTTAAAGGAATGCTATTGATATAATCGATTTCACTCGTTACAATGCGTATAATATAAAATATAGATAGCTGATGAAGTTATGCATTTAACCTATCCAATCAAAATATGGTCACGCAACTAGGCGTTTGCGATGAGTTCTTATTGTTGGTTGTTTACAAACAATTGCTGGATCGCAAATAATTATGCAATGACAGAGACGCGGACACGCCGCATCGCCATTTACTTTCGTTGCTCGCCGTGCGTGCGCGTGCGCGTGCGACAAACTATCAGAGAAAGCGCTCAGGAATTTGGCCGGCCTCGTCCCGCGTCCGCGCCTCTGTGCCTCTGCTCCTCTGCTCTACTGCGCCTCTGCCTTCACTAATATATTTACTAAATACTATTTGCAATGTTTGCTACGTCACGACAGATCTGACCAACAATACTTAGCACTCGCTGCGAACGTCTTGCCGTTCGAAATCTCGCCTCGCTTATCAACATCTCATATCAATCATCATAAGCTGCTCTGTATGTAGCTATTTTACAGCTCTCTATAAATTCAATACGTGACATTACGTAGATAGTTTTATAGAAAAATGTGCTTTACGAGAAAGGATACTAGTGTCAATATGGCGTGTATAATTATAACCGGAACGCTGAGGCGGCGTGTTACGGTTTCGAAAAGAATGCAGAATGTAGGTTGCGTTGCGGACTACAGTTACTAACATTGTATGGAATGCAATCTGTGATCACTATTGTTGTCATAGCAAAATATATCTTTGAGAATACATCTACATATTCGCTTAACAATTATATTTTACCAATGCACAAAGCGAAATATCTTTGTGCGTCTTAAAAGTACCCCACATTTGATTTTATATGGTGACGATAAAGATCATTTATTATCGTGGCAGAGGCAACTTATAATTTTTTCAATAATATATTACTAGGAATAAATATTCCATATTTATTCGTCCCAGTTGTACCTATAGCAAAAATACCACAACAATCTCATCTACCTAAGTATTTCTAAAACATGCGAATGTTGTATAACGATTTGAATTCTTATAAATAGACAACCTTGTACTAAAATGTGCATTCTTCAGGTAAGGCGATGAATTAATGAAATCAATTAAAAACCCAATACAGCGATTACAATTACTTAGTTATTCGCGGTATTCGTCAAGTCATTAGCAATGCCGTGTACTGATACATATACAATTGTAATTAGCGAAGTGTGTTAGATCATTAAAACCGCAGAGCATAGAATGTATTAGAAATTTCATAAAGCATATTGACGTGATGATAGAAAAACATATGGACCGAATACAGATGAATGGCACGTCAAAATAAAATGAAGTGATTAGTGAAACTTTTAGCTGCTAAACTTTCTAATTTATTGTTGTAGTGAATAATAATATGCAATTGGAGTTACGTATATCAGAAATTACTAATAATTGTTCAAAATTCGGGATCTCGTGATGTACCAGGGCGGCCTGACCGTGGTTGACTTAGAACCTATTTCTTTGAAGTTGTGCAATTTTTCTTTGAATTAATTGAATCGATAGAGCTTTATTTTTATTCGTTCTGTTGTAATGAGTGTCAAAATAATCAAGGATCACGTTTAAATGACGTAGTTTTTAAAAACATTAAATCCTTATTTGTCATAAAGCAGTTTTTGTACAATATTTATAGCTAATTTCTTTTAATATCGTTTGAAAAGATTTGGGCCACCTTAGACTGCTCTCATAAAATTCATAGTTTCGTAATATTTAAACTTTTTACATTATATGTGACACTTCCAATGTACTCTTCATAAGTAAGACAATGCGCGAGACGGCCCGAATAGCTCGAATAGCTGCACTCTCGCTTGGCTGCCAACGAAATGGAATCCGTTGCCATTAGAAATTCTACTATATGATGACTTCATTGCTATCGAGGTATCGGATTCCTTCAGCGCATGACACGTCACGCACATACATTTTCCAGGTGATACCATGAAATAAGATAATATTAAAAAATATTTAAAATAACCTAAAATTTCTATAATTTAATATTGTGTACATTTTCAGAATATGATTCTTCGTTATAGCTTTTAATGACTAACTAACAAGAAATAAAACCAGCCATTTTTTTTTATTTCTATATCATAATAAAAATTATTAATTATTAAAATATTTTATTTACAATAAATATATTACCTTCATAATTTAAAAACTATGTTATTAAATGAAATAAATTTGAATATAATTGATCGAAAATTACATTTGATTTAACCTTTAAATGGTAATGACATTTTTCATATAAAAGTTTCTATATTTTCTAATGATATTCTTCTAAGTTATGTCCACGCCCGTTTAAACGACCTTCGTGTTGCATAATAAAATAGCACCATGTATAAACTGAGTCCGTACGTGGTAGCCCTGACATCGATTGCGTCTTAAAGGAGTAACCCTACTCGAATTAGTTTTTAGCTCCACCTATTAGCGGTAGCTCTCTTTTAATTAGGCCTTGCTTTATACGTTATTCCTCCTCAAATGTTACAACATATTTACCTTGACTTTTATATATACACTAATAGTCACCCGCAAATTCGTTTGCTACCGTATCATTCGTACTTTTTACTGTAAAGCGAAACCCTTTTTCTCAGCCCGATGGGAATTTTTTTTGGGAAATCTCACTCCCTAAGGAATCCCTTACAACATTTCAAGGTTTATTGATTTATTGATTATTTAAAAAAGTAGACGTGAATTCGTGTAATGTTATCAGAAATTTCCATACTCTCTATTTATAATTTGAAAAGTAATAACAAACAAACAAACAAATATTCTTTATTGCACAAACAAACAAACAAATAACATAGAAGTACTCGTAGTAATAGCGTACAATAAGGCGGCCTTATCGCTTAAAGCGATCTCTTCCAGGCAACCTTTGGATATAGGATTTGTATAAAGTAGTGGAAGGCGGTGCACTAATCAGGATATTAATTAAATTAATATTAATAATTTCAATTAAAAACATTGTGTATTTACTTACCTGTAGATATTTATTTTATATACGTTTATGGCCTTTGCTATAAATATTTTACGTGTGATTGAAACTACATCTATATTAACGGGACCTCCCTGATTTTTCAAACTTAATTCAACTATTTAAATCGAAAACATATGATAGAAGAATTTATTTAGAGAGAATCTAGACACTCCGATTTCCGGTTTTCTCCTGAATTTGAGGCATTGCGCTTTGAGTGGCGAAACGGGGAAATGAAAGAAATTTAAATACAATCATTCCTGCGAGTGGGAATCGAACCCACAACCATTGCGTTTTCATGTTGCAGCTGCGCCACGATGACCCTTTTATATAATTGTTCCGTTGATATTTTTCATTTAAGTTGTATTGTGTAATACATACAGAATCTTTTTACTAACTAGATTTAACATTGTTATAGTAAGATGTACCTATACTCAAGCACTATTAAGGAAATTTTAAGGGATAATTGTAAATAATTATAATTAAATATGAAACGTACATGGTAAAAATAGAAAATAAAATAACATTTTTAAAAAATCCGACGTTTTTAAAATTTTGTAATAATTTAGGCGAGGTACTCTCAAATGAGTAAGCGACATATCGCCACATTGTATCACTGGACATGACTATGTAGTCTTTATTGTGAATTTTATTATCGTCTACAGTAGATAGTCGTTACAAATGGTATAAACATCCGAGAGCTTTGGATGATGTGATGCAGATTGGTCCTCTGTGTCAAGAGAAACCTTTTTGCATATTATTAGGCTTGCGTCATCTTATTATTCCTAAAATTATTTTATAGTAATTATGAAATTTCCTAGAAAAAATTAAACGTAAACAGATTCAAATGTACATTGACTATATTTCGTGTGTCCATAAATTCTCACGCACATTAAATGACTACTGCGAAAGGTAAACGAATGGCTTTAAGTACGCTAAACCCTAGTACAGTTAGATTTTGACACATCATTTTAAGCCATGAGAAAAATAAGAATGTCAATATTTATGACATATGAATACTTATTACGATAATACTTGCAATCACATTCGGACGTTAGCCCATCCAAAACTAAAATAACTACTACCTAGTTCTTACATCCAGTTCTGTTTATATATTTAATTTACAATAATTATATTTTTTTAATTATATATTATGTCATTTAAAAAAAGGTGATACCTTTTATTACAAACTTATATTAGGAAAAACGAACTATAAATAATAATAATAAATGTTTGGTGGTAGGAGGTTCGTCCTCCGTCTGGCTCGCCACCACTATCATGTCAAAGACGAACCGCCAAATATCTTATGATGTGTTCCGGTTCGATGGCATGTAAGCCAAGTTTTCCCCTTTCCCACCCATCCTTTCCCCAAAATGTGGTGGTTCCGATAGCGGACTACTACATTATCCTCCCTTTCCATCTGTATCCTCTAGGTTGGCAACGCATCTAGTACATCTCTTGTGTTGTAGATGTTCATGGGCGAAGGTAACCACTTACCATCAGGCGGTCCTTCTGCTCGTTTGCCATCCGGTATCCATAAAAAAAAAAAAATAAATGATATTTGATATGTAAAACCGTTAGTTACTTGACGATGGTCATAATGCACCCCGCTCCACTAAGTAGGTACTTATATCAGACAAGCGCCATAATATACTGAATCAGAAATAAATCCCTAGTTTCATTTTACATATGAAGTATTTGGAAAAAAATGTAAAGAAACAATATATGAATAATATACAATTATTTTATTTAATTAATATTATAGTTTTTACTCCAAGTATTACGCTTTTAGTGATTGATAATTAATGAATACATTGCTTTTACTTTAATGAACGATATTTATAATATTTAACGCATTAATATTATAAATATTATTCATAAAAGTAAAAGCATAAATAATAATTTGAATAATACACTGAAACATATATGATCCAAGTTATGCGCGAATAAATAAGCCATACAATTGTACTGGAGATGGGGTGGGTCTGTGCTTCCCTCTATAGGATGGTACGTCACAAAAGGGACTACGTTTTGTAGATGGCGCCACATCTGTGTACTTTACCTTAAAGCTATATTAACAGATGACTCTACCTGTCTCGTTTGCTAAAAATTGTTAATAGTGATTTATTCTCAATGGTTTTTTATAATAATTGTATTTATTAGAACTTTATTACATTAGAATTCAATAAGTATATATAATTTAATATATAAAGTAATATAACTTGTTTTCTTTTTCAATATATTTTTTTTTACACATTTAACATACTCGTACTTAATTTGATTTGAAAACAAATAACATACAAGTAACCGAAGTTTAGGTTTGTTAAAAATATTTGAAATAAGCTATTAAAATTGAATGCTGCTTAAAAGTGCTCACACAAATGTTTAGTGTCCATAAAGCAGAAAATCCACACAATAATCCTCACATCAAAGTCAGGAATGCGGAATGTTTTCGAACGCTTCCCGCACTTTCGCTGCAAACATCCGCCTTCCGCGCTGTTATTTCGTTCGAAACGAACACACACCCTTTAGTAGGTATAAACGTCTAAAGTAAGTTATTTTTCGCGAAACTAAATCATATCTTTGAATCGACAGTATATTAAAAGCATATACTCAAGCCAGAAATGGCTCTTTATGCGACACGTATTATATACTGTTTTTAAAGTCTTTGGTCATCTATAGAGAATTTATCCATATTGAAAGATTTAATTTCTACAAATAATAACCTCTTATTAAATAGAATATTAATATATGTATAAATCATACAGTTTCACGATTTAGCCATTTATTATAATTGCAGGAAGTAGCCATCGAGAGAGGTAATTAATAAATGTTGCATCAAAATTTTTGGTGTAAAAAAAATATAAACAAAGAAGCCATTCTTTTTCCTGTAATAGGCAATAAATGACCTTTGATTATTAGTAAAGATTAAATGACTATATAAATCGTAGACCAATTCAAAAAAGAAATCCTTAAAAGAATTCAATAAATTGTATGAACTACTGAATTTCCATGTTGCGTGTGTTGCGTATGCAAGAATACCTGCATAATGTGGTTGTTATCTCGACGTTGAATAACCATGCACGGAGCTCGCGCCCGAGGCCACGGACGCGGCTACTGGCTTCACGCGAGACAATTTGAATAATATTAACAATTTAACATACACTGCATATTAACCAGTAAATAGGTATATGTATACACTAAATTTAATTACACGGTTTCACGATTATACCATCATGAATGCAGGAAGTACTCGTCTAAAGATGAAGCTATAAAAACTGTAATTACCACAAATATTTCGGCACAAAAACGGTAGAATATTGTAGAATTAATTAAGGAGTGAATTTATAATGAAATATAAATAAAAGCTACCCTTTGAACATCATCGACATGCCAAAATAGCCTCCCCAAATTCTGCGCCCCATTTCTATAAATAATCCATAATGCGTGCGTGCAAATAAACCCCTAAACAGGGCCGTCGGATGCGCATGCCCGTTGCCACTGGATTACTCGCATCCTTTCTTACAAGGTTACATGCCCCTGTGTTGCCTACGGGCTATATGCCTAAACTCAATATAAATTTTAAATCGAAATGCTAAATTTTACTTAACTATACAGTAATGGATATACCTTTAAAATAATAAGTATCTATTGACTGTTAATGCCTATAGCGCTTCCTTTCCTTTTTAACTTCAAATTTTCAATCTATACTCAAATATTGCTATTATTACATATATATATATATAATATAACTTTTTTATTTACACCTATTTAGACTAATTTCATAAGAATTATCGTGTAGCAGAACCAGGTTAAAACCAGGCCAAAATATTTTTATTTTTCTTAAATATAAAGACCCATAGTACAGAAGTTACTTTCCAAATAACATTAAGTAATTTCACAATATAGTTACATTAATTCACGTAATAATTACTTTTCAATGGATGCCAACATATCAGATAATTAAATGGACAATATATATTTTTACATTAACTTTTCTATCAAATTTATGAGAGGTGTATTTGATATAAGTAAGTCTCTTATCTACATGTCCCAGTACTGACCGTATGAAACGCGATTGCCCTTCATTGAAATACTCGATCCTTTACGACCCCTTGTCGGTGTGTTTTGAAATTTGCATATATAAATTCAATTTATATTATTCTTTATTAATCCAATGACTGTTAAAATTAAACAAAATTGTGGTGACATTTTAAACTGCTTTTTAAAGAAAACAATACGTTGAGATCAAATAAATTACATAAGTAATATGTATGCTTATGTACAGATAGATAGCTTTATTAAAATAATAATAAATACTAAAACATGTCTTCTTTTATACTAGGTACAATTAGATATTATCATTTTGAAACCAGAAAATGTTCCTAAAATATTTTCGTTCTCGCTTATGACATGTGTTATAAAGCAAATTATTGTTATTCTATTAAGTTTTTTAGTTACTTACATACATACATAGCTTCACGCTGTATCCCGCATATAGCAGGTTATGCAGAGGGAACCTAGTGTTTCCCACTTTCCGCCGAATTGAGGCATTGCTTGCTGAGTGGCGGAACTCAACGCCGAAATTTTTTAGTTACTTCGTTAACTTATCTATCCATTATCGTACCCATAATTTTTATATAACAAGTTACTGATTGCATGTTTTCCTTTGTCGTATTTCGATATTAAATAAAGCAATCGAAGGAAATTGTATTCAACCTTCAGGCATTAGATCATTCACGCGCAACATTACAAAAACTTCTATTTCACTTTGTCTGCTTAAATTGATTAAATCTGTGACAATTTTCCAAATTCTATGTTTAACTAAAAATATATTTAAAATTATTAATTTGCTAATAACCTAATAATTTAATAGATTTAAATAATAGTATCAGACACTATTAAGCGAAAAGGTTATACTTGTAAAAATTTTTGTAGAGAAATCAAAATATTATCTGTGATGGAAATTAAAAAAAAAAATTATCAATCAAAATCATTGTTTTAAATAAGTTAAACTGCAATTATTATATTTGACGTCTCTAATTCTTTATTTTATTTGACAGTACACGTCGATTATGACACTCAGGTAGCCGGCCCTAAGCCTGGCGCTCCGCTTGAATGGCGGCGGAACAAATAAAAAGAAACGAAGAAATAAAATGCCGTCTGTTAATTACACTCCACGGGCAATTTAAAATGTATTTCCCTTCGGCATCGAGTTTCAGAAAACTTGAGTAATTCTCGAGCGTAGAATGGATTTGTATTATAGCACTTAGATAATGTCTCCAAACAGTCTTACCAATAAATTGTCAAAATTGTGCGCGTTATTGTTACCAATAATAATTGGATCAAATATAATAGGATAAATACTATTAGGGAATTAACTTTATTTGAATCACCCTATTTCTTAATACATAACGGAGTACATTTTGAAGAAAATGATTCTTAGTGATTTAAATCAGATAAAAATAAAAGTTGAAGTAATTACCACTACATTTGTAACGTAATGTTCGTTACCTATTGTATATTGAAGCCAGACTTTAATTAATCTGGCGGCGCCATCCTCGGTCTACCTGTCGGCAGCCTTTTACCTCCGCTCTATTAGACAATAAAAAGGTAATGCCTATACGGTGCTGCAACGCGGTAACTTCTCACAGTTCGACTTCACCCATCTCGTACTCCCCTCCCGCGTAAATACAAATAAAACATAACCTTCCAAGGATACAACCACCGTAATTCTATCCTACCATTAGCAACCTGTTCTTTACAGAAAATTAAATTCTATAGCTTCACAAATACGATGCATTTTTATTTGACATAATCGCGTTGCCACTTGTTATGTACATGCTGACCAAAAGTAGCCCTTTTGATTTTAAGAATAAAGTTGAAAGTAAAATATACAATATGAGAAGGCTCTGCCGGCGACGAAAGGGAGAAGAGTGAAGAGGATTCATTAATCCCCGCGCCCTGCGCTCACGCACTTTCATGAATGGACCGAACAGGTTGATGTATTCATACACAGGTTGTTTACAAAAATTAAAAATTTGGCTAATTCATTATATATAGGCTTTCGAATCTCCAGTTTTTTTCGATTTTGTTGCTTTATCATGAAAAAATGTTTTTACAAATCTATCAGAGAACCTATTCAAAATTGTTCAAATGTTTATTTTTCTAATGAAATGTCGAAAAAGATTGCCGAAACAAGGTCGTCTAACAAAATGTGTAAAGTCGTCGTTTTCTTTTTGCAATCGAGATGAGGTCATGTGATGATCGTGCCTCAAAGGCAGCCAGTTATCAACATATTTCCGAGTAAATGTAACAATAGCCATTGATATATGTAAGGTTTGGCCTTAGCGTTATTTTATAACGTTACATTATAAAATATGTAATCAGTGTGGACGTATTGCATACAGCCTGTATCATGATGTTCGAAGGAAGCGCCGCAACGTCCGGCCGCGTGGATATAGCATGATGCTCTTTTTCCTTTTCGGTTTATTTTTTGTTCATCTCATTTATTTATTCCAATGTAATCTCTTCCAGCGTTTTTTATTCAGTCGACCTTCAGTATTACCTGTGCAGGGACGCCGATGTGTTGTCTATAAGATACACTCGTGGTTTCTAAAGGATTGTTTGTACTTCCGAAAGTATATTGGATTCTTATCAGTGCACTTGTGAATTTTGACATAATTAATATTGATAATATGTCATGATTTTAAGTGTTTGTTCGAGCTTGTTAATGGTTTTGTGATGATGGAACTTCCGCATTATTTATTTCTTTTGGCCCGGACTTCGTTAAATACTCTTGATTTACTTAAAATGGAACCCCCACATTCGCCCAAGTTTAATATGCCTTTATGGCAACCTTGGATAGCTTCCCCTCATAAAGGTACAGTATTTTATAATTCACATCTATTTTTTATATATTTCATGTGGATATAAATTCCGTTATTTATGAGACTTTTTAATTAGGTTATACAAAAAAACAATACTAGATGAAGAAGCGCGCTTCTATCTACAGAGAGCATCAAATTTAAATTAATTAATTTTATAATATTTGTGTCATGTCTCATATTAGACATTTACATTATTGTTTAATTTTATATAATTTTATTATCAAATTACTTGTGGAAACATATTTCAGATTTGTGATTATGCATATACGGTTGGTTCAATAATTCATTATTATTACAATGCTAATTTTGTATGAATTAAAGTAATAATCTGTATAATTACAATGATATAATAAATGTTTATCATAAGACATATATAAATAAATAAAATAACTTTTATTACGTAGAAAATCCCATAACATTACGTAGAAATAAATTGTAAAATATTTAATCTTTTCAGAAACTCCGAGTACAGCCTCTAGTGGCGAGTCGGAGGGCGACCGTACTCTGTCTCCTGAAGCGCCGCGCGCGCAGTCCAGGGAGCTCACAGGCGGAAAGTGGAGGAGAGAACGACGCTCTATGCGCTTGCCGGAGTACAGACCAAAGTAAGTTTATTCCTATACCTATATGAAATATTAATACTCTTAGAAATTATGAAATTATGAAAATGAATTAAAAATTAAAATTGAAAATCAATCAGAGTAATGTTAACGATATTTCATAGTTGATAGTCGACGGTAAAAAGGGACGAGGGTAATTTCAATCGTCTTAATATACTCTCACCATATGTTATGATTTCTAACAATACTATCTAAGCTCAAAAAAAATGTGTCAGAGAAAAAAACAAAAATACTTATATATATATATATATATGCACTTTAAACTGGGGCTATTTTAAAATCTCTCTGACTACCCCGTTAGGGATAAAGGGTGAAGTTAGGTAGGTAGGTATTTTAAAATCTAATTTGTAAATCTGTTAATACTAAGAAAAATAAATAAGATTCATATTTTTGGAATAATAATTATTAAGAAAATTGCACAACTTTTGAAATATATAATTATGTTTTTCTATTATTTACTAATCAAGTATGATGTATTTTTCTTCAGAGAGAATGGTAAAATGGCGCTACGATCCCAGTCGTTCAACGAGCGGCGTAGCGTCGCCTCAGTGACGCGCGCGCAACCCCATAGCGACGGTGAACTGTCTGACGAAGTAGATGACGGACCGGCTAACTTAGCTATAAATGGAAAAGGTAATAAAATACAGTTTTCTAGTGCCTGAAAGCGACATAAAAATTAACATTTAGAGAAAGAGACTAACCTTACCAATAATTAATATAATAATTATATATTAGTGGCGATTTTTTTTAAATGGGGAACGGAAATGTTGAAAGAGAACGGAGTGTCTTAGCACTAGGTTTTGAGGTTCCCTTTGCCTACTCTAATATATACGGGATACAGCTAAAAAAAACATATATTATACTGTAGATAAAAATATAGTGAAATGTTACGCAATTTTTGTAAGGTAGTGTAAATTGTACAATATTATTTCCTTATCTATGGATAAACCATCCACTTACCTTCTTAAAATTCACTAAAGTATAAATACTAAATCTACTACTATAATAAATGTAGTCCTGTTCTTTATTTTAAAAATAATATTTTACGTAAATTTAAATAAATTATGAACTATATTAGTTTAACTATAATATA
>JAKGSA010000271.1:147880-240930 GCA_033558755.1 Philaethria dido
ACGAGGAACTCACAAAACCCACAAAAGTCATCGCAATGGACGTCGATAATGCAAGTCTTTCAGTGGACGACCATTTCGCAAAGGCTCTAGGTGACACGTGGCGGCAAATACAAACGTCTAGAGTAAAAGATGACAAAACAACTAAAGTTGATGACCACTTCAGTAAAGCACTGGGCGAGACCTGGAAGAAGATTCAAGCATCCAAAATTAATATGGACGAGAAACCAAAAGACCAAACGAAAATAATCACAAGGAGTGGCGTCGTCATATAACAGTTGGGTTTATTGCCCGTAACGTCGGTTTAAGTGACGATAAATTACCACTTGTTTAACCTGGCTCGGTTTTATTGTGGAATGAATAGCCTTAAAACAGGGGATCTGAATGACTGTTCAAACATATCTCTCTGAACGGTAAATAAAAATTATTTAATGGCTTTACGCCCTTTTTAATTGACACTTGACATGTATGATGTAAGTCATTAAAAATGTCGAATAAAAAGAATTGAAAAATATTTCGTGTATTACCAGTTTATATACCAAATCATTCAGATATCTGCGTTTTCAGGATATCATTTTCAATTGGTTTCCATGACATTACTTAGGCTTTGGGTATACGATCGTTTCTCTTTGATGTAGTCAATTATTAGTCACCATTACACGCTAAGTTAATAACTTTACCTCAATTTATGCGCTTTTGCACAATTCACATAGGTTAAGTTATAGGGGCTTGAGATATAATTGTTAGAATTGCACAGAATATTATTTTTTTAAGCAACAATAGACAATAAATAACAGACAATGGTGCCTAGGTTTTATAGGTTGCCAGTATGAATTATAATAAATGATGGTGATAAATAAGCTAGTTGTGTAAATGATCGTTTATATTTTTGTATGTTTTTTTTGAACATTGTAGACTTGGACTCATTTTTTATTGTTTCTAAAAATTATATCTCTAATGTCTCGTTTATCTTGTAAATAAATAAAATAAAAATTAAAGTGATTTCGAATTGTTATATTATATAGTATAATGTTACAACTTAGTTTTGATAAGGTTTTTGCTAATTTTCTCAATTTTATGTTCCTTTATGTATAATATATTTTGGATTTAGAAATATTGAAATTACAACTGAGTTAATTTTTGAGTAATAATACGTTTTTGTGGTAAATTTTTATAATTAACCTTTTTCTGATAAATTTTGTATTAAAAAATCTTTCATTTATCGCATCCAAAATCTAAAGGTTAAATTTAAAACAAACTTAGACCTATTTTTTTTTCATGTAATTATTGATTGTACTTTCTTTACGATGCAAAGTGATTTACTGAACGAAATTTATTTTTACTATTATATATTTAAATTCTATATTTAGAATGTATTCATAATTTTTGACCAAACTGATTAACTATCATTTTAGAATGGTACTAGGTCATTTAAGTTCTAAAATTTATTTTGTCTAAATAACATTTATATTTTGATATGATTATTGTAAATAAGGCTAGAATAAGTACAAAACTTACTTATTCAATAATATGTTTCTGGTCCGGAGTATGGCGGCAGCAGGCTGTCGTATATGTTATATTTGTAAATAGCGTTTTCCTATTTATGCACTTTAGTTAAGGATGACAAGTTGTCAAAGAATAAATACACATATAAAAAATATATAGTTTTATTTATCTATGACCATTTTTTTTAATTAAAAGAAGAACAATAAGCAATCATTTAATACTAAAGCTTCATAAATTTTCTCGCTTTCTCGCGTAAACACAGAACGTAGTTTCTAGAACGTAGTTGAGTGGCAGAACTTTTTACATATTTATTGTATCCGCTCCCTATAACAGTCGGACAATTTTTTGTCTACTTGCGGCACAAATTTAAAAAAAAAACAATAGTTGTCTGACATAGTGTTATCTAATATGACATAATGTTCTCTCTTTTCTTCTCCATTTCCCAAAACTAATATGTTGTTTTTATATTAAATTTGAAAAATAATAAAAATTTCTTTGAATACAACATCAATGTGGCGGGCTATTTGGCTACCCCATTTTATAATAATTTTATTCATCCTGCTTGTGAACTCAAACACTCATAAACATCGTGTGATATATTTTCCTTATCTTTAAAGAAATAACAATACAAATGCTTGTCGTCGACAACGTGTGACATATCATGGAACAGTATTTTGAAGAAAACATAAAAAAAATCAAATTATTTTTGTTCTAGTACCTTGGTAAGCGCTTTTGTATCGTCAAATTAATACAAAGCCGGCTCGGAAGTCAGTTCCGCTAATAACGATATACTCTGGTAATAATTGAGTAAGTATAATGAGAAAGAACATCATAAATACTTAATGGCCATTCCAAGACAGGGAGTGGAAAGAGTAGGTAAGGATTATAAACCCTTCAAGGAAAGACCCCCATCTTCTTTAGGAGAATCAAAAAAAAAAATTATTTTGGGGGTTTTTTATAGAATAAAAGTAAATAAGGAGTCTAGCAACTAAAGTTTCAATTGCTTTTAAAGTTACGTGGCTTCGATGTTACATAATATTGTTAAAATTATCAATGTGAAATCTACTCAAAGCAGCCTGACGTTCACGAAAGAATTTTGATTTTGGCCACTATGACTTTAATATTTGAACCGGAAATGCATTATTACTTTAGAAAGCTTATGCTTAAGCCTGGTAATAATAAATGCACAAATTGATATTATATTTTTCGGTTATATATTCCTCTCAATGATTATTTATACTTAATAATATTTATTTTATTTACGCCTGTCGTGGCGCAGAGGCACAAGCGTGCGACTGTAAACGCGACAGGTTGTGGGTTCGATCCCACTCCAGGAAATGGAATTTTTCATTTCCTGGGCTTGGTAACAAAAGTAAGTGATCAGCAAAGCGCGGCGTTGAGTTCCGCCACTAAGCACGCAATGCCTCAATTCGGTGGAAATTGGGGAACGGAGTGTCTTAACACTAGGTTCTCTCTGCCTAACCTGCTATATGCGAGATACAGCGTGAAGTTATGTATGTATGTATATTTATTTTATATATAATATAAATGAAGTAATTATAACATTATATTAAAAAATATTAATTTTGAAATATTACGGTTATGAATAATATTAATAATTGGGTCCAGAGGTGCGAAACCTCATTACAGGTAAGAACCTCTCCTACAGGCATATTTATTACCAAAATATCTAATATACGCCGTTGTGAAAATAGGTAAGCAAAGTAAATTGATTTATCACTAAATATTTAGTGATGGAAATTGAAGCATACTGTATAAAAAATATTAAAATGATGAAGCGCTAGGGATGTTAAAAGTTTCCTCGACCTTAAATCCAGCGGGGATACAATTTATATTGGATATCGGAGAGTTGTCCCGAAGGCTTTCTAATTTATGAAAATATAGATTTAGATACTACTAAAATTACTTTCTAAAAACATTATAAAAATTGTCTCTATTTCCATAGAATTATTTTACTTATGATAACTATATATTATAATATTGTATATATAATATTATTTTTTATATACATTTAGGTACTTATTCTTACGTAATTTAGTAATACCAAAAAGGCTCTTATAAAGTAATACACATTCTTTACCAAAGTGAACCTTGATACCTACTGAATTATCGAGTAGAAAAGTAAAAGTCCTACTAAAATTCAGACTCAATTCCTTTGGAATAAAGTAAAGACCTTTCGAAGAAACCTTAATGGACATTATTGCTCTTAAGATAAGCTCTCAACTTGGGTTTTATTTGCCTTATGTAATTATTTATTTCAGTGGTATCGTAAGGACCGTTGGCTGGTTTTTATCTTCACGATTTATATATAAAGTTATGTAATTTTACTATTATTTCACAGAAAATAAAAATATGAACGAAATATATTAACATTAAAAGAATTTAAACAATCTATTTGACTTTCTTTATTGCTATTATAAAAATAAATTTGCAATCTTGCAAACAAGTGTCAAATTAGGAAGCTTAGAATATTTTATATAGTAAATGTACATAATACATAACATTTAGATAGAAGTTATTTAGACAAAATAATGTACAAGAAAATTTTAAAAAATAACAGTTGAGTCATACTGTAGACGACAAATATCATTTATTCTACAAAACACTTTAAAACTAACACGTTTTTTCCGGTATGACAGGAAAGATAACAAGAATAATAAAATATAACAAGGGAAAATAATAAATATAATGAATATAATTTAAATATAATGTTTCCATGAGTGGTATCAAACTCACAGCCATAGCGTTTTCAGTCAGGCACTGTCCGACTACGCCATGATGACCTCGTGACAATATCTAGGATTTAAATGAATCTAAATTTCGTTTCATACAATATATAAAGTAGAGATCTTCCAGTAAATTGCACACCTTCTGTATATGTTACTATACTATTACATAATTCATGTCGAGTATTTCCAATTTTATCGTAGAACGTCCACATTCGAGCACTGAATTCGAATGGTGCTAGAAAATTTACCACTCTACCCACACACTCGAATGCAGTTGCCAAATTATGGGTCATATCGCACTTCTGTCTTCGTGGCTTTTTCGTGGCTGCAATTCTTACAGTCTAATTTGTGTTTTAATATTAAAACTAATACTAAAAACTCACAGAGAACAATCATGTTGAACAAACCAAATTATAGATTATTTTTTATTTTAATCCACAGGTAAAATTCTATTATATTTTTTTTATATTATAATTTAAAGATGATATTTAAAATATACGATTCCGTTTACTTTGCCCGCTAGCTGGCAGCTTCTCAACGTGCTTTTTAATGTTTAAGTATGAAAACCTAAGGCTTACTAAAGTAGTCAAATACACGAAAAGTGCAATTGTTAAAGTAGTAGAAAATTCGAATGTTCGAATAAATAGTTCCTACTTAACCTTAGTTAATAAATAAAATATATTAGGTAGAGACACTTCGTTTAAGTCACTTAAATTAAATATAAATATATTTAAATTATTATTTTTTTAAAAAATGATGTAAATTTATTGATAGCTTAATAGGCCATAGGGCTTGAAATCAAGTATCCTTTACCAATTTATCTTTTCAATTTCTAGCTTATTGCTATCACAATAAATTGAAAAAAAAAACATGGTAAAGTAGTATTACTATTCTCTTTTAGGCCTCACTAATCAATATATGGATATAAAAAAACTCAAAATTAGTAAGCTATTATATTATATTCATGCTTATGATCAAATATCGAGTATTTATTACTTTGTTACGTAACTTTAAACGTTTTTATAATAAAATATATAAAATTTAGAGCAGCTTTAATTGATCTAAATTATTTTTTTTTAAAAAATCTAACATCTCGAATCGGCTTTTGTCTTTATGAAGATGGAGTTAAGCTAAAAGTTGACAATCCTACCAAGTGATTGGTCTTTCATTACTTTGTAAGATAACAATATTTATTTCATAGGAAACGATTATTAGAAATCATAAAAAAGCAATTATGTTTTTACCTCAATTGTAAATTTTGTAAAATTAAACAACAGTGAGGCCGTCGTGACACAGTGGGGCAATGTCTGACAGCACACGCAACGATTACATGTTCTCTTTTTTTTTTTTATGGATACCGGATGGCAAACGAGCAGAAGGACCGCCTGATGGTAAGTGGTTACCTTCGCCCATGAACATCTACAACACAAGAGATGTACTAGATGCGTTGCCAACCTAGAGGATACAGATGGAAAGGGAGGATAATGTAGTAGTCCGCTATCGGAACCACCACATTTTGGGGAAAGGATGGGTGTGAAAGGGGAAAACCTGGTTTACATGCCATCGAACCGGAACACATCATAAGATATTTGGCGGTTCGTCTTTGACATGATAGTGGTCGCGAGCCAGACGGAGGACGAACCTCCTACCACCAAACAAAAAACTCTCCGACTCGGGGGAATTATATTTAAACTATTTTTATATATTGCGATCTGGCATGACAAAGTCTGGCCTTAGATCCCGCCTCCCAACTCTCAATGTCTTCAAAATTAAGGAAAGCGTTTTAACACTATGGTCCCTCTGCCTACACTATAAGCGCTTATAATAAATAAATAAAGATGACAAGAAATGTCACGCTCTAATAAATTTAATTTAATTCGTAGGGCAAATATACGGCCAAAGGTTTGTCGAGGTCCTGTTTAACAATAAATGGATTAATACAAGATATTATCTGATATTGCTCCTTTTTTAAATATTATTATATTATATTAGAAAACAAGTAAAATATGTCTGCGTCGCCGGCGAGGTGACCAAGCATCTGAAAAAGAAAGACATTTTTAATTTAAAGTACTGGTTTATTATGATATATGGTAAAATACAGAAGATATATTTAATTTACAATATTCTATTGTATTTGGCGTCTGTTATTCCTGGCTACGCTTATACTCCACATTGATAACATAATTATCTTGAAATATTATTACTATACCAGTATAAAGTTTAAATTGAAACAACGTTACGGTTGACAAATTCAATAATGGAAAATAGATGAATGTTTATTTCAAAGTAAAAGAATATATTTTATTCTCGTAGCAATTTAAAACGTAATTGAATCGTAAGAGAACGTTTCATGTTCTTTCCGTAGCTCTCTTTCTATAAAAGACTTTTAATCATACGTTGATTTTACCTTATTTCGTCAATTGCTCGTGTTACACGAACAATAACTAGAAACCACACGCTACATTAGCTTAAATCTCATTAAAGGTATCATATATCCTTATAAGCCTGATTTGAAAGCATATTTCGGTAATACCAATAACAATATGGTAATATTCTACGAACTATTTCAAACGAAATTCAATCAGCATGAAACTGACCTAAAAGGAATTGCAAAGCCGAAACGTAATGAAGTGCAAAGTGGAAAGGCGATTCGAAATATTGCATCAAAGCTGAGGGGATGAAAGAAAACAAAAAGATCCACGTGCAGTCGATTGATCGACGACACGGATGCCAGTGAGGAAAACGGTGAGCGCTTTCATTATTTACGTAGTCTCGTATAACCTGTCCGGCTATCGATCGACGCGCGCCTCGCTCGCGAACCGTTCCCCACGCTAAATAATAGAACAAATTATTATGGAAACACTACTAGGTATGTGGCTTTCTAATGAATTTAATGAGGTATTTTTATTTTTAGTTTCTTATATTGATTTTGTGACCTGCGAAATAAATTTACACTTTCCGTTTCGTTCATACTCGCAACAATTTACATACGAAGCCGCATAATTTATTCCTACAATAATAACGAATTCCTGCGTCTGGATTAAATATTTTATAAAAAGCGTTAAATGAACGTTAAAATTTTTACACAAAAATGTAAATTAAAGCAAAATGCAAGAAGTAACAATACAACACAAGAGTAGTAAGAAAGACAAGACACTTTGAAAAGAAGACTGAACTCTAGTTAATAACGTAAACTTTTTCGGAATTTTAGATTTAGATTGACCTTTTCAGCACGAAATCTAAGAAGAGTACGGAGATGAAATTTCTATACATAGAGGTACATTAAGTTAAGCATCATCGATCTCAGATAGCAAATATCTATTCACGATCAGGTAAACATGATCTCGAGTCGTCGACTTCTCTTTGTGCGGGTACTCGACTGAAAGCGTGAAATACGTTTCTTCCTCCACTATCGATATCAATTTGTAGGTATTTATTATACTATATTTATGTTGTTTCCATGTGTTTTTTATTTTTCTACATGTCACGTTTAATGCGATATATATAATAAGGCGGAGTGATTTTGCAGTCATTTGACATTGTGTGATTGGTAGCTCACCCCAACGCTTTATTTTTACTACTACACCAAGAATATATATCTATTATAAATATTTACTTAAATGAGGTTTTAACCCACCAGCCATTACGCACAGTCAAAGGCTACAAGACCACATCGGACATACCAAGATGATGCCAGTTACTATTTTTGTAACATTATTTAATTTACATGATCTTATACCAATTACATTGTTATTCATATAAGTGGGAAGTAAATATCGGAATGGCGCTAAGGTTATTATCCTTACTTATATTATAAATGCGAAAGTAACTCTGTCTGTCTGTCTGTTACGCTTTCACGCCTAAGCCACTGAACCGATTTTGATGAAATTCGGTATGAAGATAGAACTAAACTTAGGAAAGGACATAGGATATTTTTTATTGCGAAAAAGTTTTTATAAAAAAAAAAAAGTATTTCTTATAATTTTTTTATGACAAATAGTCTAGACCTTGGGAAAGACTATAGGCTACTCCTTACACGTCACGCGATATAACTGACGCGCGGATATATTCCACGCGGGCGAAGCCGCGGGCGGAAAGCTAGTTTTAAAATAAAGAAAATAATACGAGTATGATAAGCACCGTAATATAATGATTTTTAGCACTATAGCCTTGTAGACCTACATATTATACTTGATATTGATATTCAAGTCCATGTTAATGCAGTGGGATTTGATCCTACATCAACTGTTCTTCACTTCATTACTTAAAGGCAATGTAAATTAAAGGCGTGGTTACCTCAGTGAACAATTAGGTACGTCGTGATTTAACTATTGCTATACTAGCTCCTTCTACTCTGTATTCCTTTAGTGATCATTACCTGTGCAAACGAAGCAAACGCGCTTCGCCTCACATTGTGTATAATTTCGCCGAGAAAACAATTTCAACGGTTTTTTTCGTTCGTCAAATTATTGTTATTTGCCTTTGTTCCATTTTCATTACCCGCTATTAATGTGAATTTAATTCTGGATGTAGTCTAATTAAAGTAAAGAGGCTGAAGAGAGAACAAACATAGCTTACAGACAGCCTAAATAAAATGGTAAGTTAACACGCTTGTATTATGCCATAGTCCACAAAAGTACTAGTCTTTGAATATAGGATTTATCTACTCACTTGAATACGCACACAATTGAAATGTTTGTTGAATTATATACTACCTACCTTTAATACTTGAATAATACCTATGAATGAGCGCTACACAATCTTTTTAAGCTTATTTGGTTTTGTTATAAAACAAAAAAGGAAAATATGCTAGAAACTTTATAAAAAAGCTAAATATTTTAAAATAAACTCCACGTTACCACACCACACTAATTAACACGTAAAGTGTCAGAGAGACTAATGCCATTCCTGCAAGTATACTTATTTAAAGGCTGGTGGTTCCGGGCGAAGGACCTGGACAATTGGCAAGGGTACATCGCTGGGAAATACCGCATCGGGGACAAAAGCCTGTATGAGAGGATACTTCCTCTATTAACAACACATCTATTCGTTTCTAGTGTCGCTTGTGTAACGCGTTGGATGAAGCACAGGAAGTTTTTGCTGACATTTTTTTCCGTATAATACCTAGCATATACCTACTTGTATGTATTTCGTATATTTACATTATAAACAATATTTTTATATTAGTTAAAAAGGCCTATATATTGTGGGGCCATCATTGGCACAGTAGAACAAAGTCGAATAAGCTTTGATTATAGTGGTACAAATTACCACTCCCGAGGAAATTGTATTTAAATTAAATAGTCCCTGTTTTGCTAAAACAAAGCGCGGCCTTTAGTTCGGCTACTCAACGGAGGGCGAAGTAACTCTATTCTAGGTTCTCTTGGTATACCCGGCTACGCTGGAAAAAGCGTGATGCTGCAAGAAAAAAAAGACAAGTTTTTTAACTTATTTATCTATCTATGTAAGTGCAGTACTGAACAGGTTTAATTTTTAATTCATATAATAACTGGTTTTATCACAAACGACGACTTCCCTTCTGAACGTGTTTCAATTCAAGTAATTGAAAAGGAAAAATCGTTTTGTATCTACTTTCAAATCCTTTTTCAATCGACTGTAAGTGGTACAGTAAAAATATTGAAATACCTAATACATGTTATTTACATATAAAAGAAATTACAACGTTAAGTTATTATCCAAAGCGTATTTCAATACACTCTTTTATAATGGCATATGAATAGAAGTTCTTGTCACCTGATGCTGTATAGTCACGCGTTAGACGTATACAACTACCGTATCGTATTTCCATTCATTACGAGTGCATTTGTAAAGAAACACCAGCCTACATTTCTAAATTAACTATTCTTACGATTAAATGTCAGCTCTATGGTGAAACATCAAAGGGAAACAAGGACATATAAATAGTCTACATTGTCTATTGCGCAATCTCATTATAATGGGACCGACAAGAGTTTGCTACTGAATTTTTATAAGGAAAATTGAGATAATAATTATATTCGGCATGCCTTTACTTATCACAACAAATGGACGAACCTTTTTACAAATGATCGTTTTATGTTTTTTTTTTTAACTTCACGCTGTAACCCGCATATAGCAAGGTAGGCAGAGGGAACCAGAGAACCTAGTGTTAAGACACTCCGTTCTCTTTCAACAAATCCGTTTATGTACAGATTATAATTCAGTTTTATGCATGACCTGAATGGTAGGTTCATTTTTTACAAGCTAGTTTATGTTAGAGGGGAAAGTTTCAAGGTAATTGAAATTAATTGCATCCACATGAAATAGAAATTGTCGAAAAAATACAGTATGCTATTTGTCTTGATTTTCCCCGCCGAAAGAAGTACCCATCAAAGGCTATTTCTTCCGAAACCACGCTATAGAATTCCAAGTCAATTCTGAGGCTCGACAGTATACTTGAATAGATTTTCTCGTAAATGTTTTCAACAAATCTCCTACAACACTTATTATAAATTTCAAAAAAGATATTGAGAAAAATATTTTTTTATATATTACTAAATGTTATCGTATTCATTGATAAATTTTTACATACTTAAAACTATAGTACAAATTAATATGATAAGAAAAAATCTTTATGATTTATAAAAAATACAACAATTAACCAAGTCCTCGAACCCACGATGTCCGCAACCGTTAATTGGTGACACATACGTTTCTAGTTTCTACTACATGTCGTGAATGGCGTCTGAGATTTATTAAATCTAACTTGTTTGGTTATAGGATAGATCCGATAGCATTCCCTCGCCATCCTTTTAAAAAAGTTGTAATTGCTTCTGAAGTCAAGTTACAAAGCAAGTACTCGTAGATACGACGAGGTATCCTGTAAAACTGCGCTGATAAAGTTGTCGGGCCGGCTCTGTAAAGGTGGGTTATATTGCGCAAAAAGTAATATAAGTGACATTTATTTCTTGGGCTCTTTGTAAATAGGTCGGTGAAACTCAAAGGAATGGTGGAGCTATTTAATAAAGTAAACGTCCAAGTCGACGAAAGTAGGTGTTCTATTTGAAATAAGTTTCCCAAACAGGATACGCGCTGATAGTTGACACTTGTTACTGGTTAGAACTTGAGCTTAAGTTTGGAATTTCATGAAATATGGAATTCATATTTAACCAGCGGTGCCCGCACTGCTGGTGCAGCTGTGTTCGCGTTGAGTAAGAGTTTTAGCTTCCATTCAAGTTGCTTCGCTATTTGTTTTTTGTAATAAAATTATCAGTAAAAATCAATTCGAACTCTTGAGGTGCAAAGATAAACAAATAATAGAGTATTCTATATTAAAGTCATCCATTTTACAGTTATTAGAATAAGTAATAGACTCCCAAAGATCTTACGATCTAAATATCCATACAATCTTACGATCTAAATATATTTTCAATTTGTATTCTTATTATTAGCCTTTAAATTAATCTTCTTAGATTATTAATTGAAGATAATTCACATGTCCAAACCATAAGGCTTGCTTAAACATGTAAAAAACTGACTGTTATGAAATTTTTACATATTATTTTATTATATTTATAAAACTTAACTTAGCTTCACGCTTTAGCTCTAGCGGAGTACTCAGAGACAACGGAGCGCCAAACAGTCCCTGCATACCTCTCTCGCCTCATCTACACTCATTAACCTTTTCATACACACTCCGGGGGGGTCCTCATGCTTTATACGCGACCTTCCTCCAGTATCATTCATTAACAATTATCCTATTTGTTGCTCCAGGCTCTAAGCTATTGCGAAGCCAAAATTTATTTATTTCTATATAGTAATTATTAGTAATCGAAATAGTATGCCTGTGTCTGTAATTTATTTTTCCAATAGAAATTTGGTATAGATACATAAGGGAAAGAATTACACCAAGTCAATGTATTTCATAATAAAATTTTAGAAATATATTAAATTAATAATATATTAAATTAATATAGTAAATCTTAGCTGCAGTCTGTTTGCAAAACACAATCACGCATAAAATAACATATACGTTAATAAAGCAACACATATATCTTACGTTTACGTTTTATTTTTGTTTTTTTTTTAAGTACATACATTTCTACACATTCTTATACATTAAAAAAACATGAATATTTCATTACCAGATACAATATTCCTCTATTCCACATCATCAAATATTATATACGTACTTCTATAACTAAAACAGATAATATTACTGCTAAAATTTATATCATTAAAATATTATCGCATCACAAAATATTTTATAATCTTCCATAAAGCTTCGCTGGACAAAGCGATTACAATGAAGTCCTAATAAACATTTCCCATCTTACCAGCCTCGACTTTATCGCACTCAAAATCTTCAGACCAATATCATGTTGAGGATAACCAATACAAGTTTTATCGTGAAAATATATAACAAATTGAAATTATCTATAATATGTAAAAAAATGCTATGGCAGGTTTAGATGACTATACTGACTGTAATATATAATTATCCTTACTTATATTATAAATGCGAAAGTAACTCTGTCTGTCTGTCTGTTACGCTTTCACGCCTAAACCACTGATCCGATTTTGATGAAATTCGGTATGAAGGTTGAACTGAACTTGGGACAGGACATAGGATATTTTTTATCGCGAAAAAAGTTTATAAAAAAAATATTTAATTAAAATAATTTTTGTTTGACAAATAGTCTGGACCTTGGGAACGACTATAGGCTACTCCTTATACGTCGCGCGATATAACCGAATTCCACGCGGGCGAAGCCGCGGGCGGAAAGCTAGTTAAATATATAGGTCTACAATTTTTTTTTAATATTCATTCTGATCACTACGGACACGTGGTCCGTACCTTTTGTCAACTTTGACAATATTTTCATATCACTTAACTAAGATTAGGAATTAAGATTTTTTTTCCAAAGAGAGTCCAAGTATTTTAGTTGCCTACTTAATATATTATTATTACTTATAATACTTAATATTACTTAAGGTCTACTATTATAAACGACTATAATTTGAATTGTAATTAAACAGTAACCAGATGTGTAGAAGATTACACATAATATATGTTAGTACTGTTGTTGTTTTAATAGTCAACTAAAGTAAAGTAATTCCATATAATTCTTTAAATCTGTTGAGAATTTCTTCATTTTAATTATAAAACCTTAAATCTTGAAAGAGCTGAAAAAGTACATTAAACGTCACAAAATAATAAAAAAAGAGAAAAAGGAGACGAATTTAAAAATTTAATTTCTCGTTATACAGGTCATGCTATCAAGGACATTAGGTTCATGTTAAAAATGTTGTATCGTTGTCCGATCCGGACAGATGCGTAAATTTTTAAGCAAAACCGACTATTAGAAGATGAAAATAACGTTGCGTTCTTTTGCTTGGTGGTAGGAGGTTCGTCCTCCGTCTGGCTCGCGACCACTATCATGTCAAAGACGAACCAAATACCAACCAAATATCTTATGATGTGTTCCGGTTCGATGGCATGTAAGCCAGGTTTTCCCCTTTCCCACCCATCCTTTCCCCAAAATGTGGTGGTTCCGATAGCGGACTACTACATTATCCTCCCTTTCCATCTGTATCCTCTAGGTTGGCAACGCATCTAGTACATCTCTTGTGTTGTAGATGTTCATGGGCGAAGGTAACCACTTACCATCAGGCGGTCCTTCTGCTCGTTTGCCATCTGGTATCCATAAAAAAAAAAATATAGATAGATAGTGAGGTGAAAATCCATTTCCCCATTTATTATTTATCTTTAAAGTAGGTATTTTGTAACATCACTACTAATAAGTGAAAATATAAATAGTTATAATTAATACTTTATTCCATGTTTAGTATTTATATGTTTTATAGAATAACAAAGGAATAAACTTTAAACTTATGATTTTGTTAAAAATAAGAACGTTTTCTTATAAAAGCGTCAGTCAATAGAATATTTAAATCACTCACAGTGGCATTTCCAATCATCACAATATTGATTTCACGCAAAATCAATTTGAAAGTACTCAGTTCCTCACTTCAACCGCTGGTGAAGCATCAAACGGGGCGCTTACAATGGGCCCTTAGTAAACATCCCTTGTCTTACCTACATCGGCTTTACCGCACTCACAGTTTCCCAACTTCTAAAATATAATCAATATGGTTTGCCATGCCATATTGTATTGACATATTAATAGTTATTAATGTACCGCACCAATGGTTGGCTTAGCATTTAAATGGCAGTGTATACCTACACTTGTATACATTGGTGATAGAAAGTACATAAATTAAAATTTGTGGCAATTAGAAAACTGCTATTACAGTTTAAGTCAAATAAAATGAATATTTCGCTTTAAATATAATATTTTTTTTATCTTAGCGCAACTTTATCGGAGCACAACTAATATTACATGTATACGAGTATGAAAAAGTATTAGGCTCTTCATCTCTATCACGTTAAATTGATGAATAGATTTGGATGTAATTTGGCTCAAAATAGTTACTAATTCTGATATTCACGTAAATAAAATCACAGCCAAAAACTAGGTTATACTTATATAGTTTTTTAATAGGCATCATTTTGTTTACCCTTTTTCCGTCAATCTATGTACTCGTACTATTGCCGAAACTTGATGTCATGATTGAAATTTGAAACGTTATGCGCAAGTAATTTTCTTTTTCATATTCGACACGGAAAGTTAATTCGAAAAACGTGAAAGAACTTTCATTTCATTTTTACTGCTCTAATTAAGAAACTGTCGCAGATAACATTTATAATAAGTAAGTATTTCTAATGTTACATATTTTTACTCTCTGAAAGCGAAGTTTAAAAGAGCTGAAGCTGAAGTTTGCTTCAAAACGTGCAGAAATTAATTAATGTATACGCTACGTTTAACAAAGTAGGGTAGGTTGTAGTAGAATAATTTTAGTGGAGCCAAATATACATTTAGAGTGGACTGAAGTTGTATACTTATTTTTCTGTTCTTTTATATATCTTGCTCATTTATTTATTTTTTTTATTTTATTTTATATTGAATTAATTAACAATTTATAGACAATTCATATACAACCTGGTCCTAAATGACGTATATGCAAATTATATTTTTCTAAATATATTCATACATCAATAGGAAAATGAACACACTGACAAACAATCGATACTCGAGCTCATTAAATAGAAATAGTTCTGTTTAAAAGCTATGGTTTTAAAAAATATATATATTTGTTTAACACGCTTTTATTACTTGTACCGTATATGTATACTTATATATTATTTGTCAATGTAAGAAAAATTTGCAACGTTAATTGTCGTCCAATTTATTCCTTAATTTGCGATTGTCCGGATCCAATCACCATATATTATCATACAATGAACTAGACTTTTTTGCTAAGACGATCAAAATAACGAGAAAAATGTGAGCGTGTTCCTTTTAGTTTCTTATTTAAATTATAAGCAGTGTCAATGTATGTAAAATTTACATTACTTAGTAATATGGTAAAAAAGTAAAGCACAAAGTGAAGTAAAGGACAAACAAAAATTAATTAGACGTCGTAATTCGAAGGTTTACTCGGCATTAAAGAAAATTGAGACCAACAAAAGATGTTACGAAACGTGATTCATGTTTTTCTCAAAGATTTTTTGGTTTGAACATTATGAGGACTTACTTGTACTTAGGAAGTCAACAGAAGACGTCACAATAGAAGTATTAAATATTTTTCTTAAGCTTTACTTGTAATATCCTAATGTATACCTCAATCATATTTTTGTCTTAAGTTCCTAATTAAAATAATTTTATAATTTTAATGTAATACAATAAATGTAGGTACCTAAATTCAAAACCATTGCAACAAATAATTATTAATTATTGGTTATATTCAAGATATTTAAATTACATACATACATTCATATACAAATATTTATTGAGACAATTAAACAAGGCCGAGTCAATAAGATATGTGAGTGATGAGCTCCTTCAATGTTGTTTTCTGGAAGGTATTCAGAGCATTATTGTCTACGCAAACAATATTATGAGTGGTAAACAAAATAATAATGCTGTTTAGGCGTTATTGTGAATAGATCTTAGCAATTATGTAATTAAAAAACATATATTATTTTCAGATTGTATTATCCCATACAAATTGCTGCCATTGCCTTTATATAGCCGTAATATGACTCTCTAAGGAACTCCAGGTATAATCAAAACTTCGCCGGAACGAAGCCATAATCCATCTTTCGATGTTTCGCATCATAAAATACATGTTATGAACTTTTTGTTATTGGCTGAAAAAGTTAGGTTCGTTAATTCTTACATTATTAATACGACCTTTCTTTCCTTGAGGGCATTGAGAGGTCAATCCGATTACCTAACTTCGGTGAATAGCGAGGCATTATTTAACAAAGTTAGGTTTATCTCTGTTATAATTGATGATGATGATGATTATCTCTGTTATAATTAAACAGTAATCAATAGTAAATAATATATTACTAATAATTCCACCTATGTAGGCCGGCCCAATTGCAAGCATTAATTATTTACGAGTATATGATCGACACGTGTCACGTAAGCAGAGTAAATTTGATAGATTCAAAATTGTCTATATTTAACTCATATTTCTTTGTCTATTTCTTAAAATTAAAACATACGTGATTCATAAAGGCATATTTATTTATATGCCTTTATTAATTATTTAGTTATTTTTTTTTTAACTTCACGCTCTATTCCGCCTATAGTGGGGTATAGGCAGAGGGAACCAGAGAACCTAGTGTTAAGACACTCCATTCTCTTTCAACAATTCCGTTCCCCACTTTCCGCCGAATTGAGGCATTGCGTGTTGAGTGGCGGAACTCGACGCCGCGCTTTGCCTTGTTACCAAACCCAAGAAATGAAAATACTAAATTTTACATTTCTTGGAGTGGAAATCGAACCCACAACCTGCCGCGTTTACAGTCGCACGCTTGTGCCTCTACGCCACGACAGGCGTTATGAATATATGCCTTTATGAATTACGTTAATCAAAATATTAACATTTTTATATTAATATAGAGAAGACAGAAGATTTATAATTTTTTAAAATTAATTTTGCAATATAACTTTTTATCTGGTGAACCATTTTTGATAATTTTTAGTCACCTAATGCTTCTAATATGGTGCAATTTAAATTCAGTTAAGATCTGACGTAGTTAGTGGTTTTTGTGTAATTCGTTGTAATGTTACTTTTTAGTGCATTTTATCTATATCTATTGTCTTTATTTCTTCAAAATATTAATTATTCTTATTCGAATTAAACAATAAATTATTTAGTAAAAGATTTTATATTAGTTTTGATATGTGTCATGAATATAATATACAAGTGAATAAAAATATATGTATGCCGCTATATTTATTGCTAAAAATTTAAAAATATTCATTTTTTTTAATATATTTGGACTAAAATATTTTGAGCTTAAAAATGTGTTGAAATTTATAAATTGCTTTACCGATAGACGCATATTTATAACATTTAAAACGTTTTTTAGCTTCGTTAGGTCATGGGGAAATTTATCACGCGCTGTATGTTAGGTCTATTTGCATACGATGTCCGGTGTGGAAAAATAAGTATCATAAACCTTATAAAACACATGAAATGTCTACGAATTCATTTATTATTCTGTATTAAAAAATTTTTTTAGGATTTAGTTTTATTTATATTAAACCTGGGCGCAGTATAATCCTCTCTCGTCAGTACATTACTAAAACATTGTACAAAATATATCAGCGACTAAAGTTTCTGACATGTTTTTTTTAACAAATAAGTCAAGCAGTTATTTATTGAACTACGTCGTTACACACTTCTTGCCTTTAGAGATTTAAAAGATAGACAGAGTTAAATTGGTCTCTGAAAATTGATTCTAGCACTAGTCTAGCTTAGACATTTGCTTTTTGGGTGACGGAACCTGACGATGCGTTTCATGTTACCAGAACTGAGAAATGAATGAAGTTTAATCCCTCTGAGTGCGAATCGAAGCCTGAATTATAGCGTGTAAAACGCCAACAGTACTTCAGTAGCCTACATAATTATGATAATACAAATCCATAAATGATGTGTCAATTTCAATATCGATAAAGTGACAGTGCGTAAAATATTTCAGTTTGATACAAGGAAAAAGGAAAATGTAGCATAGGAAAGGAGAATTTGAGATATAAGTAATATTGAAGATGGCAGGCTATAATTTTATTTGTTGTTTCTTTATGTGTTCTGTCTGGGACTTTTATTCCTTGATTTATGATATCGTAAAGCGAAACGCGATATTTAAATCGATTACCCTTTCCTACAATGTTTTATACAAGCAAATATATTAGACCATCGAGGCGCTATAGGACGTCGTCTAACTGTAAACGCAAGTGTGGGTTCGATTCTCTGACGCCGAAGTTGCGTGGTTGTTAACAATCATATTCGAGGAAGGTTTATATTCAAATCAAATAGAATATTTCAACGTGGTTAGAAAAAGCATGGCGTTACGTTCTACCCACAGCCTAAGAAGTCTTTAAAACTTGGTGGACAGTAGAATTGCGTATTAAGTTATTTATGTTTGTGCCACTATATAAGCATTTTTTTGGGTTTTCAATTAGACTACCTTTGTGGTTGTCGCGTATTTAAATTTAAACGACTTAACATATTTATCTGCAAACATAAAGTCTTTTAAATTAAAATCAATAGCGATAAAAAAACTTTTTTAAATAAAGAAAATATAAATATTATATTAAAAAATGTATAGAATACGAAGTAATGTAATTAGCATGGAACATTTTATAGTGCTTAGCGTGAATTGTATTACGGCTTGGACAAGTGTGAAATATAGCCACCCCTTATCGACTAGGGTTCTGTATCCACGCAGCACTATTAAGTATAACATATAAAGCTCAGTCCAATTTGTTTCCCATTAGCGTAGCATAAGAATAATTTTCGCTTGGCACAATTATTCATAGTCGTAGTCGAATGGGGTGGGTATTCAAATACCGCCGGCCAGTGTGTGACCTAGTAAAATAAGCGGCTGAATATAATAAAGAAACACAGATCGAGTAGTATTAAAAAATGGAATTTTAAAATATTTTCATAGAAATATGAAAATACATGTATATAATATATGATGAAAATTTATAACCTAGTATCGCCTTGTCTAGTTTGTCTTTTTTGTGTATTCGATATATTTGATGAATGAGGTCCTATCATTTTTTTAAGGTCATTGGATATCTAATAGAGTAATGGTTTTGTAAATATATTTATTATTTATCCGATATACACTAAGATAAAAAAATAATATTTTTAATTTAAAATCATCAACAATCCATGGAAACATCCGCTATTTATATTCATTACGTTAATTAATTTACCATCATGCCAAAAATAAGACCGACAGAGATACACTATTCATATAGAATTATATTACTAATAGCAAGTTTCAAAAGAGCAGCATTTATGACATTCAATCCAAAAATGACCACGGTATAATAACGGACTCTTTAAAACGGAACTTTTCACTCCACGCTTCCGTACTCCAGTGCATTTTAAGCTTTCATAATAGAAACGGTTAAGAGCTCTCTTTGAAGTTAACATTGGGCTCTGGAGAGCATTAAAATTATTTTAAGAGAAGATTCGCAGGCTGTCTTGAACATTGACATGTACCTAAGTAATATTAAATCGTACGTGAAGGTAAAGTAAATTCTTAACATTAAGTTCACTTCGCCTAAATAATAAATACGTAATGGTATTTTTTTCGTCTATTGGATGAATTCATCCAAATATAATGATAATGGAAATTGTCAATGTAGTGACGCAGTATGGATTTTTCGGTATAATCTAGTAGGTATGGTTCTTATAGATTTAATTTATAGGCGGCGTTATATTTGGTTTTTAAAAACAAAAACAGTGTTTAAGATCTAAATCCACATCAACAATTAAAAAACCTCTGAAATTGTTCAAATGGGAACAAAAATTATTATTTCAAACTCATCTAAATTCATAATAATATATTTTTTCCTGTGTCTACAATGAGGCACAGGAAAACCTATATATTACATCATTTGAATTATAAGACACCAGTCGGCGCGGTCATGGGGCCTTTGCGTGTCTAAAAGCAAATGACTATAATCAAAATCTTATTCTGAAAAGCTAAATCAGTGTTGGAATAACATAATATTGTGAAGGAAAATTATATAAAATCCATAATCATTCGGCACTCCCACGATGTCTAGATAGCTAGACTAACACGTCTATCCTTGTCTCACGCATAGTGGTGTTTATCTCTCCCTTTTACACTGAAGTGTTAAATAGAATTAATGTGTCTGTAAATATATATAATCGGACTCCTTGAAACAATTCTCTGTAGCCCATGGGAAATTACACTTGTATTGCAATTATATAGTACTTAGTTTACTTGTAGTGCTTAATTTTATAAATACTGGCAAAACCTAAGATTTTTACGTTATAAAAACCACATGAAAATACGTATGTAGTCATATTAATATCAAAATATTTAATGCAGCTGTAGAAGATATCATTAGTGGAAATTGCGTAAGATTAGAAACAGTCGGTTTCAAATGTGGTCGAGTTATGTAAAGGGTTTGTCTTTGATAGACCGCACCGACCGTCTCACTGCTTTGTAACAGAGTTGTTTCTTGAAAGGCTTCATTAAGTTTTCAGAAATACATACAATATATATAATTATAATATTAAAATATTAAATGTAAGTATGTATATAATTATGTATATATATATATATATATATTTATATTAGCAAAGAGAATAAACAGAAATTTAACAACAGAATATCTTTAACTAATTATGTCATGAAATGTTAAATTTCATATTATGAATATGTATTGTATTTAATTTAAGGAACTCATAAATACAAATCATTATTCCGACATCGTAAATCACTTTATTTAAAAAACTGACGATCTTCGAAACAAAGCCCACAAAGTAAATAAGGAATGATTTAGTACTTGTTGTCATATAAAGGATAACTAAGGTTAAAGAATCGCACCAAGTCACGCTAAGAGTTTTAAAGCTACATAAATTGAGCCCATTTTTCCTAAAAAAAGTATACACAAAAATCCTAAATAGAAGGTCATTTATATTCTGCGTTCATAGCTTCGGAAGTTGGTACAGTAGGGAAATCGAATGAAATCTATAAAAGAGGTAGTCAATTTAAAAATTTTCTTCGCTAGGAATATTCTGTTCGCAAAGGATGCCGCAATAATAACACAAAGCCGCGCTGAAAAATCGTACCAGAGCTGATTGAAACCTTTACATATATTATGTAAATTTTATGAGGTTGAAGACCTATCTTTTTGTAACTGGCTCACTGGAACGAGTAGAAGAGAACATGAATATACTCTCGCATGAAAAAACATCATCCAAATTTTAATATAAATGTATGCCAACTGCTGATAAAAATATCGATTTTCAATTTGAAACATAACATACATGTTTTTTTTTTAATTAGTATCAATATTAATGAATTATGCTTTCATAATTTATTAAAGTGCGTCAAAACGGATACCTATTTATTTAATACAAATTTATAGGTATATACGAGTATATATAATTATTGATAAAAGCTTTTTCATGGATTTTTATTTTTTGAAAGAAAAATTCTAATGCGTATTTTTGGGGCTGTGTTTGAGAATAACATCTGGCGGACTAGACACAACCACGAGCTTTACCATCTCTTTAACGAACCAACTATCGTTAAAGTAATTAAAAGTAACCGTCTCCGTTGGCTAGGACACGTGGAGCGTATGGAAGACACTTGAACACCTAAACGTCTTCTATACTCAAAACCTGATGGTCGTAGAAACCGTGGCCGACCAAAGTTGCGCTGGTTTGATGGTGCCGAGCAAGACCTACAGACAATTGGCATCCGAGGCTGGAAGCAGCGAGCCAAGAACCGTTCCGGTTGGAGAGATATTCTGGATCAGGCCAAGGCCCACCCTGGGCTGTAGCGCCATAGATGATGATGATGGATTTTTTCATGGATATCTATAGATATATAGAATAACAAAAAATGTACCTGTATCTAAATAATATGTGTGCTAGATAGCATAATATTAGCACAAATATTGTGAATTTATTTATTTACTTTTCAATAATGTGTTAAAATTACAAAAAACCTCACGAGGCAAATGTAAAGAGTGGTGAAGACGATGTTTCATTGTATATTACTTCTCATAAAGATTTCGCTTTTGCAGTACAGTATGAATAACGAAAGTTAACCATAAATTTCAAAGGCCAGGAGATCTAGATTGCTAGTTAAAGCTAGGATTGAAATCAAAACTTGTACCCAGTCATGGCTAGGGTTCGCCTCGTAGCTAGCTAGTTAGACGCGCCTTAGTAAACCGACCTACTTAATATGAAACGCCATGATTGTAGCTCACGTCATCCTTTAGATTTTGATAAAATAGCCAGTAAGTAATTAAGCGTTATCTCAATAATATAACACTTTATCAAAAGTAATCGAGCACGACTTGTTTCAGACCTTTTTATTTAATGAACTGTTAATGATCGTGTCTGACTTAATGTTAGTAATCATAATGAAAATAGGTTCTGTGCACGACTTTGCCTTCCTTGACTTTAGAATGACGATTAAAAAGAAATCAATATTTTAACATAAATTTACAATATGACGTTAAAATATTAAAAATATTACAAATATCCATAATAATAAAGCACAGTAATAAATAAACTTCACCAAGTTATAAAAATAATTCCGATTTCAATATAAAAAAAAACAACTTTATAAAATGCACTAATAGTAACATTATATACGAACTAACTCAAAAACTTAATTTGATGTTAACTAAATTTATATGATGGTTTCATATAAATTTGAGAGAGATTCATATAAACATGAGACGCATTGGCTGTCACTTAAGAAAAGGATCATCAAAACTGGTTCATCCAGTAAAAAGTTTTTTTTTTTTTTTATTGATAACGGACGGCAAACGTTGGTGGAAGGACCACCGATGGTGCGGTTACCTTTCGTTTATAGACATCTACAACCCGCAGATGCTTGTAGATGCAAGGCCGTGACCCAGAGGATACCGATGGAAGGGGGACAATGCAGTAGTCCACTATCGAAACCAGCCCACATTTTGGAGAAAAAGGATGGGTGAGAAAGGGGAAAATCTGGCTTACATGCCATCGAACCGAAACATCATTGTATTTAAAGTTATGTGAGATCATAAAATAGTACAGTCAAATGAGAATTTTCAAGTGCACAAATCAAAAATATTAGTCAGATCCCCATATTATCTATGCTCTTGACTGTGCTCCTCAGTAGATTTGCTCTTAAAAAATCTAATTCAGGCTATATTTTTTATAACTGAAACACAACACACACAAACGTAAAGGATACATATTATGAATAAGTTATTAGATACATATTCTCGGAAAGATGGCATAAAAATGTAAAATTTCCAATAAAATACAAATTTAAAGTACGTAGACAGTCATAAGAAAGCCGAACAAATTAAGAACACACTGATAAAGTCAACTTTAGCATACAAAAGTGTATAGCGTAAGCCTCCTGTGGCACGTAGAGGTACAACGGGTACAAGCACTAACAATTTAATTACTTAAGCGAGCGTTTGCTGTAGCCGGCGCTTGTTTAATAAATAAAATTATCTTAAAATAATAAACGTGAATGGGTCTCACTCCTAACGTAAAGCTTATAGTCCTTGTATAATATCTGCAACATTAAACGCTGCAACAAAAAAGTTGTATTTATTAAATAAAAATGCAAACTATAAACACTAAATAAAAGAACATTTCTGTTTAATCCACATTTCAATAGACGAAATTTCATTTGCACGGCCAATATATTTCGAGTGCTGAGTTCCTGCCACTAGCACGCACAATGCCTCAATTCGGTGAAAAAGTGGGGAACGGAATTGGTTGTGAGAGCAGAGTGTCTTAACACTAGGTTCTCAGGTTCCTCTCTGCCTACCCTGGGCCATAGTGGATACAGCGTGAAGTTAAAAATATATATTCTCCCGAACGTAGAAACCACTCTTTAACAAAATACAAAATTTATAAAAAAAAAAAAAAATGAATACATACTCGTATGTAAAATTTTAAGTATATACTACTTATAAGATAAACCATACTCTCGTGTGTACCTACATTGTACACATATACATTGGTATTGCATATCTAACAAGATTTTATAAGTCGAGACGCTCTTAGTTACACACGGCGCCAGACTGTTCCAAATTCTAATTACATACCTTAGCCTCAATAAATGATGACGACACCTTCAAGAAATATATAAAAAAATAAAATATATATTTTTTTTTTTTAATCTCACGCTGTAACCCGCATGATGGCAGGTGCAGAGTGGTAAACCAGAGGAACCTTAGTAAGTAAGACACCCCATTCTCTCTTTCAATAATTCCGTTCCCCCACTTTCTGCCGAATTGAGGCATTGCGTGTTGAGTGGCGGAAAGCTCACCGCGATTTTGCCCTTATTACCAAACCCAAGATATGCAAAAATATTTAAATTTTTACTTTAGCTGGAGTGAAATCGAACCCACAACCTGTCGCGTTTTATAGTCGTACGCTTGTGTCTGCGCTGACGACAGGCGCGAAATAGAATATTAACTCTCTAATTCAAACATACAATTTTGAAACCACTGGGAAAGCCTTCACAGGTCAATTCAGACAAGCAAAATGCTGCATTGTTTTTATTTCGATAGACATACAAATCACTATTATTATTCTGGCAAAGATAACAACGCGAACAATGCCCACAGTATTTACAGTTTAAATTCAGATTTTCATTTACGTGTTAAATCTCTTGATATCAGAAATAATGGTCCATATTTCTTTTATTTAAATATATTTTTAGAGAAGTAATATATTGTAAGCTTTTTTTTTTTCAAAGAATAAATAAATATTTTCTACCAAGATATACTGTACAAAAAACGACTTCCCTACACAACACGCTTTTAATATGAGTACTAAGAGAATTATTGGGGTGCTTAAATTTTTTATTTCAATAACATAATATATTTTTTATACTTTTTAACTATTTGATTCAACGATTTTAAATTTATTTGATTTATATAATTGATTTAAGACAGGAAGTATCATAATTCATTAACAATGGTCTAAGCTTTATTAAAGAGATTGTTAGAAAGTATTCATATTTCAGAAAAAGCACTGATAATACTATCTCTACTTCAATGCATAGTCAACAATAGAATCTACCCCTCGGGCGTCAGTTCTATTCTCAGCGGATCTGTCATTGACCCATTTGTGTGGGAGAGGCTGCGGACTTTCAAGCCTATTTTAGTTATCTAAATGAATTTCCAAACTGATATAAAAGTCAAAACAACTCATAGTTCTTACCAGCAACATTTGCGTGACACACCTCGTTTTCTTTATTGTTACAAATATACTGTTTAAATAAGCAAAAATTGAAACAGGCCAAGATTCATTCAAACCGCCAAGACGAGGCTGCCTGGTTCGATGGTGAAGCCAGGTTTTCTTTTTCACCGCCGGCGCCTTCCCCCGTAAGCCGTAGCCCGATATGACCGGCCGGCTATTATCCGTCTTCTTTCCATCCCAGATTCAGTTAAGGGCCCCAGCCTGGCAGCACATCTTGCAGTAGATACTATGGTGCTTAGTTGCAACTTCACTTCACCATCAGGCGGTCCTTCCGGCTGCTCACATCCGGAAAATCCACAAAAAAAAAAAAAATAAAATTCTAATTGCTTGCAGGTTGTGTTCTTTTACAAAAGTTTTAAATAAATAGCTTAAGAAACATTAGCTTCAAGCTACGTTGTCAGTTCTCATTAACACAAAGACTGAGCTGGAATATGTAATAGCAGATTATTTTATATTGCTAAAAAGTGAGTTTAGAAATAAAATTCAACGTCCCGTCAAATAGCATAAAAATAAGTATAATCCACCTATGAAAGTAACTTGAATCAAATTCTTGCTCCTCGAAACCTGTTCACTTCTCAAGCTTAATTACGTCGCATTTATTCTCGGTAATTGGCAAACTTTTTGATGCTAGTGAAATTTCTGTAATTGAAGGAAGATCAATGAATGATGACGTAGATTATGAAACTTTTACATAAAATGCTTTAAACAAATACAGTAATGTTTCAAATATAAAATATAGCTAAACAAAAATCTACCAAATATAGTCCAGAGCAACTTATATGTGCCTTTTATAATTAAAATATCGCAAAATCAACGACGCCAAGATTCGGATTTTGTGTTTTACTTCGGTTTCCTTTATATCCTATTTAGCGCTTTAATTTCCTTTTTTTGGTATAAGTTAGAAATATATTTGTATTATTATAATAAAAGTGATGCTTTAAGTCGCAAATTCAAGATTAATTTAAAATTACCTTACCTGGTTAAATATATTGCTTACGTTTCTTTTGTAAATTGAAGTCATTGCTATGCAACTCTCAACATTCCTCTCTCCTCTCGTCATTATTCTTTGTGAAATTATGTTTCACTTTATGAATACCTAAAATGTACCCAATATAAAAAATATTAAAACAACCTAGGTATAATTCTATTATTGGGATATTATACTTGTATGCTTATAGATAAAAAAAAGTCATTACATTTCAGGCAGCTGTTCAAATTCAAACTAGAATCACAAAGTTTCAGATCATAATTGCTACACATCTCCGTTGGGGCCTTGATTTCTGCTTTCCTATTTAACTTGAAAATTGTCCCATTAAATGTATGTTAGTTAGTTTTAGTAGGTGATAGAATTTGTATTACAGTACATGAATTTCACTCTTGCTATTAAAGAGAGTGTGTAGAAATAATGCCACAAATAACTTTTCAATATTGTAGAACCTTATGATAAGGGATTTTTATTTTCGATATTATTTTTAGGCAGTAGTAGAAGGGTGTCCCAAAAATTAACGTAAGATTTGACTTTTGCTGCCATTTGCTATTATATTCATTATTCATTCGCTATTAAAAAGACTAAAAATGGCATTTTCTATTTAATTCAAATCTTGCGTTACCTTGGGACAATCTCTATACAAATAGTTTCAAAATATAAAAGACGTTATGTTCTAACGTATATAACATACCTGCGCTTAAATTTTATTACTTGCCAATGTTCTTGGTATTTCAAATAACATTTGCTATAGTTTTCAAGTTGATAGTTAATTAACTAATTTTACGTATAAACGTATCTTGGCTATATCTGTACTAAACCCATATATTTGTATTTGATGATATGATATAAATAAAATTAAAATTTTTGAAAGTATCGTAACGTATGTGAACAGATTTTTTTGTGTAAATTGTAGTCAAATGTGAATCACTACAATTTTGTATTTTTTTTTTTTTTTTTTTTTTTATGGATACCGGACGGCAAACGAGCAGAAGGACCGCCTGATAGGTGGTTACCTTTCGCCCATGAACATCTACAACACAAGAGATGTACTAGATGTGCCGCCAACCTAGGAGGACACAGAGATGGAAAGGGAGGATAATGTAGTAGTCCGCCATCGGAACTACCATATTTTGGGGGAAAGGATGGGCGGGAAAGGAAAACCTGGCTTACATGCCATCGAACCGAACACATCATAAGATATTTTGGCGGTTCGTCTTTGACATGATAGTGGTCGCGAGCCAGACGAACGTACGTATAAACGTATCTTGGCTATGCATTCAGCCAAACTCCATATATTTGTGGCTTGATGATAAGGATATAAATAAATAGTAACCCTTTTGAAAAGTATCGCAAACGTTCGTGAACAGATTTTTTGTAAATTGTAGTCAAAATCAGAATCACTATAATTATTTATATAGCAGTATATAAATAAGGCTAATGGAAAATGCCAATACCAAATTTAAAAACACCGGGTCGATTTGACATGAAAACAATAAGAACAGAGCAAACAACGCGTTGTGTCGTAGGCTCACAGAGTACGGAGAAAAGAACCCCGCCGTTTATATCCATGAAACCGATACTAAGAAAACGAATCGAGCAATATAGTCGCGAATATTGCAAAGGCTTTTACGTATTCATCTACAAAGCATTACTGAAAGGTTTTTTGAATGTAGTTTAGTGGTTATAACAATGGAGCGTTGAATTACTATCACTGCTTAAATGTTTGATTTGCATATATTTTTTAATATTATATTTTGTTCAGAAACAACGTTCTAATTATTAAAAATTTTCATGCGAGAACATTAAGTACCTTTCATTATGTGCATATTAAATGAGAATAACGTTCACGATATAAAACGATATATAAAACAAAGTAGCGGCTTTGTAGCCATATATACATTTTTCATTTCATACTGCCTAAACTTTTGCGCTGGATTTGACTTTTTATGTTTCAATTTTGGCACAACGCACTCATTTCATTATGTGACAGTGAGTATATATGAATCTCAGACGTTCAATATTTAATTCATAAAAAATGGATAAGTATTTACTAAAAAATAGGTCCTAAAATAAGTTCTTAAGCTTTAAATATTACTATTGTGGCTAACTTTACAAAAATGTGATAGAAGTATATCCCGTATATGTAAGTATTATTTATCCACTCAACATATAATGACGAAGCAGGTTTCATTAAAAAGAATGAAAACCGTTAGTAATATGTTGAAAAACTCCGCCGCTGGAGGCAGAGTATTTCTTGTTATTAAATAACTTTTATCGACCTACCCGACTGCGCCCTTACGGCTTTGTCGTTTTCAGCCCCAAAGTTTTACCGGTATAAAATCCACTGATAATATTAACCTAAAACGTTTGTGAGAAAACGTCTTTTTTCTGTCGCTAAGATTACCTTTGAGGATAAAACTTTGAGCTTTTGTGATTGCAAAAAATTGTAATATAATTATTTTAAAGATTAAAAATATACTAAATATGTTGAAAACGTTATAGAAACAAGGATAATCAAAATATATTAATTCTAATAAAAATTGCAAAACTAAATATAAAGTAAAGGCTTCAAGTTATACAATTATGTAACATTTTTGTTCCGCTGTGTAGAGTGACGTGACGTCAACAACGTCTACGGTCTAAAAGATCTCTTTCTGATTTTTATTTTTACAACTAACTAGAGAAGATTATAAATAAACTAAAACTTAACCTACTGATTTGTTTAAAATTTAGAAGAATTAATTGTTTTTTCTTAAGAGAAAGAATTCCGATTAAATATGTTACATAACTATAAACTCTATGTTTATATGTAATTACAGTAAAATCGATAAATAAAGTATAACATTGATTATATAATTTGTAAGTGTATAAGAGATGTTTACAACTCAAATATGCATGCTAACATAACACTCGAGTTCAAAATGCTAACTTTCATATGATCTGTATTAAATGATTTCTTTCCTGTACTATTGTACTATGGTTTTCTAAGAAGTAGAGGAAGAATGAAAACATGATTTCATCGTTTTACAATCGAAGCCACGGAAGCAGAAAAACTGGAAATAGTATGGCAAGTCATACCATACTGTCATAATAAAATTAAACAAAGTTGCAGATGATGATTAAAAATACAAAATCAAAAGATACGTATTATAAATGTAAAAATAAATCTGTCTGACTTTGTAGCCAGAACAAAAAATTTGAATATTCACAAAAGAGTAAAAAAAATATTTACAATTTTTTAAAAAAAAGCGCATTAAATACTCCTTTTAAGCATTTATTACCGCAAAATTTAAATATGATACTACTTTCATTTAAGTTAATCACTAAATTATATTTTCATAATTACTTATTAGATACTTCCATTTAATGTAAAAATATTATTCGATTTTTTTAAACAAATCTAACATACATATGTGTAAATATTTTTTCAATACAAGATTTTTTTTTTTTTTTTTTATGGATAATGGATGCAAAACGAGTTAAGAAGGACCACCTGATGGTAAGTGGATACCTTTCGCTCATGAACATCTACAACACCAGAGATGTTGTAGGATGTTTGTTGCTGCAACCTTAGAGGATAATACAGATGGAAAGAGAGGACAATGTAGTATTCCGTTCTCGAACCACCACATTTTGCAAAGGATGGTGGAAATAAGAAAATTCGGCTTAGATATGCCATCGAACTGAAACACACCATAAGATATTTGGCGGTTCGTTCTTGACATGATAGTGGTCGCATTGTGACGGAGGATTTGTTGAACCTCCTACCACCAAAAGAAGATGAATCTCAATCGACGTAGTAACGGTGGCCTACGGGTAGGGCAAATTACCACTCTTATACAATTAATTCCTACGTATATCTAGTAATTTTCAATGGTAGGTGCTTGTGTATTTGTGATTTTTTAATAAAATAAAACCTAATTAGAATCTGCGCTCGTGATTTTATTCTTCAAAGCAGCTTAAGTCTTTTGTATTAGGTCTTAGGTCTGTCTTAGGTCCTTTTTATAATGAAGTTTCCCTGAATAACCAATTAATTTCAAAAAAAATATCAAGAATTAATGCTATTTACTTGTATTTGACTATAAAATAATCAATATGTTGTTTTCAAGTTAGTCAAACAAAATTTTCAAAGTTATTAAACATAAACCAGTAGCTTTTAAGCATGGTTGTAGAAAGAAATCACTAGTAATCTATTTCGCTATAGCCAAATATATAGTTAGCATGTAATTTTCTAAAAAAACTATTTTTGTTTAAATGCTTTTTAACTTTTTTAAAAAGGTAATTTAGAATTTAAACTACTTCTTTAAACCCAACCATTAGGATATATTTTCTGGCTTTTTTTGAATATCCGATTTTTTTTAAATAAGTGTTATTTAAAAAAATATAATTTAATAAGTGTAAGTAAGTATTTAAGAAAATCTTCCCTAAAATCTGCTGAAAATTACTAAATACAAATAGGAGTATAGGGGTAGGTATTGAAGAGCCCCACCTGTGGACCACCGTTGATCTATCAACCGAGATACATCTGTATATGCAATATATATATGGAATTACCTTACTTACATTATATGTATTTTTTTTTTTTATGGATACCGGATGGCAAACGAGCAGAAGGACCGCCTGATGGTAAGTGGTTACCATCGCCCATGAACATCTACAACACAAGAGATGTACTAGATGCGTTGCCAACCTAGAGGATACAGATGGAAAGGGAGGATAATGTAGTAGTCCGCTATCGGAACCACCACATTTTGGGGAAATTATGGGTGGGAAAGGGGAAAACTTGGCTTACATGCCATCGAACCGGAACACATCATAAGATATTTGGCGGTTCGTCTTTGACATGATAGTGGTCGCAAGCCAGACGGAGGACGAACCTGCTACCACCAAACAATGTATGTAATTACTACTGTGAACAGGGACTACTGTAAAGTGTACGAAACGTCGAAAATGCATTTCCGAATACTAAAACGCGATTAATCCGTTCATATTCGGGTACAGACATCATCAATAGAACGCAAAATAAAATTTAATTCGCATAATAATTTTGCAAGTTAATCACACTTTCAAATAACTTCTACCAATCTCTGTATAAGATCTCCTTTTATTTTAACAAAGTAAGTAAAGCCTCGAAGCTTGGGTAAGGCTTTCGCACTTGATGAGAGGGTTTCAGGCTTAATCCGTCACGATTCGTTGCACTGTTAGATGTTTGCAACTTCGAGCGTATTCCACCAGGTTTCCTTATTAACCGTGGAAATATTCTCCTAGTTTTCTACAAATATTAAGCTTGTGTTAAACTGGAGCAAATCTAACTTTTTATCGCGACTTTTATGATTTAAATTTGACGGCTTTTTAAGTGACAGTCGACGATCAGGCCCAACTATTTCGTAAGTATCTTCGAATTTAAGTTGTAAATACCATTAACGTGTTATATAAATAATCGGAAATCTTAATTTTTATTTACTTTAAAATAACTTTCTTTCACATCAAATTTTGATAAGCTGATTTTTTAATGTCTACATCTTACGAATCAGTATGCTAAGCACCTAACGAGAGATATTTATAAATTAAATATATATAGTTTTGTGAACCACGTAATTAAAAGTTCTAATTATGAAATTCAAACCTTCGATATTTAATGTAAAAGGAGTATTCTGCATCAATTTCAAGCAGCAAGCCGTTAGTTATGTTTTAGTAGCCATCAATATGCGAAGGGCGGGATCGCCTCGGCGTCACACCGTCTGGCCCGATGCCCTCCTCCTAAAAGCAATTTATTTCTTTATGCTTTGCGTGGTCATAAACCTAGAGACATTCGTCTATCATAATTGGATTTTACCATATACGCAAAATAGTTAGTAGGTACATTATACCACTTGCAGACTAAAATTGATTTTAGGCAAAGTCATAATCAAGGATCAAAGTTGTTTCAAAAGTGAATGATTTCATAAGTACATAGTGCAAAAGATGTTGAGTAATAGATTGAATATATGTAAAATCCTTCCTAAATTGAATTGAAATAAAAAAAAAGATTTTTATATGTCACATAATATGTTAAAATCAAATAATAACAAATCAGAAGACATTTACAGTATAATTACTTAACTGTTCATAAATCATCATACAATATTTGCATATATAAGATTCATATACCTAAATCTAAGTTTCTCGTACAAAAAATCATTGACAATGACAATTATTACAAAATAAGGATTTGGCAAAACCGACTGATCAATTAGTATTTCTTATACTATTATAAACAATCTCAAGCGGTAAAGGTACAAAAATAAATCACGACTTTTTTGCGTTTATCTTTAACCAAAGGTATCTTAAATATACAGATATCGAAAAAAGTAAATATTATTTCGATTAAAAATATTGAACTCAATTTTAACGCAATTTCAGCAACTCCATCCTCTCGCGCAATCTGACGTTTCATATTTCCTGTAGAAATTGTAATTGCTTCACCTTTCGGCCCGCTTATTCAAATTGGAAGCTTCGCGAACAACCGATAGCAACACGAATTTTCAAACAAATTTGTTTTTACCTTAAAATACCTTTACCTAAAGCTAAGTTTTATTTAAAACTTAAATACCATGGTTTGTATTATTCATATTATTTTTATAGTAGGTACAGTAAGGGGAAAAGTAAACGCGCGCCCCAAGTATCACGTTATAAGATAAGGCACGCACCGCGACTACGGCGAATTTCAACACAGTCTATTTTGCACTTTTAATTATTTACTTTTATTTACAAATTGATTTTCTTACATTTTACTTTCTCCGTAATAAGATAATTCTTCTTATTCAACAACTGGCATGATTAAATTTCCTCTGTAAAGGTATTTAAAGCCTAGACATTTTGAAACCGCATTCAAATTACGCGTCCATTGTGATGGCCTGCCATCGGAAATAGCAATATCCAAGTTTCGGAACGTTTTCAGGTTAAGTGAAAGGACTATAGCATATTAGAAGTGTCAGTTATTATGTATCATTTTATAAAAGTTTATAAAGTATCTAAAACTTTTTCTAAAACAAACAAATATTCTTGTGCAGTTATCGATTTAATATTTCAATAAATATTTAATACTTCGGATTCGCCATTGTAACCATCTTTAATTAAAGTAATTCCTGAGCAAAGCTTTATTAAGCCTTATACGTATCAAAATACTTTAACTCCTAACAGAATTGTATTGAATAGGTATAATTTTTTTTGTTTGGTGGTAGGAGGTTCGTCCTCCGTCTGGCTCGCGACCACTATCATGTCAAAGACGAACCGCCAAATATCTTATGATGTGTTCCGGTTCGATGGCATGTAAGCCAGGTTTTCCCCTTTCCCACCCATCCTTTCCTCAAAATGTGGTGGTTCCGATAGCGGACTACTACATTATCCTCCCTTTCCATCTGTATCCTCTAGGTTGGCAACGCATCTAGTACATCTCTTGTTGTAGATGTTCATGGGCGAAGGTAACCACTTACCATCAGGCGGTCCTTCTGCTCGTTTGCCATCCGGTATCCATAAAAAAAAAAAGGTATAATTTACGAGTCGTAACAGCAAAATTGAAAATCTCCAGTAAATCGATGTTACGACTTGGCAAAAAGTAAATATTACTTTGTGAATGGTAAGGTTACGTTACTCATAAGCTTTCTAATACACAATTTGTTAACAGAAGGTGCAAAAATAGCAATAAGAAACATCAAAGAGAATACACGGGAGCTTAACCGTAACAAATTGAAATTCACGCATGTAAAAAAAGATTAGTTGGAATTTTTTACTTTAGTACTATGGACTTTTAGAAATAGTGTCATACGTAACTGTATTTAAATTTCTGTATTATTTATGGATACATATAACATAAGATTTGCAATAAGTATATCTCACTCATAATATTTGGATTCTATTTTAATAATAAAACGTCTTCCAGTGTTGTTTTCTTTCGTTGCTGTCGTATGGTAATATGACCTAAATTTTGTATAGCAGAAATTGGAAATCAACCTCAATCACTATATGGTGGCTCACAACCACAAGCCGCAGACATTGGGCATGACACAAAGATAATACTGGCCCACAAATAAGCTAGAATAAAGTACGAGGAATAATATTTTTTACTTAATAAAAAAGTTTTATTTCATTTCGATGGAGATACGTAAGACGAATTAATATGAGTGCCGGAAAAAAGTAGAATGCTCCACATACCAAAACTGAAACGACGATGAATAATTCAAATACAAATCTGTTTGTGCGGTCCACTAAGCTTGGTGTAATGTGCCAACTCGAACTTGGCTAAATTTGCGTGTTTATTGCCTTTTTGCAAAGTACATGTAAGTAGATTAAGTAGGTACTACTAAAGATGGACTTTTTGCATATTAGACATACTAATAACAGACTATCTATACTGTTTATACTTAGATTTTATATTGTAGTGGTTACTTTATGACTAATAAATAAAATTCAATGTGAGTGTAGCTGCATATTGCAATCATTGCGTGTAAGAAAACACCGCGATATCGGGTGACCAACCTCCATACTCATACAACTGCGTCCTTACAGATATAAAATCTGTCGCTACATATCATATGTATTATTGAATATACTATTACTATGAGTAATTTAAATTCTATTTTTAGTATAAAATAGTATAATACAACCTTTCAATTTATTTTTCCCAAAATCAATAGATACCTAGAGGGTGGCATGCACTAAGTTAGCTAAATTAAGTATTTTCAACTTGGCTAATCATTTAAAGTTAGGTAGGTACAACACACTATTAACCATCAATTTGTTTTTGTTTGGGATATAGGTATTGTTAAATGATACCTAACCTAACCTAACTTCACGCTTTATCCCTAGCGGGGTAGTTAGAGAGAACGGAGCACCAAACGCTACGGTCCCTGCATACCTCTTTCGCCTCGTCCATAGTCATTAACCTCTTCATGCATGCCCTCCGGGGGGTCCTCATGTTAAATGATAAAATATAATAATAATATTTGTCAGTTTTAGACTTCATAAAATGTCATGTGCTTGAATAACACGGTAATAGTCAAGGCCCCAATTAATTATTATCTTATACTTATTAAAAGAACTGAAATGAAGGTGAATCATCGCGAATATCTGACATTTATTTAAAAAGATTTCGTTCTAAATGATGAAAAAATCAATATAAACCAACATCAAACAGGAACCTCGAAGATAGCAAATAGAAAGAGTCTACAAAATTGATGAATTGACGACGAAAAGGACTTTCACGCACATGACAATATTCGTGATTTCTATTCATGTTCACGTGTGCATAGTACTAACTGACACTATTCATAAAGACAGTATGTAATCGTGCTTCCTATCCAGAATTAGCATTTATATTGGCCAGAGCGCGCCAGCCGACCTTATATTCGTATGTCATTTTGTATCTAATATGTCGAGTAAATAGTAGAACCCCTAGTTTATGGCATTGCTCTCTTTAAGTTCAACATTGTTAATTTTTAACTTCCACCATCACACACACACTGCAAGATAGGTTGATATATGTTGCAGACTGGATGGCGAAACCCATCCCTGTTGTATATTATTCAAAAGTAAAAAAAATATTTTACTAATAACTTTTTAGTTAATTCTTGTTGTTTGATTTAATTTTTAATATTTATTTAATCAATATGTTATGTAATCCTACAAAATACTCTTACAATTAATGTCAACAAGAATAATAAAAATATTCATCTGTTGTAAAAATGTCCATACCATTGTAAATCTGCTATTGACGCCTGACTTAACGGGTCGTCATTTTTATATTAACGCATAATAACTTCTATAACTCCTCTATATATGTATATTACTCATATGTAAGCCGGTATATTTAGAGAAGACGGTATAGGATGTTAACCTTGTTTTTTTGCAAAATCACTCCCAAATTTTTTGAGAGATTTTTTATTATCATTTACAAAAAGTAAGCCGGTGGAAACCGTGTTAAACGAACGTCTTGTCACCGATATACATATATATATATATATATATATATATATATAAATATAAAACCCTAGCGCTACTGAGTGACTGACAGATAACGCAAAGCCGAAACTACTGGCCGTAGAAAGCTGGAATTTACCATGTATTTTGAAGGGGGATGTAGGGGAATACTAAGAGACGATTTCAATAAATATAAGATAAGATTTTACCTTTTATAGTTCACGCAAACGGAGTTGTTTTGGCTGTATAGCTTATAAGCTCAAGCTAACTAGCTCAAGGATTTAGGATATAATTGACTCTGAAGAGTGATACTGAGAATGGAGTGTCTTAACACTAGGTTCTCTGATTCCCTCTGCCTACCCTGCTATATGCGGGATACAGCGTGAAGTTAAAAAAAAAAGAGTGATACATCTGATAGATCTATAAAAGACCAATTAAACTATAATAAGCAAGGAAATGTCTGCTTCGCAAAAATTATTCGGTGTGATGTTCATTTACATGCTGCACAAAGCTTATTTCAAATTTTATACATTTTCTAATAACTTTTTTTATTTTTTTAAGTGTATGAAGTTATCAAAAAACTACTAGAATTTTTATAAAAAAGTAATAATAACAATTAAAATTTAACAAAACAAGAAAAGGAGAACCGATTTCAAATAAAATGCGCTAAAAATTAAAATTATTATGAATAACGCATAAGCTACTCGTCGGATCTTAACTGAATAATACAAAATAATAAAATTGGTTCATTCCGTAAAAACTTATGCGGTAACACTTCACATCAACGAATTTCTTTCTTTTTTGATATCACTAAATAAATATGAAAAAAAAGTACAATTAATGTAATTTTATAAAAAAAATTATATAAAAAATTCACACTTATAACGGGTGTCCCAAAATTAACGCAAGATTTGAATTCGAACTGCAGCCGCTAAGCTTTCACTATTTTTGAAATATTCTTTAATAATGAACACACGTTGTTCTATCGTGTAACGCTCCATTTTTAATAACCCTATACTGTTAGCTGTCAAATTGCTTTTTTTTCAGGTTTGCCAACACTTCACTGCACAAATGGCGGCAAATTCAAATCTTGCGTTAATTTTGGGACACCCTGTATTATAGTTTGAGACTGAAAATTGTTCATCTGTAGTGACGTCAAAGCTACCCTACGCGACTTTATCACGTGGTCTCGCACAATATATTGTGTGAGAGCGGCACACAGGATTCTATACTCCCGAGTGGTTTCAGATAGCTAAAATTACCTACATATCTATTTTCGTTAATGTTGAGGATCATTTAAAAATACTTTTAAAGATATACCTATAGCATTTTGACCAATATCAGTCAATTAGTACATTGTTTTATTAAAATGTGGTAAAGAACAAATGTGTTTTCTTACTATAACTATTATTTAAGAATCTTTATTCGAGGTAACTTTGTGCTTTTGATATTTTTAACAGATTTAGTCATAGGTATCATTAAACATTTACGATCATTTTCAATACGTGTCTATTCCCTAATCCATGTAATGTATACACACAATACTTATTGATGCAGCTTTTGCAAAACTAAAACATGTAGCTTTTTCATTGTTAATAGGTATATGATAGATTGAGCGTTTGTTCTATGAAATAGCGAAAACAAAATGCATATTTTCCGTTCGATATTTCGCTCATCATTTTAAAAGCTATGTTTAATAGTTCTAATAATAAGAATTAAACATAAATAATACACAAAAAATCCAATATGTAAGTGCTAAGGCATTGCCACCGGCTTTACCCACAGAATATGTCAAAATTTATTGTGGCAACATTAACAATTGGCTGTATCAATTTATAGGTGCAATTTGTAATGTACTGTTCACTAAGCAAGCCCAAGTAGCGGAAAGACTTCATAAAATATATTGGTTTGGAAAATAATAAAAAGGCATAGACGGATCATTAACTTTAAAAGATATAGATACATTTCAGACAACGTCAATCATGTCTATATATTATGTTATATGTAAGAAGCAATAAAAACAATTATTTAAAATTTCAAACAAGTATAAAACAGAAAAAATTAACAATAAAATAAGTTTGTCGGGCATTATGTACCAAGTTAACTCACCGAAAGAGGTTTCATGCCAAAAAGCTGCGTGGCGTCCCGGCTCCCGCCAAATTGAAGCGATCACCAAATGCACAAAACATTGTAAGGATAGCGAGGTGCGCGATCGATATACTCGTTCACTACACGGCTCTGCGGACGCTGCACGCATAACGCCGCTTAACCATCGGGTCTACCGCACATATTAATCTCAAGTTATTATTTTACAAACACGTCCACTCATGAGAAAAGCAACCTGAGACGACCGCAGCGTTCGAAACCTTAATACTTCCCTTCGCTGCAAATATTAGGTGACAGAACCAAGGAATTTGTTCGAATAACTCCGCGCAATTTACGCACAGTGAATTCGCGTAATAGAACCGATTTGTAATGCTAAATCGAACTTAGCTACAATCAACAAGAAAATCTTTTGAAAAAGAGAAGTAACTTTTCTCAGAGCTTTGAAAGCTTAGTAACGCGTCAAGCGAGTCTCAATATAAAAATAATATGAACAATGTGGGGACAGGAACAAGACTCGCGTAATAATAAGAGAACTCGCGTGGGGATGGTACGGAGGGTGCATTGTGCACCGGCGAAATTCGGAAGGGCCCGCTGCGAAAGCCCCTGTTTGGCCCCCCACACTTGCGCAAGATGCGAACCCGTTTTGATTTTTGTGAATGTAACTGGGAATTTAACCGTTCACCGGCACCTTTCATTAAACTGGACCGTTAGTCTGGTTATTTATTAATAAAGTATGGAACTGGATGATGATAATAATAATACAAAAAAAACACAAGCCATGTCAGTCATGTGGCAAAGAGTGAGGGGCTGACTTAAATTTAGCTGCGAATATTCCTTGTTCGATTATTTAGCCCGACAGAACAGTTGTTATTTATTATGACTATCAACAATAAGAAAAAGCAACGAATTATTTACCACTTAATTAGTTAATACAGCTTCAATTATAGCAAAAAAAGAATAAAATATTAATAAAAAATAAATAATTATAATATTGTTTGTTTAGATACCTATCTATCCATTTATATAGAAAACCTGTTTAAATTTCCATCCCAAAAAGTGTATAATAAATATAGATTTATGTATAATTATACATTTACATGTCCATTTATTTAATATTTGTATTAAAAAATGAAGGATAGTTATTATATTATTACAGAAACAATAATAAAGCTAATTAAATATGCACCTATACATACATAATAAGGATACCTTACACTTTTTAAGCTGGAAGGATAAAGCCCGCGCTTTATGCCGCAAGGTAGTCAGAGAGAAACAGTGAAATGTTAAGATACTCCTTTCGCTTCTATTCTGCTTTATTTTATCAGAACGGAAAAATGAAAATGATTTAAATATAATAATTCCCCGAATAAGAATCGAACCCACAAGAAATCGCTTTTACAGTCAGATGCTATTTAATCTCATTCATTATAAATAATCAATACGATATAATAACTTTATTAGACTGAAAGTCCAATATAAAAAATACCAATTATAGTAATCAGTTTGTCGCTGGACAAGTTTTTACAACGAAATTTAATTAATAATTCACGTATTCGAAAATGTATTAGGTATATTACATTCTAATTTTTCGGCATTTCATTTGTCATTTCAAAGTACAACAGACTAACTGCTTCTCTTCTTTCGAAAATTGCTGTCTGAATCTACTGAATGTATCGCGATGGGACCTTGACCATTCGACGCAGGTAATTTGTAATCATAAGCTATTTATTATTAGAATTTAATTTAGTCATTTTTTTTAATTTTCTTTTAAAAACATATTTTATACCGTTAATTATAAACAAAAGACATGCATTTTTGTATTATTAATTTGTCATTAAAGGTGATATAAAACAGGAATGTAATATGTGAATATAAGATCTTTAAATGCAACAAGGTAATGCAAATATATTCCTTAATAAATGTATTATTACATTGACAACTAAATCAATATAAATATGAAAAGAGATTTTGTAACAATATATTGTACTATGATAAAATAAGTCAAGTTAAGTCCTAATTTCGCTGTCGAAAATGTATATTACCAAAAAGCTTGCTAAATTCAATCCTTTAAAAAAACAAGTAACGCTATTAAATATATTTAAATAGCTTAGCCTATCCTACGCTACGCGCTTCGTTTGTCTATACTCGCATAGAGATGGCGCTAGTATCAAACCTTGTACAATAATGTTCTCTTTGGTTTAGCGCTGCGCTAGTCTATCGATTTTATGTTTACCGATCAGTGTTGACACTAACAAAATAAATTAAATTTAAATTATAAATAAAACCCTATTTAGTGCATTTACGCCTATTTTCTATTTATTTTGTGGTTTCTTTTGTGATTCTTAAGGGGATAATATCCACTAACTAGAAGAAAACCTTTAAATAATGATTTTCTTCAAGCGTACATACAATGTGACATCAACGTAGCAACACATAAATGTCTATGAGTTTGACCCCGTAGCTCGTGTCCCGAGCAGAAGGAGAGTGTGGTGTAGGGCCAGGCCCTTACTTTTCGGTCTTCATCCCGTTGATATTGTGTAAAATGGGAACATAATAGGTAAATAAGTTTTTGATTATCCAAATGTTTACTGTAAAATTATTACAATCAGTTTGCTTAACAGAATTTCCATTATCAAAAATACATCGCGAGCAATCTGTACGAGTTACAATTGCTAAGAATATCGTCAAAAGTTGCGCACCGATCATCTTGTTAGGATATCATTTAAAATTTTCTTTTAAATGAAAAATAACTACAAATAGATGGTTGCGCCGGAATTTTAATGATATATAATTTAAGTAGTATTAAAAATATAATTTGAAGTCCTTCAGATTTTAGTGAATGTGTTGAGACAATGGTGTATCGATTATTTTGCGCTAACGAAATGTCATCCCGGTACCGTAGTGTTAATATTAGAAGTCTATGTTTGTGATCATGATAACTTTTGTCTAGGCATCTACGTGTTTTATATTCAGCTTACAAATTATTTTAGCTTCAGTGACAAAAATAGTTTTTCAATTATTATAAAAAATATTTAAAATGGTTTTTTCATTGTTAGTCGTTCTCTTTTATTATTTTTGGCATTATTGATAAAACTTTCATCATTTGGTTTTATAATGTGCTTTACGATTTTTTTTGTACAGTAAAAGCTGCTTATACGTAAAATATTGACGTATAATCAATTTGTTTAATAAAAATATAATTAGATGTTAAAAGTAAAGAATATTTTAAACATTTTTGAATATCAAGCTTTGTATTTTAAGATTTCTTTGTTATTAAAATAAAATTATAAATACAGTCGGTTTCTAAAATATAATATACTTATAGTTCCATTTTATGTAAATCATTTCAAAATTGTAGAATTATATAAAATTAAAGTTTTATTAAACTTGAATTTGATAACGATATTACAGTTTATATCAAATCTTATATTTAGGAAACGGAGGCAAACGTAGTGGTTATCTTTTTTTGCTTCACGTTTTTCCCGCATACCGAGGCAGCCATAAGAGAACCAAGTGTCAATACACTCCGTTCCCCACTTGCACCAGAATTTGAATCATTGTTACAGCAAATAGTAGCGGAATTCCGCCGCGCTTTGTCTTATCAGCGGAGAAAAAAAATTAAATTAAATATGATCATTTCCTCAAGTGGGTAATCCGAATTGAAGCAACAATTATTCGCGTATATTCAGGCTCTGTCTCAATGCGCCACGATGGCCTCAAAATTGTTTCCTTATATTAGTATATTTAATGCCATTGTAGTAATAATTGAAATTTTTACAAAAGAAACATGATTTCAAATAAAATGTACTAAAAATTATTACGAATAATTCAAAAACTAATCTTAAAATGTTAATATGTATGTGACCACATCATCAGGTTCACCCAGTGAAAAGTATGACACACATTAAAAATATGAATTTGAGAACCTTTTCCTTTTGTTTGAAGTCTGTTTAAAAATCAAATGTGTTGATTTCAAAATATATCCTTAATGCAATAAAGTATATTATAATATACTCATCATACAAAAATTTTTGTTACAGTTTCGGAATTGTACCTACTGAAGAAATTTCCGCTCAAAACTTGAACAGTAAGTTGAACTTTTGAGTGACATAGATTTAGCTATATTGGATCAAAATGGCAAATCCAGCTCGTGAAAGTGTTAGTACTCGTTTTTCTGATAACTATGATCTCAAAGAAGAACTTGGAAAAGGAGCGTTCTCAATAGTAAGGCGAGCTGTTCAAAAATCAACTGGATATGAATTTGCCGCAAAAATTATCAATACCAAGAAACTCTCAGCTAGAGACTTTCAAAAACTAGAAAGGGAAGCTCGAATTTGCAGAAAATTACAACATCCTAACATCGTAAGACTGCATGATTCTATACAAGAGGAACATTTCCACTATCTCGTTTTCGATCTAGTAACCGGCGGGGAATTATTCGAAGATATAGTTGCACGAGAATTTTACTCAGAAGCAGATGCTTCTCATTGTATTCAACAAATCTTGGAATCCGTGCACCACTGTCACCACAATGGCGTAGTGCACAGGGATCTTAAGCCCGAAAACTTGTTACTCGCAAGTAAAGCTAAAGGCGCTGCCGTAAAATTAGCCGATTTTGGATTAGCTATCGAAGTTCAAGGGGACCAGCAAGCGTGGTTTGGATTTGCTGGTACTCCTGGCTACCTTTCACCTGAAGTACTTAAAAAAGAACCCTATGGCAAGCCAGTGGATATTTGGGCTTGTGGTGTAATATTATATATTTTACTGGTGGGTTACCCTCCATTCTGGGATGAAGATCAGCACCGATTATATGGGCAAATTAAAGCCGGCGCATACGATTATCCATCACCAGAATGGGACACAGTAACACCGGAAGCTAAAAGTCTGATAAATCAAATGTTGACAGTAAATCCTAGTAAGAGGATCACCGCTTCTGAAGCTTTGAAGCACCCATGGATATGCCACCGCGAGCGCGTTGCATCGGTTATGCACCGGCAGGAGACTGTAGACTGCTTGAAAAAATTCAATGCTCGCCGCAAGCTGAAAGGTGCCATTTTAACTACTATGCTTGCTACACGCAACTTTTCAGGCAAATCGATGGTTAATAAGAAAGGCGATGGGTCACAAGTGAAAGAATCTACTGACAGTAGTACCACGTTAGAGGATGATGATTTGGATAAGGACAAAAAAGGCGTCGATAGAGCGTGTACAGTTATTTCTAAAGAACACGACGAAGAGGCTCTTACTAAAGCCGATTCGTTTGGAAAGGCTCGCGGTGATAGCAACGCTTCTTTGCGACGCGCCGAAGTTATTAAAGTGACAGAAATTTTGATTGATGCTATCAATAATGGCGACTATGATACATATTCCAAATTGTGTGACCCTAATGTGACCTCTTTTGATCCCGATGCCTTAGGTAATCTGGTAGAAGGCGTGGAATTTCACAAGTTCTTCATTGATAACACTCCTACGCACGTGAAAACAAACACCACAATATTAAATCCTAGAGTACACTTACTTGGAGAAGATGTAGCTATCATAGCTTACGTGTGCGTTACACAGAGTGTCGATGCCGAGGGCCGACGTTCTACGTCCCAGACCCAGGAAACTCGTATATGGCACAAACGCTATAACAAGTGGACTGCAGTTCATTTCCATCGCTCCTAACTAGTCCCTTCCCCTAAAGGCTATACAACGCCAATGGAATTTGGTCTCAAAAAGCCTGATTTATGTAATGGTGAGGTCATTAAAACTATTATAACATTTCATGAATAGGTAGAGACCGCAATGAATCAACAATTCCTTGGCTAAAATATATTATTAATGTCTAATTCTGCTAAAAACTTACACGAATTTTACTAGTAATTCTTTGTAATCTCAAGGAATTAAGTTATTTAAAATAGGTATCAATCAATATAAGCAATTTAAATGCTACTTCATGTTTCGTAATAGTCAAGTCCCAGAATAAATCCAATGTTTTGTGGCTAAATGTGATACTGATATCCTTTGCTTATTGCTAGTTATTAGGTATACAATGATCTCGGCCACAATCGAATATTGTCAACGAAAATTGTCGTATATTAAATACAATCGTTGGTATTCAGTGAGTCAAAAATCTCAAAGAACTAAGATCTGAAATTAATGAATCTACTTCATTACTAAGTACCTAATATATTAAAAACTACAGAAATTTTCAAGATTTAGAATTATTAGCACATTTCTCAATAAGTCTCTCTACATTTTTAACTATGAATGTTTTGTCGTGCTTAAAAATGGTGTTCTATTTGTTATTGAATACCTAGCTCGTAAGATTAAGTAAATAATTATAATGCAGTTATTGGCACTACAAGTACAACATTTTAATAAATATACCAACGTTTATTACCTTTATATACATGACTAAAGTAAAGAATTATACATAACTTCAATATATTTTAGTCTAGACTTGATTTGTTAAATAATCTTTTAAGTAAATTATATCAATTTTGTCAATTTTAGATTTAAATGTTAAAAATTACTGTGCTTTTGCTTTAAATAATCAATTATCTGTTAATTGATGTTTATTATATAATATGTTTTGCTACAATTTAAATTTGCTATATATCATATCATTTTAGACACAATGACATATATAATATTACAATTCTAGAGTGATAAAAGTGCATAATACAAAGTGATTTCAGATGCTAAAGAAAATAAATGTTGAGTGATACTAAATATTTAACAGTGATTATTGCACAATTTCACTTTAGAAGTGTGCTAATATAAGTCTGGGGAAATTCAGCATTTTATAGAAATATAATTAGGTATAAACAACATTTACCAATGTTTTTACAATTTTGTAAATCGTAGTATAGTTAGCTAAACCTAATTTATAAATATTCTTCGAAATTGGAATTGTATATGTAATATATTGCATCCTAGGTAATTTATTTGTGAATTGTGAATATGACATTATCCACTGTATGAGTATATAATTGTGCCATTACCATTGAATTTAGTGCCAATAACTGTAAAAATTAAAAAAATGTATTCTAGTCTTTATTGTTACGCATACTTAGTATTTAATCAATGTTTTAATTATTTTGGGAAATTATTCATACCTATGAAACACACATGTATATACATATGATTTGCATACAGCATGGTTGGGAATCATTTTATAATCAACTTCTATCAAGGTATTTGTGTTTATTTCTGTTACATTTGTTATATTTTTTTATTTATACTTGTTGTTCGTTATACACTCTCATTAACATTTACTTGGTACGTAATTTTAATGAAAAAAAATCATACTTGAGTAATAGGATGTTGTTTGGAATGTCTAAAATTACCCACAAATACTATAGTATATTACTGAATAAATTTTACATATTTTACATCACAAATACAAAGATAAGATGACATTTGAGCATTACTAAAGCTTGTCCAAACTCTAATATTATTATAGGAAGTGCTGACTTTACTAACTGAATGGTTGAATTCATTATTTTGCTTTCATTAACTATATTTACCTATAGCAAAATATACTAAGAATGTATGCTTTATTGTTACAAGTCTTATTTGTTACCAATGATAAAAATATGTGATTTTACATATATATTATACTATTATATCTATCTATGTTATTTATTAAAGTGTATTCTGCTGTTAGAAATACAAGAAAAATAGATTTATTTATAAATAACCAAACAAACCAGTTGATGAATTAATTACTGTGATTGCACAAATGTGAAAATCATATAGACCACAATTCATAAATAACTTGTTATTATAGTGTTGTCTTCCCTCAACAGTGTTCCAAATATTACAATGAAATAAATAATAATTAATACATCTTTCAAAAATTTATTAAACTTAACTCTTTATAAAATTTTAAAAGACAGCTCTCTGTTCATTGTTAAAGCACTTTCCTGATTGCATGCACTAACCTACTGGCTTTAATATATTTAGGGAAAGTTTCTTAAATAATAAATGAATTGAATGTATATCTATTGGCTGAATTTTTCGTAAAATTTATTAGAAAACTACTTAGTTTATGAAAAATGTTTAATAATTGCTTACCAATAATTAATTAAAATGTAACATGATATAAATGCACATATTTGTTTGTAAGCCCACAGATTAAACAACTACAACATTTGTTTTATTTGTGGGTTCATTTAATTTTTTAAAATATTGCACTCCTTCAGTATGTTTCTGTATTACTTATTCATGGGTTAAAGTATGGGTGCAGTGCAATATAACATAAAATAATGATTACTATACACAATAATCAGTATAAATTCTGTTAAAATTATAGATTTATCTCCATTAGCTAATTATTTTAAAATCTTGTAAAAAAGTATTGACCATTCAGCTAGAATTTATATTGTGTGCAAAACTAATGGAGCATTCTATGTTAAAATATGGTTTGTTAAGCCTATATATGGAAACTATCTAGGGTGTACTTAAATTGAGTGAATAGTATTATTTAGTTCAACTTCTAATAAATATTGCACCCCTGCCTAGTTATATTGAGATTGTTTTGTGTCATAGCTAGGATTTAACCAAAGTATTTCATACTTAATGCACCGCTAAATTCATTTTTAAATCTTTATTATGAAATTGGTGAAAAGATTGTTGTAGCATAATTTTAAAATGTGAAGTGTAGGTGTATTAAACATTTGTCAGTATATTTCTATTTGACATAATTTCTTAAACCTCTGCATTGCCGATTATCATGTAACATTCTCTAAAATAAAGTTTTTTTGATCTATAATACAAATATTTTAATGTGAACCTATAATACACTAATATATTAATTTATACTATAAAATTTACTTTATTATGGTTAAAGCATTTAATTACTTATATATAATTCACAAGCATTGAAAAATCTACATACTCTATGTGTTTATGTGTAATGCTAAACTTAATATATAAATAATACCATATATATGTTTAGTTTCTTGATTTATTTTGATAATCATAGAAAAATAAGTATGAATTATTTTGCTATTACAGATAAAATACCCTGTATACTATAATTTTCTATAAAAGAACAAACACAACTAAAAAATGTCATATACATTACATACTTTACAGTTAAATTACATTTAAATATTTCATCTTCTGGTATACACCTTTACAACCATCTACACCAACATTAAAGTTTTTCATAATATTTAAAAGTTTAGTTTCACTTAGCTTTTGGCCTGGAACTTCATTTGCAATACATAATTTCAAATGTTTCTCATTCAATGATTCAAATTTAATAAAATTCTTGACCATATTTTCATTCATGAAAGTTTTGTTTACCTCCTTGACAAAATCAATGTCACAATTTTTTAAAAATTGTTTACTTATAATATCACAGTTGTATAATAATAAAATGGTTATTTTTTTTGATAAGTCTTCACTTTTTCTTATCAAAGCATCAATGTGATCTTTAATATTAATAATGTCATTTCCTCTTAGATCATCCACCACTATAATTGAAGACTGGCAGAATGTAAGTCCAAACATATATTCAGGTAAAGTTTGTAAAAAACTAGGCATAGTAAAGTGGTACACATTGCTAAAATGTAGTAGATTTTCTAATATTAATGATGCAGTGTATGTTTTACCCACTCCTGTACCACCATATAAAAGAATCATTTTAGTAGAAGCCTCTGTTTCCAATGTATTTACTAAAGATTCTACTGCTGTAGACTGACCATATAACTTTGATGATAAAGTACTTCTTATAAGATTAAAATTTAAATTTTCATGACACTTAAACTGTGTGAGTTGACAAAGTATAACTGATAAAAACAACACAATGACAAATATGACTACTTTTTTCATTGTTTTCCTGGTATTATTAGAACTTTGTTTTTGTTTTGCAATTAAATTGTTAATAGATAAAGGTTTTATATTCGAATAGTTTTGAACAACACTAAAATCATCTACATCTTTTTCTTTCTTGATAGTTACCGGTGAAAAATTTGAACTACGATCTACATATGATATATCCATTGCGCTTACTGAATGAGAACTTAAGTCTATATCCATTGGTTCGCAGCTATTTTCATGTTGATTATCCATAATTGATGAAAATTTTGAAAAAAATCATCTAATATTGGTAGACAATCAGAGAATCCAATAAAATAACACGGCAGCTTAAATATTACAAATCCAGTATACTTTTTTCAATTAGTTTATGATAAAAGAATTATAGTCATCAGTCTATTAATTATAAATATTTAGCCATATTCAGAAATATTGAAATATTCACAAAATTCCCAGTTGATATAAAACATTTACAAAGAAAACGTACTCTTATGTCACCTGTTGGGTAGATAAATAACAGTTGTCAGTGACAAGTAAATAGCAATGTTGCCGCTTAATGTCTTTTAGAGATGTTATATGATGTCTAAGTTACATTAGTGAAATATAAATATTTAAATAAGTTCTTCCTGTGTTGCTTAATACTAGTTTTATTTAGATGAGATGTCGTAAATTGATTTGTATTCCTCTAGTAATGTTAATTATTATTCAAAATGGTATTATGAAAAATGTATGTTTCAATGAACATCTCACATCTTGTTATTAAAAATAATTAATTTTATTATCAGTATATACTTGACAGCTTTGTCTACCCCTTCTATCAAATATATATACTTATCAGCTCATTTTTGAATGATTATTATGCATAATTATATTCTGTAGTTCATTCATATTCTGTAATATATTTATTATCTTCGTTACGGGTCTAGCACAATATATCGACTTTACGATGTGCTGCAAATATCGATTTCAAAGTTGATTAATTTGATACGTTAATTAAAAAACATCTATGCTTATGAGGAGTCTATCGACACCGGAACAAAGTTGTTTTCGCATTTTGGAACACGTCTTGCTGTACAATCATAATTTATATCGTAAAATATTGTGCTAACAGACATAAACTGTTATTTTTAATAAATACATTTATTTTTTTTAACTGATTTAATGTAAAGAGTAAAAGATATATATTTAAAAAGCATATAATTGTACATGGAGTACATAAATTAAATAAAAAAAAGAAACCAGAATAAATTAAACGCTCAATGATAAAGTGTAATTAAGTTAACAACTCACTAAAGGTGATTTATGCATGGCTATTCATATATATCATAGCAAGAAGTGTCTTATTCCGCTCAATGCATGTACCGCACAACAAAAATCTTCGTTGCTAAAACTCAAAAATGCTAGAAAAAAAATAACAACAGATAAAAATAGAATGTTATGACTAAGTTTATGATGGTAGCGAAATAAAAATATGATTGACTAAATAAATGCAGTTGAAAAAGTGTTTATATTTTTGTGATTGAATAATAAAATACTAATTAACTATATAAAAAAATTCATAAAAACTCCGGAAAAATTATGTAATATGAAAAACGCGAAGAGAACATAAAAATTATAATACAATATAAACCTATACAAAATATATCGATATACCGACTGAGTGGTATCGAGTATTAACTAATAATTCATCGATATTTTTTCAACAAGCCTAATCTTCACAGATGTTGTGTATTTAGTGAAGAGTTTACGTTATTTTTGAAATGAATTTAAAAAATGATAATTTTGATAGCCCAATTCGCAATAAAAAATCAACGCCTCCAACAAAGGCAAAAGTTAGAAATCCGTTCGACAAAGTGTTAATTGAAAAATTACATAAACCAATATGCAGGTATGTAACGAACGGTGTTTAAATATATTTAATGAATATAATTTCTTGCTATATTAAGGCTCTGCTTTTTATAGTCCGGGAATGTGCAAAATCTATAAAAAGAAAAATAAAGGCTCGTTTAGATGGGAAATAGATCAAGCATGTATTTTAGTACCTACCGATATTGTAGCGTGCAATAGTCAGTTTGAACCATCACCAGATCCTGCATTGGAGAAGATCGCTGAAGAAGCGAACGAAAAGTAATTACTTCATATTTTTCTTACATGCATTTATTAATATTGAATAATTATGTGTATCTTTTTTCTTCGTTATTTACTTTTTTGTTATGTCCTCCAGGTTTTTCTCTCAAGACATGGTCATGCCTAGCCCATTAGAAATTTCTAAAAAAGTAAAACCACTGTTGGAAGACACTAACACTAGTACCAATATTATGACAAGTTTTGTTATAGAGAAAACTTCTACTTTTAAAGAAGGTAAGTATTATTATTAATGGTGTTTGCATGCAAGTAGGTATTATTCTTAAACCTTTTACAAAAGCATTTTACGGAAAACTTTATTCAATTTCTTGCAACCTTCTTTTATTATCATTCTAAATTTTTATTTTTACTTTTATACTATTCAAGTACATTAATCATATTCCTTAATTTTTCCTTTTGTTTTACTTTTGGTTTTGTAATCATAAAAACAAAGTATGACAAAATATGAAATGATAATGATAAATAGTGTATATATTTATTAATTATGAAAGAAATTGCAGCCCATTGGTATTAATTTCTTTTATAATATTTTAATGACAATATTTTTTTGTTAAATACTAAAGTAAAGAACATGTGAATATGGAAGTAAAAACGAAGAATGATAATAAGTTTTGCTATAGATATTCACAACACCATTGACTATATTATAAATATGCAAGAGTAACCAAAAATATATATCAAACGATATCTACATTAACTATATAAGAAATATGTTTAACACATTATCACATACTGCAGAACTGCTTTTCTTGTTTAGTTGCAGTTCAAACTGTCCTCACATTACCACCAAGACTACCTCCAGAAATTGAAAGTATGCTGAAACCATTCTGCACTTATACACAGGTAAAAACAATTATATTATATATGTCAACCTTACCTTTTTAAACTATTTAGAAGCCATTGTGGTGTAGTGGTGCAGTCTGTAAACATGATACATTTAAATTATTTTTATTTTATGAACTTTGGTAAGACAAAGTATCGAGTTCTGCCACTTACACATGTAATGAATTTGGGTGGAAACTGGAAAGTGGAAAATCTTGCAATGAGTGATAAAATTTTATTTTTCTTATTTTAAGGATCAAAACATATATGGTGAATATGAAGTTACTGCAAATGGATCTTTAAGAAGAAAATTATTCTTTGAGGAGCATAGTGATATGGATCACTATGACTCAGAACAAACAGATGATGAAAGTCATATAGAATCTCAAATCGGAGAGCGACCACCATCAAGCTGTGAAGCACATACACCTGTGTTATTTAGTCCAGATTTGGTAAGATGCTAAAATTATACTGAATTATATATATCTTTAGAAAAAATATCAGTACTTTCATTACATTGCCAACATGGTGACTACAAAATGAAGACACTTATTGAAAACTTCACTGAATTATATCAAACTAGAGAAAAAAGATAAAGATCCTGCTTATGGTTTGCCAGCAATTCATGTCATTTTATATAAAAGTGAATGTGTAATATTTATTTTATTAATATAATCGATTTCTAAATATTACATTATTATGAATAATGTTTTTTACACTTATTATCCATATAAATTTCATACTTTTCCGTTCTCACAATAATCATAAAAAGGTATATAGGTTCATGCATAAATCAAATTTTAATGTTGATAAAGCTGTTAATCTAGTAACTGTTGGCTAGGATTTAATGTAATAACTTTCAATGTGTCAAACTCTTTGTTTTAATGCTTGGAATCATATCAATGTGGCAGGAATTAGGTCTCCAGTAATACAAATTGATAAGCACAAATAGTTCTTTTTTACTAAAAAATCTATTCATATTTTATACAGTTTCACAAATAAATGTGTTCCTTTTTTTAAAGTAAATTGTTTATATAAAAACACATTCTAGTACAAACAGAATATAATTACAATTCTATCATCATCAAGTATAAATTTTTAGTTTGGTTTTAACACTACCAAAAATGTTATTATACAAGAGAATTAATATGTATTACTTCAACTTATATGTCACTTAACACATATTTTTTTAAAGTAAATATCCTGATTAGTGCACCGCCTACCACTACTTTATACAAATCCAATATCCAAAGGTTGCCTGGAAGAGATCGCTTTAAGCGATAAGGCCGCCTTATTGTACGCTATTACTACTTCTATGTTATTTGTTTATTTGTGTGCAATAAAGAATATTTGTATTTGTATTTGTCACAAGGGGGTATAATGGAGCGCTAAATACCTTTTATTCAATGCACTCATTGTCTTCATTATTTTTCATACAGCTCATGAAAAGAGCCCCACGAATATATTTTGCTGAAATTATTATAGTAAATTGAATGATTCTTTTAATGTTATTTTCATATTAGAATATTTAACATATATAATTAATTTTCAAAATAACAGGTCCAACAGAATTTCAATGTAACCTTATATATATATATATATTTTTGCATAAAATGAGATTTTGTATGTGTATTTTTACTTCTTCTTTTTAGAGTCGAGATTTAGTAGCCAAAGGAATGAAACGAAACTTCGGGACACCCTTACAGAAAGGTCAAACAAGTAAGCCATGCTATCGCAACAAGATTCTGGATGTAGTTGATTTCGTCGAACCATGCTTTAGTCCCATAGAGTTTAGAACGCCAAATAGATGTGGGAAAGAATCTATACCGTCTTCTTCATTATCCAGCGCATCTATATCACCTGTTGTTAAAACCATGTCCAGTGATGAAGAGGTATTTGCATATTTGTTTTTTTTTCTCTATTATATATACTTATTTTTTTATATATATATATATACAGGGGGAAAAGCAGAGTTAACCTATATTCCGTTTTCCACATTCAGCTCAGTAAACTGAATTCAATTTACTGAGCTGAATGTGGAATTTTTTTAAAGCTTGGATCCGTCTGCATTTTTTTTTCAATATTCTCCTGAGTGGTAATCGAATCTGTAACCATTGTTTGAAATTTCAGATAGATCCAACTGTGCTACTATGTCGGTAGGACTCGTATACTCGTATATATTGATTTTGTTGATTTTTGTTTTAGTACTTGTAACTGCTAGTAAAAACGATTGTGAGGTGGGCGTTAGTAACCGCGACACAGTATTACACTACTGCGGTTATTATCGTGCAGTGTTTCAGATGTAGTACATAATAAAAAATGAATAAATGAATGAATGGATGGATGGATGGATGAATGGATGGACGGACGGACGGACGGACGGACGGATGGATGGATGGATGGATGGATCAAATCAATCAAATCCATCAATCAAATCCATCAATCAAATCCATCAATCAAATCCATCAATCAAATCCATCAATCAAACCCATCAATCAAACCCATCAATCAAATCCATCAATCAAACCCATCAATCGATCATCAATCAACCATCAATCAAATCCATCAATCAGGCCCATCAATCAAATCCGTCAAGTCAAATCATAAATCAATCCATCAATCAAATCCATCAATCAAACCCATCAATCAAATCCATCAATCAAATCCATCAATCAAACCCATCCAAATTCAATCCATCAATCAAATCCATCCAATCAAAATCATGTCATTCAGCGCCAATCAAATCCATCAATCAAATCCATCAGTCAAAACCGTCAATCAAACCCGTCAATCAAATCCATCAATCAAATCCATCAATCATTCAGTCAATCAAATCCATCAATCAAATCCATCAATCCAAACCATCAATCAAAATTCATGAGCTCAGATCATTCAAAAATCATCAATCAAGCCATCAATCAAATCCATCAATCAAATCATTCAATCAAATCCATCCAATCAAATCCATCAATCAAACCATCAAATCTATAAAATCACTCAATCAAATCCATCAATCAGTCGTCAATCAAATCCATCGATCAAATCCATCAATCAAACCCATCAATCAAATCGATCAATCAAACCGTCATCCAGTCCATCAATCAGAAGCCATCAATCCAAACCCGTAATGAAGCCCGTCAATCAAGCCCATCAATCAAATCCTCAATCCGGGCCCCATCCATTCGAATTATAAATTCGGCCCATCTAGTTCAGTACCATCAATCAAATCCATCAATCAAATCCTCAATCATATCAATCAATCAAATCAGTCGTCAAATCAATAAATCAATAATGTCATGAAATGCGAATAAAAGTCGATAAGTCAATGAATAACTATCAATAACTCAATAAGTCAATGAAATCAATAAATACAATAAATAAATAAATAAATAAATACTTCGCGAAATCATGTTAATGCGATTTTTACATAATATGCCGTTTTACCTCAACTTCTCATGTCTGTGTAACGCTCATATCATTGGCTGCAGAGGCACAAGCGTGCGACTAGTACACGCGATAGGTTGTGGGTTTGGATTACTTCAGGAAGTAGTTTTCATTTTCTGGGTTTGGTAACGAAAGGTGCAAAGGCATTGAGGATGCATATATTTTTGTATCATTCGGCGGAAACTGGGGAACAGGTGTCTTAACACTAGGTTCCTCGGGTTTCCCACTCCTGCCTCTCTATATGGGGATACAACGAAGCTAAAAAGAAAAATGGCCTGCCTTACTAACAAATCTAACAGTAACTGTTAATTAATATAATTATATACTTTTTAGAAAAACAATTTTACATCACCTGAATCGGAAGCAATGGCCACATGTCTCGATTGTGTCGTATCGGGATCTGAAAAGAAAGCTGCGTGTTTTTGTAAAACACCAAATAAATCGATTTTAACTAGAAGCACATCACTCAAAGACAAATCACCGTTCAGAGGAAGGGGCTCGTTGTCGGGAAAACGCAGTTTGAGCATGTCTAGTCTAAATAGAAGCCGATCAGTTCAAAAATTAGACTTTAGCATGGATATGAGTATTGATGGTTCTATTCATAATAATTCACAAGGTATGTGTAAATATTGGTAAATTTATAAATATGATTTCACTAAGTTACGACATTTTTAGATATTTTAATGGGTTTTATGGATTTGATATAATAAGTGGTCATGTTAGCTTCAGTAAAACAAGTTATGTAAGTAAAATTTTAATTCAATATGTAGATGTTGAACCGTTCTTTATAAATAGTAGTAATGATAGTAGCAATAAAATATTGTTTACATTGTGTTATAACTATTACAGGCTACCCTTATGTAACAGCTCATACAGAAGATTCTCCTGATACAAAAGTCGCTTGGAATCTACAAGAGGATGTGAGCATTCAAAAATTAGTAAAAGCAGAATTTAAGTCAAATGAAATACAGTCTTCCACTAAAATACTAAATATAAATCTCTTAGACGCAACACCCATTAAAGGCAAACGTAAAACAAATATATTACACGATATTAGCAAAATTCGCGCTTCAGCACTGAGTTCAGCTAATATGTCTTTGGATAACAGTTTAGATTTTGACATTCCAATTACAATGGAAAATAAAATTGACTTTAACACTATTGATCTCAAGTTTTTGACTGAAAATGATACAAAAAGTGACAGCTCGAGTTTTAAAAGAGCCGATAGCGGTTTTAATGAAAACACGTTCTATAGGAATGCGTCTAGTTATTATGAGAGCGCTATAAAGCCTTCAGAGCTAACTGTGATGAATACTAACACAAGTACAAGCAAAAATATCCTGAAGGAAACATCTAATGTTAATTGGATGAGAGTCGATAGCGGTTTTAACGAAAATTCAACAGATAGTATGCAGTTTTATGGAAATGACACGAAAAGAGTTGCAACAACATTCACTGATAGTAAATTAAATGACAAAGAAAATGAGGAATTTGACAGATTTCTTGTTCAAAATAGAAATGACGCTACATTAATGTCGGATATATTTACTGACGATTTGACGTTCAATTGTAATTTCTCTTCGACACCATCGAAAAATAAGTCGCGCAAAGTAAATAGTTAATTTTCTGTTGTATTTAGATTTCTGAATTATTAAACATTATTGCTATTTTAACTTTTTTAGATACTTATGATGATGAGGTGAATGAAGTTATGTTTTAATTTTTGCTGTCTTATTCTAACGTTTCGTAAGGTGTAAAGAAATGTTTAATGAAATACTCAAATAGTTCAATTAAAAAAAATTATAATTATTTTTATTAATTTATTATGTTAAAATTTAATTTTTGTGGATTGACACTAACTTGACAGTGAAGCTTAATGAATTCTACTGGTGTATGGTGATGGTAGCTTTGGGTGACGAACTTGAAACAGTGCTTGGTGATTTGTGACTGAATTTTATGTTTTGAAACAGTACTTTGGCCACTAGCCCCTTCAAAATGCGCATTAACTACCTCCATCATCCATATTCACTTAATGAATACTTCCATAACAATTGACCACGATTTATTATTCAATTTTTGTGTTTGTTTTCGAGTCCTAAATTTATAGAGAATATAGAAAAGATTTGTTGATAAATAGTGTTGCCACATTGCACATTGTTGTTTACCGCTTCATATAAGTTTGTTGAGTGCCAGTGTTTGAGTTGCATTTTAATTATATTATGTGTATGCCAAGTCCTAAATATTTAAGCAATTTATTGAAATAAGCTTCTTTACGTTGGCATCTACAATCTTTAGGTACTTTTTCTCATTTTTTACTTAAAATGAACTTAGAACTGAATGAATCACCAATAGTAAAATATATAGTGAATTTTTGACTCCTAACTAAAGTCTGTTATTTGTAAGTATATTTGTTTTTCTAAAACTGCTTCTTTAATAGATACAATTATTTCACATTATTTTATAAGGTAAAAAAATAATGACTCAGTACATTCTTGGTACACAAGGTAATTTATTAATATGTGCCATATTTCTTTTTTATTTTTCATAATAGATATTTTTACCTGTTATTAAATTTTGACTAAGTAACACGTATTTGTCACTTTTTCTCTTTTTGAGAGTATTTTTAGTAATATAAATTTTGTAAGCATTTATTAGATTTAATTGATTATATGTTAATTTCGACTGGAATCCATTATTGTGGTACTTTAATTATGTTAGAGTGTTAGTACTGATTGTGAAGTGCATGGAATAATTACTTTTATGATTTAAATGGCGTTTAATAAATAAAGTGGAGACTGACTTATAAACGTATTTTGATTTTTTATTTTTTTTAATTAACTAAAAATATTTTTTTAGATATTATGATATTTTTATATTTATGCTGAAAAGTATACAAATAATTTCGTTATTTAATTTTATAATATTTATAGTGCACAATATTTTTCACAGTTTATAAATGTCTAATAGTACTTTTTTTTTTTTTAACTTCACGCATTATCCCACATATAGCAGGGTAGGCAGAAGGAACCTGAGAACCTAGTGTTAAGACACTCCGTTCTCTTGCAACAAGCTGTTCTTTCCATCTTCCGCCGAATTGTGGCATTGCGTGCTGAGTGGCCGAACTCGACGCCGCACCTTGCCTTGTTACCAAACCCAGGAAATAAAAAGACTAACATTTCCTTGAGTGGGATCGAACCCACAACCTGTCGCGTTTACAGTCGCATGCTCGTGTCTCTGCGTCACGACAGGCGTCTAATAGTACTAATATCGAATTTTTTTATGTATCTCTTTTTATCTTTTATGTATTCCTGTATTTATGTACAATATATCATGTATTATTGCTATTAATATAATTAGGTATTTTAACATTTAATGTTATTTGAAAAGAAAAAAAACTGAAATTTATTTCGTTTATTGCTGGTTTAAACTTTGAATATAGTATTTTTAGTAATATTATTTTGCGTTATTCTCACAGTTAAGAAACAAAAATACCTCAAGAAGAATTTTGACTCATTTGAAAGATTTAAAGAGCTGCAGGTTCGAATCCTGCTACGTTTAAATGTTTATATTTTTCTAAAATATTTTACTTCCTATTTATTTATATTGATTTGCTTTACTCCGATAAGTTTCGATAAGTCGGTTTGCTCTTGTATTTCGTTGTCACCACTTGCCTCTACATGTTACATGCCGGTAGCCATCTTGGTTTAACTTGTGTGGAACGATCTTTACGGTATGAAGCGATATACATTCCCGTATTGTTATGAATACTTCCTTATATAATCAATTAGACGACTATAACGACTCTTTACTTGTCAGCTGTTAATTATATCTACTTGTACATATCAATCAAAATAAATTGTAATGGACGTGAAACTTACGTATATTATTCATCGTCGTGGCAATGAATTTGTTGTTTATATATCATATTTTTATTTTTATATGGTTTAAAGTCCACGGTATATGTTTATTTAAAAAGCTTTCTTTGTTTGTGCCGAATAGGTAAGTATTATCTGTTTTGTTTTTTGCAAGTAATTAGTATAAAATTCTTTTCATAATCTTAACTTAGTCTAAATAGATAATTATCGCGATTTTATACAGCAGGGCTTATTTTGTGATTTTTTTTATAAATCTGTAGTGGGTTTCCGGTGTAAGAACTATTGTATTTCTGCTTTTCTGTTTTGTATTTGTGTTAAGGACTAAACTGGAGGGTAGATTTAATAGGATAAAAGCTTTGATATCACATGTAGGGATCAGCTAGTCACGTTCCAAGTAACTAAGTATAGTACATAGTTCATATATTAATTACTCGTATTCTCGTTTAATCGGCAGACTGTTCGTGCGTCAATCGTATTTAACAAATAACGTTGTGATAACGTCGTAACCCCTCTTATCGGCATATCCCGGAACGTCTGCGAACTAGAAGCAATGCGGATCTATTAGTCCATGTATGTACTTGAGGTCTTCAGTGCATTTATAAACTATATAAACAAGAGACGCCTTGAAAACAATTCATTACACACTCGACTGAGCTGTTAGTGGGGCGCTTTTGAACAATTCATATCATATTTCACAGAATACGATAAAAACACACGTGGCTCTTTCGGTTTCATGTAGTACAGTTTGGTGGTAACAATACGTCGTTCAACATGTTGAACAAAACAAGTGCAACTCTAATGCTTCAGACTATTATGGTGTTAATGGATAAGCAGAACTCTACATTGGTCACCAACTTTCCCAGTACATTTTATGGTTAGTCTGCTTTTTTTTAATAATTACAATCTTTGATTATAATTCGCCTTATAAAAAATCGGCTTAAGCACAAAAAAACGTTTTAAATTAGCTAAATTCTAAGACTAAATTTTCTAATTTTTTAATTTATTCATAAGAGGATGCCGAGATAGAACGATGCTACAGACCATACGGCTGTTTCTCCAAGGCGTACCCGTGGACTGAAAATCGACCTGACAACTATTTTCCTGTTTCTCCAGAGGCATTGGGAGTACGGTGAGTACGTGTAACAGATGTGAATTAAGCTTTTACATAACACACTCAGGTTATTTTTAGAATTTTTAATGAAAATGACATTATACTATTAAAATAGCTGCGTTTTTAATATTAGTTTAGATATTAAAAAAACAATAAAAAGTGGATAGATACTGCACCTGTAAAATTCGCTTACTAGATCAGCCCCGATGTCACTTGCTTGAGGCTCGGTTGGTAACTTAATTAAATATGTGGACTTATTATATTCATAGCTTAATGAGTTTAACACTACGATGCTTTTGATATATCTTTATATAGATAAAAAATGTATATGTTGTTACATAACTCCGCCGTATTAATTGCGATTAGATGAAATTTCCTACTTTTGCGGTTTCAGCTGTATGGATTGGATAACTTAGGCCACATTAAAGTTACTATTACTTTGACACCAGTTATTTATTTAAAAAAAGGATGATGTTTATACTTTTCTATAAATAAATAAATAAAATAAATCAGGTTTCTATAATGTTGAATGTATATTATATTTTTTATGTGTATTTTCGTAAATTTGAGGGTAATATTTTCGGTTGTAATTTTTTCATAACTCTGATTAGTTTCCGAAATTTGAATATATTAAAAAATGGCGCCTGTCGTGGCGCAGAGGCACAAGCGTGCGACTGTAAACGTGACGGGTTGCGGGTTCGATTCCCACTCCGGGAAATGGAATTTTTCATTTCCTGGGTTTCGTAACAAGGCAAAGCGCGGCGTTGAGTTCCGCCAGTCAGCACGCAATGCCTCAGTTCGGCGGAAAGTGGGGAACGGAGTGTGTTAATACTAGGTTCCCTCTGCCAACCCTGCTATATGCGGGATACTGCGTGAAGCAAAGTAATGTAATGTAATGTAAAAAATGGCACACAATTTTTGACGTTCAACTTGAGGTTTCCAGGTTTTGCTTGTTCTTATATATATATCAGGCATAGAGTATCTGTAGCTTTAGATAAATATTTAAAAAATACATCAAGAGATATGAAAAGCAGCATATAAAAAATATTTTTGCATGTAATATCCTTACGTTTAGTTTTAGGTGGGTACTTCCAAGCTTACATTTAATACTGTTTGATGTTGACTATTCTGATAGATCTTATATTCAAGACTTTGTCTTTTAAGAAGCTTATATTTACATTGCACGTTCGTAGAGCGAAATGGGGGCTTTTAGAGCTTTTATACCATCATACATTATATTTCCTCCTTCATGCGTAATTCAATTCTTAGCAATACGTAAAGTTTATAATAAAATTTATTAAAAAAACGATGATTTATTTACATAAAAGAAAGCTAATTAATTACTCGTTTTATCGTACAAAGAGGGTGTGTCTTTTACTAGCGATGATGTCATTAGACATGTACAGATAAGGTTTGTTTATCCCGGACCGTCAATCGTGAGCGGATAGATAAGATCCTCTTAATTGGCCGTTGCATCGCTTAGCTTATTAATTAAAACGATGCGCGTATTAAGATACGTATAACATGGTGCATTAATTTATGTTTGTTTTGTAAATATTTATAAACTATCGCGAGAGATAATTCTAGAGTTAACGCGTTCTAAGTATTGCGAATTTGGAAGCTAGTTCGAAACTTAAGCTATATGTTTTGCTCACACGTGTGTTTCATATCTTTTTTTTTGAACGGATAAAAATGCGGATAAATACCAATAGGGTCACTATTGGTGACTATGAAAATGCCTGATCAGGCCCGGTCATTTTTCATACCTGATCAGATCTGATGACTCATGCCTGTTCATATCTGATCATTTTTTCTCGGATGAAATTCAATTGTCATCAAAATTATAAAAGTGTTTATGATGTTCTCAGTAACAAGGTTTTATTATCAAACTATATTATTTATTAACATATCGTAATATATAATTAAATTAAAGGTTCGTCCTCCGACTGGCTCGCGACCACTATCATGTCAAAGACGAACCGCCAAATATCTAATGATGTGTTCCGGTTCGATGGCATGTAAGCCAGATTTTCCCCTTTCCCACCCATCCTTTCCCCAAAATGTGGTGGTTCTGATAGTGGACTACTACATTGTCCCCCCTTCCATCAGTATCCTCTAGGTTGGCAACGCATCTACAACATCTCTGGTGTTGTAGATGTCTATGGGCGAAGGTAACCACTTACCATCAGGTGGTCCTTCTGCTCGATTGCCGTCCGTTATCAATAAAAAAAAAAAAATATAGTTCTTTTTTTAATATATATATCTCTGAACACAAATAGAATTATCGACTTATTTTTTTAGCATCTATACATTACTTGATGTATTACTTATATTAATTCTCACTTTTAACTAATTTTAAATCATTAATGATTTTTAAATGATTTTAATCAAACAAAATCTAAAGTATTAAACAGAATCTTCACTTTATACTATTTGGTTATTTTGAATTAATCTCCATAAACTTTTTTTAATATCGTTTATATGGCTGCTTGAGAGCTGTGAGCTCATAGAGGCATATATGCCTCGACTCATTTTGTTTTATAACTATAGCTTCTAAATACATCATATAATAGTCACGGTCCCTAAAACTTTTTTGCTTGCAAAATTTTACTCCTTCAGTCAGTATTCGATGTCCGACTTTTTTGTAAGATGATAAGAAAAAGTAAGAAATACAGTGGAATAAGTTACCTAATAATTCACCTAATAATTCTAGAGAACATATAAGGATTAATTATATTTTATATAACGTTTATTATGTTATTATTTTTAACATAATTCATTATTTATTCTAACTGTATTATATACTATAATATGAGGGAATATATTAGCTACTTATAGTGTTTGGTTAAAACCCATTATTAAACTGAAAGTTCTAGAAGAACTGAGAGTTCCAGCGTTCAAAGTGCAGCATCCCAAAATACATATAAATTTGATAACAGTCGGGGCCTGTCCGTGACTCCCATCTATCAATACTGCGGGACACAACAAATATTTGTACTTGTAAAATTGCATTGTGACGTTTTATCTTTAAAAATAGATAGTTAAAAATTGTTGTGTACGCTTTAAAGGGTCCGACAACCTTTGGACTTGAGGGTTTGCGTAAGCCAAGTTGTTTTACGATAAACTAACTTATATTGATTGTGATATTACGGTTAATATAATTTAGTTATCGTACTAGCGCTTCTCCATTATATCCGATTGTAAGAAGTAAATAGTGTACAAATCCTAATTAGCTTTTACTTCTAATATAATAATTTATTGGTGGTAGGGAGGTCTGTCCCCTCCGCCTGGCTCGCGACCACTAATATGTCAAAGACGAACCGCCAAATATCTGGCGATGTGTTCCGGTTCGATGGCATGTGTTTTCAGGCTTTCCTTAGTCTCCCACCCATCCTTTCCCAAAATGTGGTGGTTCCGAGAACGGAATACTACATTGTCCTCCTCTCTTCCATCTGTATCCTTCTAGGTTACAACGATCTACACCATCCTGGTGTTGTAGATGTTCATGGGCGAAGGCATTCACTTACCATCAGGGGTGGTCTGCCTGTTTGCCATCCGTCGTTATCCATAAAAAATAAATACACAAACAATTTGATATAGGTACTCTTAAATGATAGATAGAAAACGTATAAAAGAGTTTCCTAAGTGTGCGATTAACTTAAACTTCACTCTTTATCCCTAGCGAGGTAGTCGGAGAGAACGGAGCGTTAAACGCTACGGTCCCTGCATACCTCTTTCGCCTCGTCCACAGTCATTAACCTCTTCATACATGCCCTCCGGGTGGTCCTCATGCTTTTTACGTGACTTTCCTCCAGTATCATTGATACTGTGATCTCGAAGGTCATCCGAGGACTCCCCCCACCTCTTTTGCCGCTCACCTTTGAATAACACTTTAAAATTATCAAAGATAGATATTCTTGTACTTATATGAGATGTTTTTTTTACTATTTATTTTCAGATACGCAGTATTTACAAGAAGAAATAGAAAGCTACCAGTATTATTGCAAGCCACGGATACAACAAAAATCCAGAATGCTAACTTGGATCCTTCTGGACCTTTCTATTTTATTTCACATGGGTTTTTGGAAGGGGGACATAAATTATGGGTAAGTATAAAATGATAAATATCTCTTTTTTAAATTGACTTCTGAAATTAAATCTATTTCTTTTCATTTTAATTATTTTTCGTCTATTTTTAGTCAAATCTAATATTTATGTAAAAAGTATTTTTTTAAATTGTTTTAATATTTTTATAATACCTATCTAAAATTGTTTTTGTTTTTTAAATTTAATAAAACATTGGTTTTTCCCAAACGTTAATAAAAAATATTATTATCAACGCACTAATTCTATAGAAATGTTTTCGTTATTATAATTGGGAACATATCAAAAACATTTTGACCTGTTCGTGTATTTGAGATTTAGATTATCTTAATATGATATTAAATAAAATACATTGCCTAAATAATTAAAAAAATATATATAAGACTTTTTAAATGAAACAATTGATTGGTAATTACGAACTAAACTTTTAAATTAATAATAAAATATGAAGTGGGGAACGCAGTTGTTGAAAGAGAACGGAGTGTCTTAACACTAGGTTCTCAGGTTCCCTCTGCCTACCCTGCTATATGCGGGATACAGCGTGAAGCTATATATGTATGTATGTAATAAAATATATATATTTGTTTTAAGATTCAACACATGGCAGATGCTTTACTAAATTTACAAGGTAACGATGCAGCAACAGTTATTGTGGTGGACTGGCGTAGAGGATCACAGCCTCCGTACGGACAGGCAGTCGCAAACATACGACTTGTTGGCGTTATGACTGCTTACTTAATACGGAATGTACATGTAAGTAACTTAAAATACTTTTTTCATTTGTACTTAATATAATAGAATAACTTCATAGTTAACCAAAAATTTGAAACTGATTTTGTAATAAAAATTTTGAAATCAATATTAATAATACAATTTTCGATTAATGAAACACCTGTCGTGGCGCAGAGGCACAAGCGTGCGACTGTAAACGCGACAGGTTGTGGGTTCGATTCCCACTCCAGGAAATGTAAAATTTAGATTCTAGGGTTTGGTAACAAAGCAAAGCGCGGCGTTGAGTTCCGCCACTCAACACGCAATGCCTCAATTCGGCGGAAAGTGGGGAACGGAATCGTTGAAAGAGAATGGAGTGTTTTAACACTAGGTTCTCTGGTTCCCTCTGCCTACCCTGCTATATGCGGGTTATAGCGTGAAGTTAAAAAAAAAAAATAATAATGAAAATTTAATTTTATAATGAACGTAGAAATGTGAATACGTATTGTCAAACAAAAAAGAAGCTTTAATTGTATGTTTACGCAGTTATGACTGCAACAACTTTATTCTGCGCTTTTCTTATTCATACATATCATGTATATTGTTTTTTGGATCGTAATATTTAATATTACGCCTAACTACTAGTCACTAAACAGGTACCACCTCTAAACTGGAGGTTTTTAATAATTAAAATAGTTGTCCTTTACAAATTTATTTATTTTATCCTCCCCTTCCGTCTCTATCCTCTAGGTTGGCAACGCATACAACATCTCTGGTGTTGTAGAGGTTCATGGGCGAAGGTAACCACTTACCATCAGGTGGTCCTTCTGCTCGTTTGCCATCCGTTATCCATAAAAAAAAAAAAAAAAAAAAAAAAAAAATAGACACTGACTTTTATGCAGTCGTGTAGTTATACTTATGAAGTTCGGTATAGTTGTTGTACCTTTTTAACTAAGATTTCATTAATTTTGTGGCCGTTTCCCTTCCTTTAGTCCTTTTTTTTCAATTAATATAATATTTTTAAATTACAGGATATTCTACAATTAAAGAATTTAAACAATTTCCATTTCATTGGCCATTCTTTGGGGGCGCACTTGGGTGGATATTGCGGACATTCATTACAGAAGGTATTTATTTCTTATCTGTATCTTATTATAAATTATATGTAATTTTCCTATAAAAATATAAATTATAATTGCCATCTCATACATTTAGATGATTTTATGTTTTTTATTTAATCATATTGTAATGTCATATATATTTCTGATTTCAGAAATTTAATCTTAAATTGGGTCGAATAACCGGTTTGGACCCAGCAGCGCCATACTTCAGTAATACTGTGACTTTGGTACGGTTAGACAGATCGGATGCAGAATATGTAGATATAATTCATAGTGATGCTAAGCCTTTATATTTCTCAGGTTAGTATTTTTTAGGAGGTTTATCTTTTTGGGTTTATATAAATAAATCACATGAGATTTTTCTGTCATCTTTGATGTTTAATAGCACAACGATAATGCTTGCTTGGTTTCGTTACTACAATTTTGTTACCTGTGCTGTACATATATTTCTTTTGGTTTGAGGTCAATGACTTGATTTATGAAAAATTTAGATGTCCCAAGTCCTCCCACTTTTATATGCTTATGATTATGTTCATGCTACTTGTGAGGGATGCTTTTCGTAATACAATATTGGACACCACTGTTTACTCATAATATTTTTTTTAACTTCAAACTTCACCCACGTTAAGTGGAATAGACAAAGCGAGACAAGTGTTCAGTCAAACATTATAAACTTACTGCCAATTTTATGGACATCGCATGTTATAGAACAGAAATATTATATAAAAAAATGAAAAATAAATTTATTAAAAATACTGACATTTTTTTTTTTTCGTTTTAAATGACACGTTTAGACACGTTGGTTATTTGCAAGATATTACCACAGTTTTATTTTAATGTTCCAATTCAAAATACACAAAGGAGATTTCACTAAAATATGCTAACAGTGCATTTAAAACCATAAAAATAAAAAAGGGAATTTATTAAAAATGTTATTTAGAAGGTATTGGCACTTCACCGTCGATTTATATATTTATCTGTCACAAATGATTAACAAAATATAAACTTTGTTTCCAGGTTTTGGCATATCAGAACCGATAGGTCACGTGGACTTCTATCCAAATGGAGGTTCTACACAACCGGGCTGCAAGAACGACGCGCCAACCAACCAGGGACTCGAGAACGATATGTATTTACAAGTAGTTAAGTACGTGAGCTGTGGTCACGAGAGGAGTTATGAGCTATTCACCGAGAGTGTGGCTCCTACATGCCCGTTTATGGCTATACAGTGTAAATCTTATGAGGTGGGTGTTATTTGTTGGTGTCAATTTAATATTTTTTCTTTTATTATATAAATATTTTTATACTAAGTCGTGTCTTTTTTATAACCGACTAATGTTTTTTTTTTAACTTGTAGGCAGAGTGAACCAGAGAATCTAGTGCTAAGGCACTCCATTCTCTTTCAACAATTCCGTTCCCCACTTTCCGCCGAATTGAGGCATTGCGTGTTGAGTGGCGGAACTCAACGCCGCGCTTTGCCTTTTTTGCCAAACCCAAGAAATTAAAATACTAAATTTTACATTTCCTGGATTGTATTAAGTAAATATAAAATGTTTGCATTATTGACTAATGTAATGGAAAGATATTATATTAATTAATACATACACGATGTTATTGAAAAGTTCGTAAAAAATTAAACCTACATACTTGTATTAAAACATCATTATAACGTATAAATTTAAAAAAAGCTATCGATAAGATCTCTTATCTTTAATCAAAACTTTTTATTTATTCCGCACAAATCGACCTCTTAATATTTGCCTAAGCATAAAACATACTCTATTTATCTATTAAATTTTAAAAATATTATTTAATTTGGTATTTTTTCAGGAGTTTCAAGCAGGTAATTGTACAACATGCGACAACAAGCACCTTTGCGTGCCCATGGGACTGCATTCGTATAGAACTTACAGGCAATTCCAGATGGCCGGCCTTGTTGGTACTAACAATAATGTTGCTTTATATGCTTTGACTGGAGGAAATAAGCCTTTTTGTCGTAAGTAATTGTGACATATATTTTTTATTTCTAAAGTGAAAACTTCTAAAGCGCTCTTCTCTTCTTGTAATGGGTAAAAAATGTTAAGCATACGTCAGGACACGTGACCTGATCAAAAATTCATAAGACAAAAATGTCATGTCTGTGTACGATAGCGCAATAAATGAGTATTCTATTTTATTACGTAAATTGTAGTACTTTTATATTTATAAATAAAGCAATTTGTGCAAAATTATTTTCTAACCATTTCAAAATATAAAAATGCACAACGTTCATTCAATTCAAGTTTTCACTTCTGCCGGCACTCCCTTCGTGCTCCTGTAGTCTTGTTTCTTATTCCATACGAGACGAAGTATTTTTTTTAATTTGCAATAATAAATAATGTACATGGAAATATAATTTATTGTAGAATAATTTAAAAAAAATATAAGATAACATATTAGTTTATTCACAGAATATTGATAAGAATATTGGATCTTTAGAATGAAAGTCACAATTCAATAATTACATTTTTTCCAAATCATTTATTTAATATTTTAGAATTTGCTTATTTTCAATTGTTCAGCAATATTTTTTTGTGGAAAAAAGTCGCGTTTAGTCAGTTATTCTTAAAGTGTGATATTGTAGTTTCAAATTCAGTATTAGGCATATAGATATAATGTTGTTCATATTTTTTCCAGGTGTCCATTACGAGGTTACAGTGAAAGTATCTAATTCATCTGAAAGTAGATTACACGGGCCTGACGTCGGGCGCGTCTCTATCACACTCGTGGATAGGAATAATAACAAAAGTGATCATAAATTCATCAATGATGATCAGTAAGTTACTATTAACTTTACTTTAAATCTAATTTCCGATTATACGTAATTATTCGTAGTACGTAATGGTTGTGAGTTCGATCCCCACTTCGGTTCTTGAAAATGAAATTTGCATAAATTATTTAATCTTCTACCTTATATATAATAAAGTACAAAAAAATAAAAAACGCAACAGGATTTGAACCTGCCTAGTTATAATCTTGGAATCCTCTTAACAAATCTTCCTGTAGATAAAAATATATTGCGACAAGCACTTCGAGGTAGAACGATAAAAACGTCTAACAAGGCAGGTGTAAGTGTATGGATAACAGTTTAAAAACAAATAAAAATACACTTTAAAAAATATAGAATAGAAAAATTTTGATTTTACAGACAAAGTCTTATTGAATAAATTAAAATTATATAAATTCAATTTCATTATAATAAAGGTATCGCTGATTCATGAAAAGTTCAATAAATATATTCATAACATAAACAAAAAATCCCAAAAAAAATATTTGTACTAAGATAACTCAAGTACGTTAATCGTACACGGAACTAAATTATCATTGTTCATAAAGCAAACAATTGTTTTACGTTTTTTGAATGTAAAAAAAAAATTGTATGACGTTTCATTGATATTATATTATTTATAATTTATTAATAAATTAAAAAAAACACCGTTATCGAAACAAAGTGCAAGTTATTGACATTTATACAATCATTATGTCATGAACCACGATTACAATTGTATTGATAACATCAAATTTTCTCATCTTTTTTATAAATATTTTTAAAAATATTTTTTTTGTTATTGCGACGTATCCTACTACCGAAAAAAACATCGATACATACATAATGGAGATTAATTTTTAGGAATATAGTTAATTGAAACTATTTTAACTGGATTATTCGCGTATAAATTAGTATTCGGAAAGACTTTATACCTTTAGGTACCCCGGTAGAATCTATTTGTGACCACGGACGCAAAAGTGTTCGAAACGTCGGGTTTCCAAAAATGTATTTCCAAATCAATAAAAATCGCGAAAATCTAAGATCTCACTAAGATAAATAAATAAAAATTGCTTTAATAATAATACGCTATATTTTATTTCCAAAGCAATATATAACAGAAATTTTTTGAAGTAATATTTATTTAAATTACTCTTAAAATATCATTCTACTATATATGTATATATTTAATATTGATTTTTTTAATAGATTTTCCCTTTTCTTTTTAGGAAATATTACAGACCAGGTGATATTGAGACAAAGTTAATGGCATTTAAAGATACAGGACACCCACCTCTATCAGTTATTGTGGAATGGAAGTATGAAACAAGCTTGTTAAATCCTATGACATGGAGGTTGCTGAAATCATCCAGTATTTACATTGAATACATTAAGATATCATCTATTGAATACAACACTGAGTAAGATTTTTATATGATATATTTTTATAGCATGAATATTTATATTCTTTTAGTTTCTACAGCAAAATGGTTAAAATATAATATAAATTTATTTATACTATCATAATAATGCTGAAACTGATTTGTTTGCTAGTATGCCTTCAGTTTTGGAACTATCTGTCGGATTTGAAATCATTTTTGTATACAATGGCCATATTGATGAGAACTTGTATAAGTATTACCCCAAAGTCATTGTATAGTTTAGAAATATTGTAAAATAGATATTTTAAAAAAGTCAAATGACATGACAAGACAACAGAGTCGTGAAATTCACTAAAACAAAGTGGCGGCGACGATTAATACATTTATAAAATTCGAGTATAAGAAAATGGCCATATATTTAAATAAGAGAATAGTACCCATTCTGGGTTCAATTACTAATAAATCTTATAGAGAATTAAAAACCCAATTGCGTAAAGAAACTGAAAAAAAAAGAAAAAAAAATCATTTTTAGAAAGTAAATACAAATAAAAACTAGTTATATGTTATATATTTGACATGTGCTAATTAAATCCTATCAATTGATACCCCACACTGTACCCAGCAACGATTTTTGTTTTCATTCATGACGTAATTGCCTCTAGAGGGCGCCATATTGAATTAAGAGTGACGTCACTTATGTAAGAACACTTGGAGTCTCAATACCTATTTAACGTCACCTTAATTATATAATTCGGTCCAGGGGTTTGGAAGATATGAGGTATTAGAATATTACATACATGATACGCGTGAAAAACATAACCCTCCTCTGACAGTCGGGTAAAAAGATGAATAGTACATAGAGACTTCGTATTACCAATAATCCTACTTTAATATTTAATATTTTTTCAGTATCACCGTATGTCCCAAGTCTAAGAAACCCGTCGTCACAAATCTGCCTACAATTATGAAAACGAAATACTGCGGTTTCAAATAACAAGACACAGAAAGATTATATTTATAATAATTTTAAAATGTCTACTTCGCATCAATGCAAATTAAAAGTATTATTTATCATAATAGTATTTTCTTAGCTTAGTTTATATTAAGAATTGGTTAATAAAGTTAATATTAATATTCATCCAATGTATATAATGTTATTAGAAGTTTATTTAATAAACGCATACAAAAATATATTATGTATTTTTTTATGTTTTTTCATCCCTAATTGGAAATCTTCACCATCATTATTTTAGAATTAAATATATATTCTGTGCAAAAAAAGTTATAATCCTTACTAATATTATAAATGCGAAAGTAACTCTGTCTCTCTGTCTGTTACACTTGCACGCCTAAACCACTGAACCGATTTTGATGAAATTTGGTATGAAGATAGAACTGAACTCGGGAAAGGACATAGGATACTTTTTATCTCGAAAAAAAGGGTAGAAGAGGTTGAAATAGGGGATGAAAGTTTGTATGATAGTTCGTTATTATCAAACCGATTTTGATTTCGACAAATAGTCTAGACCTTGGGAAAGACTATAGGCTACTCCTTACCATGTCGCGCGATATGACCGAATTCCATGCGGGCGAAGCCGCGGGCGAAAAGCTAGTTATTTATAAAGACGTGGGACGTGACACCATCTGACTGCAACGCGATATTTGAGAATTCGATCCCTATTCGAGGAAATACTGATTTTAACAAAAATATTTTCATTTTACGTAATACTAAAAACACGGAGTAAATAAAAAATGGATGTAAAGCGGAGAACAGTGTGTCTTGACACTGATTCTCTTTGCCTGCCCTGTTATGCACATATTCACAGAATTCTTTTTTCTTTATTATTTTCACTGAAAATGTTATCTTTACAATTTATACAAGTTGTTTTTCATAATTGTTTAAATTATATATATATTTTTAAAATATCAATGGTAATATCTGTGTTATCATATTGTCTGTATTCTAGAAAATAGAAATGTCAGTTGTCAAAAATGACAACTATGTTAGCATGGGTGTATCTCTGCTGTGTTATTATGATTTCATAATTCATTTCACGTAATAATAGTTATATCATCGCCCTATCCTTTGTGTCACTTCTGGAACGAGGGCGTAGTTGGCCTTTGAACACAATGGGGGATAACAGGAAAAAGAAGAAGTTTTACTTTCGTAAACGTAGAAACAAATACTTTTTGGAACCCGGCTTTAGAGGTTTCTTTTGCACATGTAACTTCAGAGAAAAGGATTGTGTAAAGGAAATGTATAATTTGTTAAACGAGTACGCAGGCAAACTATACCCAAATGAAGGTGATCTCCCGCCGGAAAGGCCAGCCTCTGTGGAGTCCGATGAGCGATCTGACACCGAATCTGAAAATGAAACTGATATTGGTGACATGCTGAAGCGTGAAGTAGAGTCAATGAAAAAGGATTCTCAAAAATCTTTGAGGCACAAGCGCTTCCAGGTTGTAGAAACAGGAGCTTCAAACTGTATCTTTATCAAGACTAATTTACCTTCCCCTGAAGAATTAACTAATGCTATTATGAAAGACTTATCTACTACAAAAGTACAGAAGACAAGGCATGTACTACGTTTATTACCCATCATGGCTACATGCAAAGCTAACTTGCCAGATATAATGGAGTGCGCAGGAAAACTCTTCGACAAGTATTTTTTGAAAGAGCCATCAACTTTTGCAGTAATTTTCAACAAAAGATTTAACAGCAGCGCTTCTCGAGATCTTATCATAAAAGAACTTGCCGAAATGGTTGTTCTTAAAAATGGTGGAAATAAAGCAGATTTAAAAAATCCTGGCTTGTGTATTATAGTTGAGATAATAAAAGGTATTTGTTTACTGAGTGTTGTTGACAACTATTATTCTTATAAAAAGTATAATCTACATGAAATATGTAAAGAAGAAACAGAAAAAGATTCTGAAGAGACACAGGCTAAGAAGTTTAAGGCTGACATATCTGAACCAGTTGATCAAATAAAAATCCATAGGATTTGTTCTCTGTTTATTATATTCAATCTAGGTTAAAAGGCAACCTGGGGGCCCCATACCAATTCTTGCACCAAATTTTTCTCTATTTCTTATCTTTTTAAAATAAATGAAGAATGTTTACTATATAAAATAAATGTGTAACTAAATCATTGTGTTTTGATTACTTTTATCCCTTCGCCTTTAATACCACTACAAGTTACTATTTCCTTTCAACTGTTCATGGGATTATTTTTGCCATACATTGTTATTATTTTGACATTGTTACATAAGTAGCAATAAGTTATGCCTTATGTGAGGCAGATTGTATGTAAGAATTATGTAAGGGTTATATAACTGAGTGTAGCTAACTTATCCGCCTTAGCTAACCATAACTTGACAGTGTTGAACTATGTCCTTCTAAAAGTTATATAATATTTACACTAGATGGCGCTACTCTAAGTATTTACCATCACGTACATATTTTAATATTTTCATGTATGTAACTCCTTTTCTTTAAAACATGATCTGTTGCATAAATCAACATTGTCAATAGTTTAATAACAAAATAAGCACTAATTATCAAAAATGTTTATTTTAGTAAGAGAAAAAATTTGGTGAGTAACCACGCAATGACATTAATTACGAATTATATTATTGAGCTGTTTCCATAATTATATGATGATTGTTTTTTTTTTTTTTTTTTTTTTTTTTCTTTTTTTTTTCTTTTTCCCCGGATGCATGCTGTTAACCTGGCAGTCTTTACAGCGACACCGGGGAGTGAGGAAGGGTGCTCAGTCCTGCGAAATGCAAGCACTAACTGGCTGCTTGAGAGGATGCCAGACAGGCGCAAGGGCGCCCCCTGCGGGACTAGGACCTCGGCTTGCGCGAGTCGTGAGGAGCGGGAGAATGATGATTGAATTATTTGATTTTAATATTACGATGATGATGTTGTGGTCGCCGCGAGGTGTTAATCTCGCTCAGGTGAAAATATTTTACAGTTTCACGGGTTTCTATTTAGCGGAGAGGTAAAGAATACTTAACGTAAATATAAACTTTACTTATTTATGCCTTATAATCCCCAGCCCAACTATAATATAAGATTGAGAAGAATTGACTAGTCTTATTAGAAAAAAACAAGAACGTTTTTAGTATTGATTTATTATTAGTTCTCTAACGGTATCAATGCAGGGGAAGTGTTTTGTTAGGTGGTAGGAGGTTCGTCCACTCCGACTGGCTCGCGACCACTATCATGTCAAAGACGAACCGCCAAATATCTAATGATGTTCCGAGTTCGATGGCAAATAAAGCCAGTTTTCCCCTTTCCACCCATCCTTTCCCAAAATGTGGTGGTTCTGATAGTGGACTACTACATTGTCCCCCTTCCATCCAGTATCCTCTAGGTTGGCAACGCATCTAACATCTCTGGAGTTGTAGATGTCTATGAACGAGTAACCACTTACCATCCGGTGGTCCTTCTGCTCGTTTGCCGTCCGTTATCAATAAAAAAAAAAAAAAAAAAGGTGAAAATTGAAGAATAACATACAAGTAGTAAAATTTATTTTTCATATATTTTGATACTACAGTAGATTCAATACCTTTTGAAATATTTACTGCCAGATTATATCAATTTTAAAGACAATACATAATTTTATTATAATATCGATTAAATTTAATGAAAATATCTTTTTTGACTAAATATCTCAAACATTTACATTGAATAATATTGCGTGCCTACTTCATAGATATATCGAACAGAAGGAGCATTGAAACAAAGGCAACTAATCAACAAAGGCACCTTTGACCGGTACTCTATCATCAACCTGGTCACCAGCAAAATTGAAAGCCTATGTCAAACTACTGTCTGTATAGTTTGTGGAGTGTTAAATGAATAACAATTCAAATAACTTATTCCAGAGGATTCGATTAAATTTTGACAGAATTCGCTATAGCATATCGAAATATAATCTATTGATAGTGGCGTTCATAATTCATATTAATATTTGATGTATTTTGATCCCATCTACATTTTTTTAGGGATAGACAAAGATAACTCAATAAAAAAAATCTATTGATGGTTTACTTGAAATATTTTTATATTATTTTAGAAAAACTCTATATCGATTATTTCTTTTATAATAGGATGATTTTGTATGCGTCGTATTTAGAACGTGTTTCTTTATATAGCATTGCAAAAAGTCAATTTATTTTAATTAAATTGTCCTTAGGTAATTTATTTTTTAAATATTCTTCATTGTCGTCCATACGTATTTTTTCTTCTTTTTTTTTTTTTTTTTTTTATGGATGACTTGGTTGGCAAACGAGCAGAAGAACCACCTGGCCTGGCGCCAAGTATTACCTTTAAACCATGGTATCTACCACCAGAGATGTGGTGTAGATGCGTTATAACTGGAGATAAGGCAGGAGGAGGGATAATGTGACAGTCGCTATCAGAGACCACCATTTTGAAGAGGAAGAATGGTGGGAAAGAAAGTGGCCTGGCATGCCATCGAACCGGAACACATCATGACGGCGGTTCGTGTGTTTATGATATGATGCGGCTCAGGCGGAAAGAGACAGCATCTCCTCTACTAATAACCTATACTGTATACTAAATTATGTTATATGTAACGCGCATATTAACCTCCCTCTAAGTACAATTCCACAGTCTTCTTATTCTGGTAGTCGAATTTGCAAGTTAAATCTAATTCTTTTATATAATATGAAATACCTTACTTTTAAACCAGACTTCCAAAGAAAGCGGAAAAAATACTAAACTACTTGATGGCTGAAGTAGACTAATTAAAACTTTTAAGCGTACGTATCATTGCTCCTGTTGGAACATCGCCAGCCATTTTGAATAAAAAAATATAAATAAAAACCTCTACTAATTGTTAGTTGGATCACATTTTTAAAAAATATTATATAAGGGGAAGCTGCCTTGACACTTTATAGCGGGGTAATCAGAGAGAGACTAAAACACTTTCTCCACTTTCCGGTATTGAAATATTGCGAAATGAGATGAGATGCGTATAATAATAAAATGAGATGCGTAGAAATTAGTATAAATTGAACTCTAAGAAATAATTATTTTAAAATAATTATTTCTTAGAGTTTAAATCAGACGCTTTACAAGTATTTGCGATAACCTCACTAACAAGTTTTAGGTACCTAATAATAGCTACCTAATATGTTTTCAATATCTCGCTTTATGAACAATTATAGATGGGAGTATATCATAATGAGAGATACATATTTCATATTCACGCTGTATCCCGCATATAGCAGGGTAGGCAGAGGGAACCTGAGAACCTAGTGTCAAGACACTCCGTTCTCTTTCAACAATTCCGGTTCCCCACTTTCGTTAGTAAATATATGTATATTTTGTTTTAAGAAACGATTTATATTTTAACAGCTTTATGGGCTCATAAGTCTCTATATGTATTTTAAAAGAATTCCACTTAAACAAAATCGTTAGTAATGAGTGTGGACGTACCTAATTCTAGTTTAAGTCATACGGCAGTGGTCATCAGCTAATGACATCCCTTGACGATCGTTAAGGCTTAGGATATGCATTTTATTTTTTCCCATTCACAGTCAGCGCGTTTCCTTTCCACGACCCGTTTTCCTCGTTCAAATGAAAAATTCGTCACAAGCTTCGTACGAGTGAAAAGAATATTAATGAAGGCCTACATAGTATGACACAATGTAATTAAGTTCTTATGTAGATATGTAGTTGGTCATATTCATAAAGGGTTATTTCAGGTTTTTATACGTTCTTTGAAACTTTGGCTTTTACGTAAATTATATGTATATTTATCTAGATGAAAATTACCTACTAAGTTGAAATTATACTTTTATATGCCAACGTGAGTTATCTAAAGCATGAATACGTCAACTAAAATGAGCAAAATTGTTTTTTATTTTACATCGTGTATATTTTTATGTAAGAGCTTCAGTATGTTTTCATAGATACATTCGTTAGGCGATTGCATGCGCCCCCAGCGTGTTGGCCACTTAAGCCTGGTCGCTCTGTAGGTACGTCGGAATAACAAGCATGGAGCGGACACTGGCAAATCCATCCAATCTGTTCTATGGTTAGGTGTGTGGTAAAACGTAGTTCCTCGAGCAAATTCTTGTATGTATATTTTATTTTTAAAGCTGAGCTGATTTGTGTAAAATCAGCTCAGCTGATTCTACTCTAGAGACAAGATAATGGGGTGCTTCCAACATGATTATCTACCAACAGCCACTTTGTTGTACTATTAATAACATTGTATAATTATCTAACGATTTGCAAGTATATTTAAAATTTTATAGTATTTTTATAATACATAAATAATAATAGTATGATTTCATACTGGAATCTCAGATGAAAGATCCTTGTTTATAGTAATTCCTCTTTCTAATTTCAATCTATTTGGTCTCTAATTGGCACGGACGGAGATAAAAATAAACATTAAAGGAAAAAAAAAACATTCAGGAGAGACTTGTGCGGAATTCAACAGGAGAAAAATTATATGGCCAACAAATATTATACACCATATTTGTTGGCCTGACATGCTTTCGAGATACGCTCTTTAAAATAATATGCTTAGTCACTCACGTGCGTAGCTACATATTATTTTCATATAAATCAAATGGTACACGCTACAAAACGAAAGTTTAACCTTTTCCTCTTGCAACCAAAGTTTTCTTTGCACGTATTTTACGATCCCAATCCTATCTTAAGTAAAGTACGTAACTTGAATGATATTCACAAAGACTTATATATCATTGAATGGAATTCTGAGAAACTTTGTTAGATGCTTTACTTCAAAAGTTGTAAACAGTAGATTTAAAGGCCTGTATTTATTGCTTTTAAACGATTGAAATTAACGTTTAGTATTATTTGACGTCATAATGTGTCACGTACGCACTTGTAGTTAGCAATTTTCAACGAAGCGATATAAACACGCGGTGCATACTGACAGCCGACGTCAATTACTGGTGGACAAATTGTAACGTCACGCCGACTGAAGCGATCGTAACGACATGACACCATTAGTGAGCCGCGTACATTTTATACGGACAGCTCTTTAATGGAACTATTATTATTTTTATGCAATTCTGACGATGAAATGGTAATTTGAGGGTATGGTACTATTGACTCTTTATTAATTCTTAATTTTAAATATTTTACGTCGACATGTTTTATTTCGTCTTGGCGTTAAGTACCTCTGGTAGAGTACGAAATTTTATGATGACGATATTAAATAATGAATATTTATAATAAAATTATGGAACGCGTGGTGATTTTTTAATCTGTCATTGTTCGTCGTCATTCATTAAAAATATACGTAAGTTGTGAGATGTACAACAACAATTTACAGCAACTGTCAATTAGGATGACACTGCACAAAGCCGTAAACAACAGTATGTAAATAAAGGTAAAACAAATAAAGCTTAGCAGGGGTCCTTTCATACCAATGTACGTGTTTGTCGGATGTTTATTGTAAAAAGTAGGCAGCGCTTTGTAGTTCGTACTATTTATAAAAGCTATTCAGGAAAAATATTACTTTCTAACAATAGAGAGATAAAAAGGGTTATTTTTTGTTAATTACGTATTTACCACATGTTGCAATTTTAAAATTGATTAAATTTTAACCTGTGGACACACATACAGTAAACATAGTATCGCATTTATAAACGTAGCTTAACGACAGACGGACGAACATCCATTGTTAATTAAAATAATTATATATTTTTCTTTCATCAGATGTTTTCACTCTTTATAGATATCTTACTAAAATGTAAAGTATTTTAGTCGACTTAAAGACCCCATTAAAAGTTTGTCAAGGTATAATAAAAAGAAACATTTAAAAATATTTTACCGAAAAATAAGATTTGTTAGTCAAAACAAAACGTTCTAATTATGAAATTTGAAGAAAGAAGTATACCGTATATAAAGATAACTCTCATTTATTTTCTTTTTTTTTATTTTAACCTGTAACTAATATCTTTTTAATTTAATTAATAATTTATAACGCAGTTAACTGCTAAATATACCTAGCTGCTAATTTTTTAATCTTTTTAAATTCATTTTTTTTAATTTAATTAATTTGATCGACATTTAACAAATATTAGCGCTACAAAAAAAAAACACTTTTCCGATTTTGAATTCTAAATTTTCAAAAAAAACAATGTAAGAAACTGATAAACCTATAACTTCGTCTTACAAAGGATACCTTCAATTAAGGTAGGTAAAGATTATTTAGTGATATCGTTGCGTTTTAAGCTCTTCATATTACATAGATGCAATTACGTATTAGGTGGCGGAACCTAGCGGCGCAGTTTTTGTAATTGGCCCGGAGAAACGGAAATATCGATATCCAGTTTTGATAATAATTTTCTATCGGATAATTTCATATATTGGAAGCTATCTCTTTTTGCACGTCAGCCTCAGGTATCGAATTATTGCTCCTCTTCACGATATCAATACAGATTCCGCTACTGATTTTAATTAGGGTACAGGTAGCTATAGATTTAACATATTGACGACGTTAATAACTAATAGTCAATTAAGTCACCTCGTGGGAATAGGGGTTTACTCAAGCATACCTTAATGTACTTAACCGGAACTGATCAGGTGCGATAGAGTAACGTAAATTGGAATAATGTTAATTATTTATAATGAAAATGTTATTTAATTGTTGGAACATTATATTTAATAATTTGCTTGGTGGTAGGAGGTTCGTCCTCCGTCTGGCTCGCGACCACTATCATGTCAAAGACGAACCGCCAAATATCTTATGATGTGTTCCGGTTCGATGGCATGTAAGCCAGGTTTTCCCCTTTCCCACCCATCCTTTCCCCAGAATGTGGTGGTTCCGATAGCGGACTACTACATTATCCTCCCTTTCCATCTGTATCCTCTAGGTTGGCAACGCATCTAGTACATCTCTTGTGTTGTAGATGTTCATGGGCGAAGGTAACCACTTACCATCAGGCGGTCCTTCTGCTCGTTTGCCATCCGGTATCCATAAAAAAAAAAAATAATAATAATAAAAGTAGATTAAACACATTTCATATAAGTACATGTTAATTATCGAATTTCAGTTAGTGGTGTTAATAGCCTTGAACAAAAAGCTCTTGAAACGTGTAATTTTCGTTATTAAAGTTAATATTGATTTCATGGAAATGTTAAGCATGGTTATGTTTCTAAGAAATATATTATATTATGATTATCATAAAATTTATTGAACTATAAATACATTTATTTTATGTTTTATTAAATTAACATTGATGATTATTAAATTTCGTAAACTAGTGTACGTTATAACAACAAATTTCATTTTAATAAGTACTTCTCGCATTTTCCCGGTGTAAGTAAAGACCAAATAGAGTATGAAGGGTTAGTTTTCAGTAACTCAGTCGGTATTTCGCGAGAAAACAAACATATTTTCTTTTCTAATGTAAACAAAATAATCTGAGTTAATTATTTTTTCATTCATTTTAAAAACCAATTTTAATTATATTTTGCGATCGTCGTGGAAATGAACTTGTTTGTTCTATTTGATTTTTCTTTGTTCTCGTTGATTATCGTGTTTCTCATTGTATTTACCATTAATTATCACTTAATTACGCAGTGCTTTTTATAAAATAAGCAATCAAAAAATATAACGAATTAAAGCTTAAATTATTAGATATTAAGCTGAATATATCTAAAAGGAAACTAAATGTATGAGATATGTTGAAAACTTTGCTAGTTGATATAAATTCTATATGTTATAAATGTATTCGTTAGACGATTTCATTTCCAGTGTGTGAGCCACTTAAGTCTGGACGGTCTCAGGGCGCTGGAATAACAAGCACAAAACGGACACCGGCAAATCCAAGTCGAGTTCGGACTTTGGTTGGATTTGTAGCAAAGTACGGCTTATTCCGCTTACTTCTACATAATATGACCGAAACACTTGGAGCGCAGATGCTTGTTGAAAATTTTCAATGTGGATACAATTTTAGAGAATCTCGTTACAGTTGTTCGGGCTCTTGAGTATGAATAAGAAAAAAATAGTATGTTTTTACTAAGAAAATTTTATCGAAGTGGTTTTAAGAGGATGCTATTTTTCCTATTACTCCTACGTAATGCTTTTCTATTATTGTTCTTTTTATCCATCTAAGTTATCTGTATTGCGATATTATATAACATTTGCAAAGTGATATTGTTACTTTTAAAAACTTATAAAAAATATTTCTTGTAAGTATTATGTGGTTAATTTTTCTGCACGATTGTCCGCATAGTAATTTTAATTATGATTGTTACTGACATTAATTATATAAATAACTGCCTTGGGTCGCTTTTAAGATCTTTTAAATTGAATTGAAATAATAAGATGCCGACGAGTAACCAGTATGGTGTATGTGGTGGTGAAAATATTCATATATTCTCACCATATCGCAATACAAAATGTTTATAGTGATTTACTTTGAAAAAAAACTCCTCTTCTGATAGATTGATATTGATAATGAGATCTTTAGGAGAGTACAAGGTATTATAATAGTTCCCCATTGTCCAATTATTCATATTAGTTTGGTCTAATTCTGTATATATAAATTGTACAAAAAATGTACTATAACTGTATGCAGAGCTATAATCATCAAAAATCTTTCTTATAGATACGAAAAAATAGTCTCTTAAAAATAAATAAGTACATTTTTATAAAACTTCTATGCAAATGTTTTCAAGCCGTTTTCGTTGTAGTTATCTTGGTGTCTATAATGCAAATTTGCCGCCTGATAAAACACAAACAGCGAAATTTTCAGAGCCCATGTGTTATTCATGAAGGCGTATTTATTACCATAATAAGTTCATTAAGCCTTCATATGTTATGATTTTAATGTCTAATTCTATTAAAATATAATATATTATATTTTAGTTCTCAATCTGATCTTTAAAACATGACTTCGACTTGGCCGTAAATACAGGCTAGGTACGACTTTTCGTACTTTTACCTATTTCTTAGTTAATAAATATATAGATAGAAGGAAAACGAAACTTGGATGTATTACTAAGAGTGCCGAAAAAGCATGTTATGATTGTGGGACAAAATCCCACTATATGAGAGACACGTTTATGATTATAATATAGGTAGGTACTTTCTCGGTCTCGTTAGATTAGGTGCGGCGTTGGGCTCTATCACCTAACACACAATATCTGTGTACACAATAAGTGTGTGTTTTTGCGTCATACATATGTTTATCTTCTAAAGAATAAATTTATTATTTGGGTAAGCCAAATCACTAAGACTAAATAAATTATTATTATTAAATAAATTAAATTAGATTTGTAATAACATCTTCGCGTTGTGAGTGATCATTATAGTGGATGGGTTTATTAGAGAAATCACCTAGAATTTATTTGTTAGAACGTTTTGAACATAGCCTTTTTTAATATACAGTACCTTTAATAGCTTACAATTCCCATATATAAATATTCTACTTATTGGGAAAACCTCAAACCGAGCACGTTACCCGCGTAAGCGATTTAGAGGAGAAAAACCACAAAAACGGATTTGTACATAGTAGCAGCGGCCTTGTTTTATTTCATGTTTAATAAATTGCATATCTTAAACTTTTTAATTTGGAATAAAATTAAAATGCACAAAGGATAGTATTGAAATAGTTACCACATTATTACCAAATGAAAATACGAGATTCTTCGATAATTTCAATATTGGAAAAACTATAATTTTTTATTATACATTTATATTGTATAACGAAGCATTGTGATTATGATATGACCTATTTGCCGATGTGAAATTTAAAACATATCGTTACATTGAAGTTTTACGGTGCGTTAAATGGATTTTCGATTCCGATTTGTATTATATTGCGTAGTGTGCGGATAAAGCTACGAAATTTTATGAAAATGCTCCCCGCTAATAGGTTCATGCAATTCGACCGTCACAATTTATCATGGGCGTAGCTAGTAATTTTCAGTGAATAAATGTAAGCTTGTGCAACTTTATGAACGCACATGTCAATCAGTAGACAATAAATTATAAAATCGTTGCCTTGATTGGGACGAACCCGATGCGGACCAAACACTATTATGTTTTTAACAATATTAAAACTACTGTAATACTAGAACGGTACATGTATTTATTTACACAAGTGATTCGTACAATTTGGCCCTGAAAATGCATGTTTTATTATTGAAATTAAGATACACCTGGTAAAACATTTACCTCAGGGCATTTGTAACTCTTTATGTTGTATATTTTGTAACAATCTGCAGAATAGTTTGTTCTAGATTCATTCATTTATTCTGTTTACCTGCTGAAGATGCAAGAGATGTAGTATTATGCACTAATCGTGCAATAGTGCGGTTATTGTTGCCGGAAATTTGCACAGTTGCCAATATGTCGCGGTCAACCGCAGAGTATAGAAACCGCAGCATTAAATATCTTGTTTGTTGAAGACGAAACGTTCATGAGCAACTTTAAGCACTCGTAAACCACTGTGTAACACAAACCTGTTAACGTCGAGTTACACTATAGCACGTTACTGGTAAAGCAATAAAAACGCAAAATAAATCATTGATCTTTTCATTGCTTTTCAGACTAAAATTGATTTATAAGCATTGTTCTCAGCGTAATCCGTTATTTCGCATGAATAAATTGTTACATTGTTTAATTGAAAATATAATATAGTGCTTAATAGTTCAGTAGGTAATACCATTAAACTTTTATATGAAATATTACATCATAAGCGTGTTTTATCTTGGAAAACATTTGTTTTGTTGTAAAGTGAAAATGTTATAAATAACTATAAATAAATTAGTAGATGTAGGAATTCAATAGTAGTTTAGTTGAAAAGAGATTCTGAAACTAAGAAGTGTCTATTTTCTTAATATATTTTAAATAAAGACATAATATTCTCTTCCATGTTATTCGAGTTTTTCAACGAGTAACAATATGTGTTTCTAATTATTTTCAAATTTATAAACAAACGAAAAATGAATTTTATTTTATCCGATCAAGTTTTATTTGTGGCTCAGGTGCAGTAATGAATCAGGAACTCGTAAATATTCTCCTTATTTAAACGTCAGAACTTTCATCTATTCTCTTGTTAGGAAGTTTTGCGTTGTAAATGCATGTAACTTGAGATATTGCGGTGCAAAGCGTTACCGTAAAACTTTTGTGATTGATTTTACTTAACGGCTCATTATAACAAGTGTATTGTTCAAATATCGCAGTTTTAAATTGAGAATTTTTTAAGCTGTTTAAGTCTTTTTGCTTTATTAATAATTACAGCTAAATTATGTAAATTAGGTTATATAAAAATAATTTCTCTTTCTTCCTAAAATTATTTTGATACCATTTTTTATTTTAATTTATTATGTATAAGTACATACAAGAAATAGATTACTAAAAAACTTAACGGTTAATCAACCAGAAAATCTATAGTTTAAGTAATTTGACCATTTCAAAAAAAATCAACCTGGCGAAGCTATTGAGATAAGTAAAAAACCCTTTGCTGCATATATCAGTGTAAATTATGAAAATGATATGTATCCAAGAGGCTGTACAATGGGGACACCCAGTTTAATTAGAGTGGTTCATGTGGAGTAGGCGTTTGAACGTAACTGCAGATGTCGATAAAGCAGGCCCGGGCCCAGAGCAAGTGGTCCTTATATCGTTCTTTGACGTTCGTTCTCTAAGCCTAGTGCCGTCAGCGACTTTATAAAGTCGTTCCTCTTTTTAGATCTTGGCTCATATTTCAATATCTTTTAAAAATATTTATGAGTTTTATTAATAGATTTATTATCTGTTACGTAAAATAAATCATTGTGATGACTAATTTACGATAAAATATTTTTTATTTCATACCCAATACATATGAGGAAAATTACAAAAAGACGATAATATGATATATAAATAAAGTACAATAAAAACTATCTTCGTTTTCTATTTTATCTTCTCTGTTTGAATGTGATCTGAAAGACATATATAGAGAAATATTTTTTTAAATCTTATAGTGAACGAATTCCTTGGGAACCATTTTTAACTTAGTGGTCCACAAGATTCTTGCTAAATCGTTTTACATTCCTTCCGATATTTCACATGGTTGGAATTTTTAATACTTGTGAGACTAGTAATTTTTCGAGGATACATATAATTAGTTATAATGCCTCACGTAGTTATTATTAAATATAAATTTTACTTAGAAATCTAATTTTATTTTTAGATTCATGTTACAAAAAGCATCTATTTATAGCACTTAATATATTTAAATGTTATTCTTGTCTGTATTTTTACCTTTCATTGTTATATTTGTTGTTTTTTTTTTTTTTGGCTTTTGCACAAAACCATTTACATTTTATAACAGTAAATACTTGTTACAAAAAATTGTATATACTGGATATAAAGTATGTATTGGAATTTTGCTTTTATAAGTGTATTAACAGTGAGTACCATTTTGTGTATAATTTTTGTTCTTTGTCATTCCAATATCTTATAAAATCGTCGTTTGATTCCATTTCACATCTGTTACCAGTATAAAAAATATCGAACTTTTTTAACCGAAGAAATTAATTAGTTCTTTAAAATTGAAATAATAGATTCAATTCAATAGGTACTATTTATTAGTCGGAATTGAAAAAGCAGCGCTTTAGCTCTCAAACATTAATAGTTACTTAGAGCACGGCAACTTCAGAAGGTAGCGAGTTTGTGGATAGCACAAATCGCAGTTACTTTTTAATTGGCAGACTGTTGGCAAGCCTCAGATTGTAAAAGTCAAGTGCCTGCTTGGCTTAATTAAATTTGCTCTTTAGTTACCGAAACGCTATCATTTCCCTGTTGTTTTTATTTTGAATGAATGGAATTTGAAAATTTCGCGAATTCTATAACGGTCTTAAAATGTTGTTTTTCTCATTCTTCCCTTTGCTATGTTTATTTAACAGATTATTTTTTATTTTAACAGTGACAAGGTACTTTTTTTTAATAATTATAACATCTAGTTGTTATAATAATCTCTTGTATGCAAAATAACATTTGGATGACAAAATATATCTTAAAAAATATGTGCAAAAATATATACATAAATAACTTAGTAGTAATCCAGTAAACATTTCGCCTCAATAAGGTTATCTTTTGGGAAATCAAGATGAAGTCATTTACATTTCTGACAATACCATTTTAATATGCCATACTAAGTATATATTATTTAAGATCTCAAAGGGGCATATTTTTTTTTTAGATATAAACTGTTTCTAAAAAATCTTAATATATTTTCAAACCGTATCTTATGAAATGAATGATATGCATTAATTTCCTGCTTTACTTAGTTAGGTTCTGACTAATTATAACAATAATTGGAATTTGGAGAGGCTCGGACAGTGGACGCAATTTTAATGGGGATACTTAATCTTATAGTTGGGTTACAAGTTCTAGACACGACGACAACAAAATAGGCCCGGCTTCTCATATTCCCAGGCAACCTTACACAAAACTAAGGTTTTACGAATACGTAACCCATAAACAAGAAAAAAATTGTCGATAGTTTTCGAAGTTATATTCAAAGAAAGATTGTTAATTGAAAATAACAATCTTTCTTTTTAAGGCTTAGTTTCAAATGAATATTTACACAACTGGAGTGTTAGAGAACAATATTACTGGCTCAACATTTTAAATTAAACGAATCGAAATATAGGCTTTTCTAGATAATGAATGCTTTTTACTAGAAAGCCTTAATATTTTTTTTACTAATATGTTTTCTGTATTAAATAAACGAAGTTAAAAAATACGTTTGAATTTTCGTTTATTGGAACAAATTTATATTTTATGATAACCTTTTATACCGGAGTAGTACCGACGCCATAAAGGGAAAATGTGCTAAAATATTTATTTGCATTTTGTATACTCAATTTATTTTGAATACGTACATGATACCTATGAAATACTATATGAAATACACTATATGAAATACACTGTCTATGATTTATAAAATTTATATTCAGGCTATTAATTTATATTCAGATGGAGAGTCACTGTGGACGCCCTTTGCCCCAGCTTGGGGACGTAGGAACATAAATAGTAGTAGTAGTATATTCAGACTGCCATTAAATAGATTTTGTTATCAAGAGGAAAAGTATTTTAAGTAAAAATGTAATATATTATTAAAATATATTCAAAAATAATATATTTTTTTTTACTTCACGCTGTTTCCCGCATTTAGCGGGGTAGGCAGACGGAACCAGAGTACCTAGTGTTAAGACACTCCATTCTCTTTCAACATTTCCGTTCCCCACTTTCCGCCAAATTGAGATATTGCGTGTTGAGTGGCGGAACTCAACGCCAATCAACGAATTAATTAAATGCACGTATTTCTAATATAATGTATATATTAATACGTAACGCAAACACTGTACCACTTAACTTAAGAAAATTACGCGGACGAAGGAGCATGAAACTTGTCACATTTATAATTTATATGGCGAAGGAATGCAGAATGATAATGTCGTTTTAAAATAATGCATAAAAAATATTAAATTAACAAAATAAATGTTATGCGTAAAAAGTGACACATGCGTTGCTAGGCAACGCGTTGTGAACGCGTCAATGGGTGCCCCCGTCTCAAGTAGATGTAAAAATATAAATGAACTACTTTTTAGCTTGTTGCTACCTCATTTTTGCTACATAATTATTGTTATTATATCAATAAAATCGCCTATTTTTTTTACTCATACTTAATTTTTGGCATATAACAATGAAATAAGGTCAAAGTATCAAGAACAAGAGAGACGATATAATCCTTTCCATGAAATTCTTATTTTGTCAATATATTGTTTCCGTTTTGCTATCGTCAAATCAGCAATACCAAATACGAGTCCATTTTATGTCTGCCAGCCTTTATCGCCTCTTTATACTTATGGATAATAGCATTTGTGTACGATATAAATTTTCTGTAATGTTCCTTCGCTTTATGTTATATTAATTTTGTTTTATTTCCAAAAATAATATTATATGAAAAAGAAGAAAATCTACTTAAAATTATTTAGAATGTATGAATTGTAACTAGGAAATTAATATTCATGTACAAGAATAGAATGACTTATACCGCTATGGTTGTGTGGTGTATTTTATCTGTGTCAAAGATCTAATGTTAAAATACATATTTTTGAAATTGAATTTTTCGCTTTGTAAGGCCATAAAGTGGATGAAATAATTTTAGAAGTATGAGTTGCAGTACACTTGCGAAACCAACACTCATTATTCTTTAGACCCTCTCTGCCTCCGCGTTTGTCGCTTTCATTTCCTTCCGCGTCGCATAATAATTTTACAGTAGTAAGTAATGGTATTAGATGTTAATTTTTTGTAAGTCCTTTGAAAAAAAACTTTAATAGAAATTCCGGAGTTTCATTTTAATTTTTCGGTCTAATAATAACTTTATGATAAGAAACTGTGTGTTTTTAACATCACAGACAAATTTTTATACCCGCTATAAGCTCTAGTGTTCACACAGGTGCAACATTGCCGACTGAAACGATTTATCATTTCTCATATTACAACGAAGGTTTGTAGGATTCAATTCGATTTTCCAGCACTTTGAACTCGATTAATGGAATAGAAACCAGGAATCGTTTATATGTGTACAGACTAACCTTAGTGACCTTAATTTTTTTTTTTTTTTTTATGGATACCGGATGGCAACCCAAACAGGCAGAAGGACCGCCTGATGGTAAAGTGATTTACCTTCGCCCATGAACATCTACAACACCAAAGAGATGTACTAGATGCGTTTGCCAACCTAGAGGATACAGATGGAAAGGGGAGGATAATGTAGTAGTCCGCTATCAGGACCACCACATTTTAGGGAAAGGATGGGTGGGAAAGGGAAAACACAAGCACATGCCATCGAACGGAACACATCATAAGATATTTGGCGGTTCGTCTTTGACATGATAGTGGTCGCGAGCCAGACGGAGGACGAACCTTCTACCACCATATATAAATAATGTATAAATAATGTTAAATATGTTAACGCATTTCTATTTTGACAAGATTTTGAAATGTAACTAAATAATATAAAGCACAATAACCATTTAACTTTCCTTTTACTCTTTGTTGATCAAGTGCTTAGCTATTACGTGTCTACGAATAAATTGGAACTTCGTTTTAATGGTAGGTTAATATAGATCGATTGAATTGAAAGAGAAAAACACAATTTATGTTTTATAAGACTTTTTGAAAATATAACTCCTTCAAAAATTATTTTTTTTTTTATTTTTTTTTGTACATTCATTAGTAATATTTTACGAAGTCATATAACTTCAAATTTGTTGCTGAAAAATATTAAATATATTTCAATTTATGTGGAATATAACAAGTATATTTTTGCTAGACAGTTAGTTATATTCTTACTTTTTTTAACGAATTATATCTACGTATGTTTAATAAAACAATCTATTTAGATATAGAGAAACTAAATTTGCTTTATAAAATTGAATAATAGAATTATGACCAATCGCAAACATGGAGCCTATACTGCAAATAAGCTGAAAGTGCAAAATAAATTATGATAGTTTCAACTTAAATTTTAGTTAATGCCGATTGTATTAATATTTGCATATTCCAGACTATCCAGTGTATGAAAATTAATATTCAATTCAATGTAATATTCTGGATCGACCACTTTAAAGTACAAACCAGTAGCGTACGAAATTTAGTTTTATCGCTTTGAAAGCTCGATAGCATTTTATAACCGTGCACTAAGTGAACGTTATACTGTAGAGGATAGAGCTTGTGTTCGACAACTGCTGTAATTGTATTTAAATTACACTCTTATATGAATCGATTGATTGAACAGTTTTACTGTTTTATTGTTTCATTTTCACATATATCTTCTTTAGCAGAGCCAAAAATAATCTAATGTTAAAAACTAGATTGAGGAAATGAAAAAAAAAACAATAAATGTTTGTATTCGATTGTTATCGACCCTAACCATCACTGGAACAACAACCTTCACTCTTATTTATTATTCTAACGAAAAGGTTGTTTCATCACGTACCAATTTAGGCAACTTAGTAAAATGTTGTAATTTTATACTTTAACTTGGACTTTGGACAATAACAATTATTATATTATGTAAAATATTATTTCCTTAAATTAAAATTTATGTCGTCTATCGTGATTGCATTCCGTCATTTACGATTTTGTCACAACATTTTAATTTGTGATATGAGTTTAGGTATTGATATCTCTCTCACTTCCTATGATGCTGGGGTTAGCTTTCTTTATTTTATTGTTCCATTGTGCTCGGTCCAGGACGTCGTCAGTTCTTTGGTCCTCTCCGATAGTGTTCCAACATTTAAAGTAGCGGCGAAGCGGAGGTTACAATTTGGGACTAGCGTCGTTTGCCGATCCCGTCCTTGACTCGGTAGCCCTCGCATACTGTTTGCAGATGTATTATTATTTTGTAGTCTGTCCATTTACTTTTGCGAAGTTTTTGAGTTACTGAGTTTAGGTATTGGTATATTATATGTTATCATTACTTTCTTTTAAAAGAGTCGCATACCTACCTAATTTTAGGAAGATTAGAATTTTGCACTAAAAATTTTACCATTCCTATTGTCACCTTTTGAAAAATGCACAGCGTGTAAGTATGTTGTAGATAAAACAGTAAATCAATATATTTTTAATCGACGATATAAAGATTTATATTTTTATACATATCTTTATATATCAAAACTGTAATTGAATAATATATATTACTCTTCTTCGATCTTCAGCATGATGTAGCAAGTACCAAAAATGTCTTAACTTATTTAACTTAAACTTAGTTGAGAAGCTAGAAGCAACAAGTACCAACATCAGAGATGTCAACTGCAACGATAAGAGCCCTACAACTTACACAAACTCAAAACTTTACCTTGATGCGACATCCAAGCACTTCGGTTTCTAGACGTCTTAAGCAAAGCAAGTCTTTAAGTGTGCTTTGTTCCCTTTGCTGTATGATGAGACTAAATACATGTTAGATACCCAATATAGTATACATATACTTATATAAAACAAGCGACCCATCCCTACTCAGCAGGGGCTAAAGTTATGTACGATATTAGATTTTATTTATAGATTAAGTGTATTTTTACTGGCACTTACAGAAGACTGTCTATGATTTCCGTGACTTTCCCACGCCTCTTCTACGATTAGATCTGTTACGCAATTCACTTTCATGCTAGCTATATTTCTGAATCTGTGATACCATATCTTTTTTAAATTTTCGTTGAAATAGTATGTGTATTATAAAACTTGAACATGTTTAATATTTATGGTAACTAAAATATTATTATTATATATTTTTTTTTAACTTCACGTTGTATATAGCTACCCTGCAGAGGGAACCAGAGTACCTAGTGTTAAGACACTCCATTCTCTTTCAACAATTCCGTTCCGTTGCCGAATTGAGGCATTGCGTGTTGAGTGGCGGTACTCAACGCCGCACTTTGCCTTGTTACCAAACCCAAGAAATGAAAATATTAAATTTTAAATTTCTTGGAGTGGGATTCAAACCCACAACCTGTCGCGTTTACAGTCGCACGCTTGTGCCTCTGCGGCACGACAGGCGTTAAGAATAATTTAAAATAACAATAATTCTTATTATTATTTTTAGCAATAGTATTACTGTTACTGTGAGTTAAACTTTGAATACATAAAATGCTAAAGAATTTCTTCTGCACATCAGTCTTAAACCATCTGTTTTACGCTGATTGAACTATTAAAAATCCAATATTTTAATATTTTCAATATTTTATTACAATGAATTTTATAAATAAAGTTTCCTTAAGAAATTGTGAAAAAAAAGGGGTATAAATAGGTTTTTGAAGGGTCGGCAACGCGTAAGTGATGCCCCTGGTGTTGCAAGCGTCCATAGGCCACGGTAACCACTTACCATCAGGAAGGCCGTGTGCCTTGTTGCCACCGTCGTGGTATAAAAAAAAAAAATTCTGTCCAAAAAAATACGTTTGATTTAGATCAGATTAAGGCTTAAAACAATATAATCAATATTGTAACTGTCTTTTAATTATAAAAACAACTGTTATTATATATTTAGTTATAGTGAATAGTTGTTTAATTTTTTTTTTTCTTTTCTTATTTTGGTTAGAACAATGTGTACATAACTTTCTTTGCATATTATAACGAGGAACCTACCATTTACTTTATCTAACAAAATATAAAAACTAAGCATTAATTTAAGATGTATATATTTTTAACTACTACGATTTAAATCCATCGAACAGGTAACATAAGTACAAACAGCGCATCTAGATATATAATCTCTACATCTATATGATATAATCTCTATATCATATCTACATCTAGATATATAATAAATGTAACACTAAAATTGCTCATATTTAAAAAATAAATCTCATTAGAAGCTGCTTTACCGTCTTTAAGGGTAGTAGGATCCATGCCGAAAGACAATAATAGCGCAAAGTGACATAAAGTTAAAGTTGACACTGTAGCTCCTGATTTTTTTTTTCCTGTAAAAATAATACTTAGCTATAAACGTTGCATCTAAAGTACCTATATAAAAAGATTATAAGTACATAATTAAGTATATAACTTTAAAAACAATTTATTTGTTTTTAATGAGCACATGCGTGCATGAGGCACAAAGGGAATCAGAAAAAAATTCTGGAAGCTAATATTGAAACTGCAGATGTAAACAGTCGGCTTATGACGTAACAGAAAGTACTGGGAAGTGAAAACTAGACGAAATCAAAGTTTAGTAACTAAGTTACTTTATGTTAGGTGGTAGGAGGTTCGTCCTCCGACTGGCTCGCGACCACTATCATGTCAAAGACGAACCGCCAAATATCTTATGATGTATTCCGGTTCGATGGCATGTAAGCCAGATTTTCCCCTTTCCCACCCATCCTTTCCCCAAAATGTGGTGGTTCTGATAGTGGACTACTACATTGTCCCCCCTTCCATCAGTATCCTCTAGGTTGGCAACGCATCTACAACACCAGAGATGTTGTAGATG
>JAKGSA010000271.1:241030-277726 GCA_033558755.1 Philaethria dido
TTCCGGATCGATGGCATGTAAGCCAGATTTTCCCCTTTCCCACCCATCCTTTCCCCAAAATGTGGTGGTTCTGATAGTGGACTACTACATTGTCCCCCCTTCCATCAGTATCCTCTAGGTTGGCAACGCATCTACAACATCTCTGGTGTTGTAGATGTCTATGGGCGAAGGTAACCACTTACCATCAGGTGGTCCTTCTGCTCGTTTGCCGTCTGTTATCAATAAAAAAAAAAAAAAAAGTACTAGTACTTTCTGACGGAGATGTAAAGTAAACAGGAAAATCAAAGAAAAAATATACTTAAATAAGTTTTTAAATTATATTAGCACAAATAAGAACAGCTGCAGAAAGCAAACGGTAATCGAGAAACGAACTAGTTTACGGTAAACGACAGAAAAGACCAACGTAAATATTATACTTTTCGTATTTACGAAATAATCGACAAAGTTATTTTAAAATAAAATTGTAATTTTTCCAGTTTTACTGAGATTTTATTTGAAGGTATTTTTTTTAATTTATTGTTAAAACATATTTATGAACATTTGAAGAGTGAATAGCATCTTTATTTAATAAATATTAAAAAAATAACAGTAACAAATCAAGTTTGGTTTTCACTACAGGATTAATAATAATTGATATATAGAAATATATTAAACATATAAAACTTTGCAAAAAAAAAAGGTATAATACATATGGTAAATACAAATTTTAAATATAGTTACAGAAAAAACCACCATTATCCATTCATCCTTTACAAAACCTCAGAATTAGTCATACTATGTCATTAATACAAAGAAACGGTAAGACCTAATAACTTTTGCACTGCTATTCTATATGAGGTGATCTGTATTAAGCATACCGTACTAAGTGGAAGCTACACTTCCATAAAATTATGTCAGGTACGCGTAAGACCTAATTACGCGCATACTTCAGTTGTTTAGTCTATATTAGGTTGCGTAAATCATAGCGTTTTGTGTTTCTGTCAAAAATTATTAAATAAATCTAACGTTAAGTTCGTGAATTTTATTTAAAAAAAAAATATTTTACCGCTTCTTCAAAGTCAAACGTAAATCTGAGTAATGGATGTACTTCTTATTTATAAAACAATATATTTTACAATTATTTTTAGCTTCTGTGTTAAGAATTTTGGTAGCTAAATTTCGTTTTTATAATGGCGCCAGGAGTAATCTGCATTACAAGATACTCTATTCTTCATATTCCGCCCCCTAATTATAAGAATGAAGTTAAAACCTACCTATAGTTTCTTTTATTTAAAATAGTTTAAATAAAGAAACTATGGAAACATTTCCTGTTTTCCCCCAGTAATGCTGCCATTAATACAGTATTCAACAGTATATTATTTATTCATAAAACTACTTTTGAAAGTATATTTTTAATTTTCTACGAATGTGCAGGTGAAAATAAGAGCTCATAAAATACGCCCGAAGTGTAAGATATGTAGCGCGTAAATCAATAAGTAATTATTATTTCGATTTCCACACTGTATTACTTTTGTTTTTTTTTGTACTTATTGCTGTCTCATGTTTTTCAACATGATGATTTGTGTGAAAATTACAGTAACACTGGCTGTTGCCGCCCACTTGCACCGGTTTTTCACTCGGCACAGTCCCAATTCGAGAGTTGAATCATTCCATTCTTTGGTAGGAATGAGATGTTTTACACCGGGGCGCAAAAAGGTCACGTCCTTTCCTCTCAACCGCCCTAAATCTCGCGTATCTCCATTCAAAATGCCAAAAATAGCATCACTTTGTTTTACGACGAAAAGATAAACAAACACTCTTTCTCATCTATAATATTATACAGTATGGACATGGATTTCTAGTTATTGGAAGTTCAATAATATGAACTATAAATAAATATTATGAAATATTTTATTTATATACGGATTTAACAGATTTGTTTACTTAGGTTCATTTTGTCTTATATAATTTCAAGGTGTAGTCAGTCAGTAATATCGAAATATTAAAATGAAATTTCAAGGATTACATAAATATTTAATAAAGAAAGAGAATAAACTGCCAAGCAAAAACGAAAATTGTGGAGGCGCCCACAAGGGCGTGTTGTATCAGCTGTGACAGCAAGATAACGTGTCAAGTAAAAAGAATTCATGGGCGCAAAGATAATATTTTTCCCTGCGTAATACTATTTACTGTTGTTATATGGACTCTGTTTTAAAAGTAAACAATTTTTATACAAATTCATTTGTGATCGAGGCGTAGTGGGACACCGTATAACTATTAGTAGGTTTGATTGTAGGTTCGATTCCCAGTCGGGAAAATGATTATTATTCTTCTTCGTCGTCTTCATTACTGAAAGTCGTGCCCGTTTTGGTGAGTCATGATGGCTGTACTGATGAGCTTCTCTGTTACCCTGTTTTCGGCTTGTCGGGCACTTCAGCAATGAGGAGTCCTGTATTCTCTCTGACGGTGTCAGACCATCGGCTGGGCGTTCGGCCTCTAGGTTTTCTGCAGCTTATTTTGCTAACGACAACCAGTTTGTCCAGACTGTCTGATTATCTTCGCGCTATGTGGCTAAAGTATGTGAGTAACCGTTGGTAACGTATGGTGGAGAGCCTTATTGAGGTTTTAAGCTGGCTGATAATGAATTTATTGGATCTTTTTGCCATCCATGACATGCGCAGCATTCTCCTCCAGCGCCACATTTCAAAGGCATCGATGTTCCCCTGTCTACAGCTCGTATCATCCAGGATTCGGATGCGTGCAAGAAAATTGAGAAAACCAGAGTTCGTACTAGTCTCACTTTAATGACGTTGGAGACGTTTCTGTTCTGTAATATTGAGTGTGACTGAATTGAGTCATTGCCATCTGAATTATATTTAAATTATTTTCTATTTCTGCCCGCCATTTAAAATCGCTTTTATATAAATAAGAGATAAATACTTAATATATGTATCTAGGTGTTAGGTACAATATAAAACTAGATCTGACTTTTTAAATTAAAAAAAGCAAAGCAAAAAGTATATAACGATTTTGATTTTCCTATTAAATATATATATAAAAAAAAACAAATTCAGATAGTTTTTAAGTGCTAATCACTCTCTTAGGAAACGCAAAACATTTTTAGAAAACGTATAAAAATTTGAACCCAGCGACCGATTACTCTACCGACTCTGGCCGCTAAGCCATGCGTTATATACTCGTATCGGTACAACGGCTTAGAGTACGAACGGCTGAAGTAGAACGGCTTAGCGGTCAGAGCGCTTGGACGGTTTCCAAGAGGCGCGGGTTCGAGTCCCGCTGCATGCAAATTTTTATACGTTTTCTAAACAATATATGTTTAATTATAGTTATAATAGCACATATGAATTACGCAAATCTAATAAAAGCATCCTATACCATAAATACGAATACTTCAATTGAGGCAGTGATATGATTTTTATCTAGGCATTATGATGGGATTTATTTTGTTGTCAGAAGCTTTTATTCTACAAATAGAAATATATTTTAGTATAGAAAAATAGTTTCACATACCAATATAGTAGATAATTCACGCTGTAATTTTTAATGTTTTTTAATATTTCATACGTAACTAAATCATTTACTTCATTAATTCACTTTAAAGTTGGCGTGTACAAATATATTATATTATTTAACCGGAGAATTAAAAATTCCGACAATGTATGGCAGCTGACAAGGTACAGGTTCGAAATACATAGTATTATCCGAAAGTAATTATAATTTTTGTGCAATTTTAATTCATTTTAATAGAAAACAAAGATCATGAAACATGTGCTACAATACTTTATAAGCAAGTAGTAAATATTAAATAGGATATAAAAAATGACACAGCTTCAAACACCCATTTTTTAACACGATGTTATTAAAAAGAATGCTATTTTCCATAACATTTCATAACACTAATCGTTTACAAAGGCAATTGATTATTTATTTGTAGTATAGAAATTGGGGAAAAATATTTAAAGACATGAGTAGAATTGGGTTCTTATAGCATTAGTAATGGTTAGGGTACTGTAAAATACGTTTAGCGTTACTGCTTGTCATAAATAGTACCTAACATCGTACCATTATTAGGCTCTGGCTATAATTTTCTTTAAGCACACATATTACAGAATATTGTTATGATTTTGTTAGGTGGTAGGAGGTTCGTCCTCCGACTGGCTCGCGACCACTATCATGTCAAAGACGAACCGCCAAATATCTAATGATGTGTTCCGGTTCGATGGCATGTAAGCCAGATTTTCCCCTTTCCCACCCATCCTTTCCCCAAAATGTGGTGGTTCTGATAGTGGACTACTACATTGTCCCCCCTTCCATCAGTATCCTCTAGGTTGGCAACGCATCTACAACATCTCTGGTGTTGTAGATGTCTATGGGCGAAGGTAACCACTTACCATCAGGTGGTCCTTCTGCTCGTTTGCCGTCCGTTATCAATAAAAAAAAAAAATAATAGTTGTTGAATTAACATTGTTTTAGGTAAATATGATGAATACTAAAAGTACGAGAATAGGAGTATAATTACGATATACATGGTTTTCAAAAACAAAAAAAACAACTTTGCACTAATTTTCCGAGTTTGTATGTTCGGATTAAATTAAATAAAATCGAAAAAGCTTATTAAATTACTTTTACACTACCAAGTTACTGAACAGATACTGTTTTGAATGATATTATCACATTTGATATATGAAACAGGGGCAGAAACAAACTTTTTTAAAATGTATGCAAGAATTTAACGGAAAAGAGAATTATTTTTGTCGCTATTACAGATTAATTTATTCCAAGCCAAGTTATCGGGGAAAGTTGGGATGGGCTAGTACACAACATACAAAATATATTTATTGCAATATAGTAGGTCGGTATAGTAAAGTGAATATCAGCTTTCGAGGTTCAATAACATTTTATACTCGGCCGTAGAGCACCAAGAGCGCACTTACGCAGCGGCAGATACGAAATGTAGTCGAAAATCACACTGCTGCGGCAATTTGCTCATTACACTTAAGTAAAACGCTTTTATATGAGGTCAGATCAATACGAAATGCCTGTGGTTAAGTAAATAAACGCATAATGCTGGTAGATAATGGAACAGCTTTTTAAATAGGCAAATTAACTTAATTTAAAGAAATTCTACATTAAACTTTATTTTTTATATTATATCTATGTCTTATGTTTACACCCGCTTATCAGACATTGTATGTTATATGGCGGAGCTGAACGCCGCACTTTGTGTAACCGACCGAAGTCGGAAATATGAAGACAAACGTTTCCCCGTGTAGAAATTAAGCTCATAGCCAAGGTATGAAATGTCAAACATTGTAGTCAATATCATAATTATAAGTTAGTCATAACAGTCGAATATGCCTGAATATATTTTATACTTTGTAGCATAAATCACTACAGAAATGACTGATTTATATTTTTATAAGTTTTACGAATATATAGCGTAATAAATTGAGTTTATATAACAAAAGTTACATAAAGTTTTCTATTATCAAATCGTGACAGTTAAGATTTGTTCACAATTTACATAACAATGTCCTAATGGCTCCCGCTATTTCTTACTTGGTGTTAATGTTGTAGGAAAGATAATAATGAATCCCGCTAGTAAAATTATTATAAAATGATGACAATTTACTTTAATATTGTGGTTTTATATAAATATGACTGACTTTATATAAATATGAATATGACGTACTGAATTCGATGTAAGTATATACCATATATATATATACATATATAGGCAGAGGGAACCAGAGCACCTAGTGTTAAGACACTCCATTCTCTTTCAACAATTCCGTTCCCCACTTTCCGCCGAATTGAGGCATTGCGTGTTGAGTGGCGGAACTCAACGCGCTTTGTCTTGTTACCAAGCCCAAGAAACGAAAATACTAAATTTTACATTTCCTGGAGTGGGAATTGAACCCACAACCTGTTATATATTTTGTTCTCCATAAAGCGTATACACTACATAAGCTTAATAAATATACCAAATGAAAATAAAAGGGACGTTATATACCCAATATAACGTTCTCATATTACAATCACATGAGGGTGTTATAATATAAATATTTTATTATAATAGCCAGTTTGCTGGTATACAAATATTTGATATTCACAGTGAATACGGAAGGTTTGCTTATTAATTGGATTGTCGTACCACGTAGCACCCAACGACGGGAAATCGTTCGATCTGAATTGCTCTTAATTCGCTAGGCTTTGGCAAAATATAGATATATTTTATACAATCCTGGAATAAATGGATATTTGTAATGTTAGTTAAATGTGCAAGAAATACTTTGCATAAGCATGTATTACGTTACGCGTATACATTAGGTAATGTTAGACGACAAAGCTCGTCTAGCTATTGCTTTAACTATCTTAGCTTACAGCATTAAAGTGCGACATCACACAGAATTAAAACATATTACAGTAATAGCGCCAGAATAATATATATATTGTGTTTTAAGCAAACCTTTTTTATATAAATAGTGGATATACTAAGAGTACGTTTGTAAAAGTGTCAGTATTTGTCATTTAAACAATATGGACTTTGTTAAATATTTTAGGAAATCAATTTTTGTTGTGTCCATATGTGACACTGGCAGTTTATTTTGTGTCTGTCATCACAAAATCAAGCCATTAAATAAAAAAATAATAAATTTTCAAAAACGCGACATGTTTTTTGACAAGAAATTAATGTCATAATTTACAAAATGTACAAGTTCTACATTGTAATAAAAGATTTGCGTATAATTTTATATATGATTTTAAAAAATAGAAATGAAATACATTAGATCTGTTCGTTATTTAGATCCTCGAGTCAGGACCGGGCCTCGTTGACCGAGGCAACGTACACCGAGATTTCATAACGACAGAGTATAAAATTTAAAACGCATTCTATCTCTATTATATATGCCAGCTTCTGTTAAAGTTATATTTTTTACAAGTTATTTGTACAAATAAATAAAATTAGTCTGGAAAATAAATTTTGTGAGACATAGATTTTTCAAGGAATACTCGTTAGCTAGCGACTTCCTCGTAATTTTCATCTAAATCTAAATATAAACTCTTACAACGGTTGTAATAAATCACTGATATAAGTTATTTTTTATATTGTTTCAAGTAAAAAAATAAATCACATTATGTCTCTTTTTTAACATAAGAGCAAAATAAAATTACGGTATATCATTCTGAAGGGCTTTTACAAATTCAATTATAGGCAGGTTAGTAATTTATCTTCCCAATTCAAGACATTCAATTCTTAATTCGGGGGAAGATAAATTGATATAAATAATTTTACAAAATTGTACTCGTAAGTAACGTCGTGCGCTTGCCTCAAGTCATTATTCTTTCGCCCTTCGGAGACTCCATTTCGTAGTCCTCAATTCCTTCCCTTAGAATAATTTGCCTCATAAGTTCTCTTGCTATAGAATTTTAATGGTATGGCATGAAATTGCTGTGAAGGAATAAAAAAAAACAATATACGGCTCAGTCTTCATATTTACCACGTATATAGTTAATTTGAGGTTTTATTTCTCTTTGCTTTTTACCTTTATTAAAAGTTGTTAGGATCACACGACGATAAAATTTATAGGATTTATTTAAATATTTGTTTTTTACAGCATAAAATATTCACTGGTGGTATAAGAAACGTCACAAGCCGTATAAAAAACTCATAATAACGGCGTAATGTGACTTGGACCAACGCCTACAGCCTCACTATCCAAGGGGCTACGCGCCTGGGAGGCTTAGGCAAAACTTAAAATCGTAAATGAATTAAAAAATTGTAACGTTAGCTGTAAAAAAATTGAACAGTGTTACTATCGCAGGAAATTCCCGTAGTACCCAGGTTAAAGCTGAGGTTTCCCCGTTCTATTTAAAGTTACTCCAGGAGTACAAAATGCCGCATTGACTTACTGTGTTAATCGAGGTAAATATAGCATACAAACTAGATTACGAAGCTGTAATTAAACAATAACGCAACAATAACAATCTCTTGAAAAATATTTCTTGTCTCTTCTAGTCTTTTTCCTTCTTTTTATTGAACGAATGAAAATTAAAATATTTTTTTTATGAACCAAATAAGAGGAACCAAGCTCACTAAATGCATCTTGCCCACATAAAATTTAGCTCTTGCCGCGCCACTGGAAACTCATAAAGATTACAATACCATTTATAAAAATGGTTCTTATTACAGAACCGCTTATTTTCAAAGAACTTGCATAACTTTTCTTGAAAAAAAAAAATATAACAAGGCATCTCTTTGTCAAAAGAATCACACTAATAGACATTTTTTAATGTCATATTTTGCGCCATAATTAAGGAACTGAACTGGAGCTTCATATTTTCTCAAAAAAAGCATCTTCAAAACAATCATTGGCGAATTTTCATAATTTTATTTAAATTAATTACATTTCAAAGTAAGGAAACATTTTGTTTATAAAGCGTAATTATTTCACAACATCGTCGCCGCAGACGAATCTTTGAATAAAGTCTTCCTAATTTAATTTCCAACAAATGAAATATAACTTGTTGAATTAAATCCTTTGCTTTAAACATTTCATTCACAAGATATTTAAATGATATTTATAAGGAAAATATTTTATCACCCGATTGATTACATTTGGTGATTTATTTTTTTTTATGGATACCGGATGGCAGGCAAGGCAAGAAGGACACCGCCTGATGGTAAGTGGTTACCTTCGCCCATGAACATCTGGCCTCAGGAGTCTTCAAAGCATTACGCAAGCCTCTCAGCAGTGCAGATGGGGAGGATAATGTGGTAGTGCGCTATCGGAACCACCACATTTTGGGGAAAGGATGGGTGGGAAAGGGAAAACCTGGCTTGCTGCCATCGAACCGAACACATCATAAGATATTTGGCGGTTCGTCTTTGACATGATGAGTCGCGAGCCAGACGGAGGGACGAACCTCCTACGCAAACAAATTTATTTTTTGCACTGATGACTTGCAGGATGGATGATGGGTATACCTTAGTTATAGTAATTACAAGTATTACATAAATAATAAATTCAATGCATACGCACACCCCACGTTTTGAGGTGAAGTTTAGAATTTAAAGGTATAACTTATTTTTATTTATATTGTTAAAGAAGGTTGAGTATTTCCTATGATAAACATATATGACTTGCGAAGTTGAGGTTGCAAAGTGTTATGAACTCTAGCGTAGCAACCTATCTACTGGTATAAGATATGTTTATTTTTTTATATTGTTACATTCAACGTTCAAATATTAAAGTCTAATAAAGTAAACAGAATTACTACTTTTCTTTAAAGTAGCTTTAATAAAAACAACGTGTAGTAAGGTATAATAACTAATTACCTATCTATGTACATTAGGAATTAGGACTTATAAGATTACCGTTGATAAAATGTCGCAGTAGAATATGTTCTCATCTCTCTGAATTTACGTAAAGGTTCAATAGATACCTACATATATCAAATTGTCATTTTTAAAAAAAGTAATACAAATTCAAATTTATTTTAACATTCATTTATTTTAATACGAGTTTACAAATCTAAATTTTTAGGCTTCTAACTAGATAAAACAACAAAGTTTTTATTCATAGCTTCTCCATATATACTAATTACAAAGTCACATTTGTAAGTTGTTGACACTGGTTGTAAAAGGTTACTTATGTATAAAATACAATATGTATGCAATATGTACGTATATTATTTCATTAAAATATTATATATTATGTAAATTCAATTCTTTATGTTATGTCAATCAACATAATTAATTTCACTAAAGTAGAGACAAGTTAATAAGCTTTTGACATTCCATTATCAGATGATATAAAATAGAACGTACGCTGACGTAATTGCTTTATTTCAATCAATTTATTATAGATTTTGTACGTTTTGTAATAATTATTAATGACTAGCTTTCCGCCCGCGGCTTCGCCCGCGTGAAATTCGGTTATATCGCGCGATATGATAAGGAGTATCCTATAGTCTTTCCCAAGGTCTAGACTATTTGTCAAAATTGGGTAAGTGGTTTATGTGTCAAAGTTGTAAACAGTTAGACAATCTTACATGATTTTATATTTGACAATAAGGACCTTCCATACAAACTTTTATCCCCTATTTCAACCCCCTCTATCATTTTTTTCACGATAAAAAGTATCCTATGTCCTTTCCCAAGTTCAGTTCTATCTTTATACCGAATTTCATCAAAATCGGTTCAGTGGATTAGGCGTGTAACAGACAGACAGACATACAGAGTTACTTTCGAATTTATAATATTAGTAAGGATTATATAAAAGTACGAGTACGTGTAATATCTACTATTAGTAGACATGAGTGATCAGATAATTCGGTTGACAAGATGACGAAAAGTGATGAAGAGTTGCAAAAAGATTTATGATGGAAGAGCGGAAACATCGATTCGTCGTCTTAAACATAATTTTGATAATCAAGAATGAAAGAAGGTTATTTATAAATCAAGGGGATTGCCCGAAGGGATACGTTGATGACTAGATAAAGCGATAGCGATATGTCACGTTTATATATTTTCGTAGTGTGGATGAGCGCATATCAACGGTTATCAACCTTGAAACTACTATTTTTTGCCGTTTCTAAAGATATAATTTATTATGTACTTTCTTAAAAATATTTCTTTTTTTGTCGGCAATGAAAAGATTAGTTTTTAAAGTACCTTTTTTTATTTTATTTCACCCCGATTATAAAAGTATTTGACAAGTTTAAGTAGTAACCTCTTTAAGATTCTGATATAAAGCGAGTTAAGTTGAATTGAAAAGCTCTATATGATATCAAACGAATTAAATTGAGTTATAGACTCAATATTCTTCAAGTCGTCAATTGTAACTCTCCGTGCTCTATCTAAAGAATAATGCATGATGACAAAAACAAAGGAAACAATTACAGTATTAATTGCACTGAAAGCTGTGTTTAAAAAGCTGTATACAGTAGTAATCACATTTAACGTTGTTTTTGAAAAATATTCATGAATGATTTGAGTTGAGCTCAGAAGTTACATTGAGTCAACACTGAAAGCTCAATAGCCTACGGCAATATGCTGTTCTAATTTGGGCTCCTTTGTACGATAAAAGGATTTAGGCGACCTCCACTACCTCGCTTTCATCCTCGGACTAAGGAATCGTAATTTAATCGTCTCTGGCTTAATTATGAAACTCTAGGGTCCCTTCAATTTTATCTTCACTATCTTATAATGGAGGGGAAAAGTTTGAATCTGATATTTTATGTATTTACTTCAAACGCGTAATTATTTTATAGGATGTACGAATAAAATCAAATTATTTGTAATTGTGAATTACAAAATTTATATTACTTTTCCTATAATAAACTGAAATATTATGTTATACTAAATATTTATTGTGTGAGACCATCGTAGCGTAGTGGCGTCTGACCGTAAGCGAGAGTATCTGTGAGTTCAATTCCTATTCGGGAATAATAAAATTATTATCATTTCCCCGGTCTGGTAAGATAATGCACGGCATTGAGTTCCGCCACTTAAAACACAATGTCTTGAATTCGATCAAAAAGTTGCGAGTGGAGTGTCTAGCTTCTCTGTTACGTGTTACATACGATTACCGTGTTACGTGGAAAAAAGTGTGGAGCTAAAAAAAAATAATGGTTCACAATTTTCTAGGCAAATATTTGTTACAATATATGAAAAATAACAATAAATATTTTTGGCATTTTTGTTTTGTTTTTATTATCCAGACGATGCTCACGAAGCTTAACAAGTGATGTTGTTCATTTCTAAAGGTAAAAATTAAAGCGATGAAACTAATAATAAATTTATCAAATTAAATATTTTTTTTAATAAAGTACTACGTATATTTTTTACAATAATGAAAAACAATATACAATGTTATGATGTTTCACGCAATATTTAATCAACGGGCCTATTCTTTTAATAAAGGTAAATAAACATCTTGAAATTGCTCGCCACGAACGTCAGAAATGGTAGATTATGAAAATTCTATTCTTTCTTGAATTATTCATACACCTTGAGTCTTGAGACATTATGAAGACCCTAAGAATTATTATAACACTTAAGGAAGCTTAATTTAGTGTCATTTTACGTAATTTGAAGATAATTCTGTATATATATATATATATATATATATATATATATATATATATATATATATATATATATAGTACAACTGTAAAAAGAACAAATATTATTGAATAATATTGTCAATATTAAAACGAGTTCTTCGTTTATAAAAAGCATGTTAAAAGTAATATTGCTTTTGTGTCATACTATAAAATAAATGATTGTTGTTTTTTGTATTTAATATATAATTGTAAATAGATTAAAAAAGTAAAGGGGAAAGTTTTCATAAAATTAATTACTTAATAAGAAGCTCAATCATTTTTAAACAAAATAAACCTATATGTTTATTGTAAAATAATCGATGGATACATTTTCGTAATAAAAATAAATTATATATGCTCGTTTCGTCATGTATCACCATAATGCGGAATCCTCTGAGAGGTTTCCTGTTCTAATGAGGGATACGGAAGGAATGTAATCCACTTCAGTTCTAAGAATTCTCATATTAACATATGAGTTATAATGAAAATGTCTGCGATATATAAAACAAACTTATAATAACTATAAAATGTTTTAAGCAAATTAATAAGCAAGTTTTAATTAGAAATACCAATCTATTTGTTTTATAAATTGTTGTGTAAAAAAATTGTGAACATGAAGTTTTTTTTTTTTTTTTTTTTTTTTTTTTTTATGGATAGCCGGATTTAGCCCAGTTGGTAGGTTGGCCTTTCGCTCATGAACATCTACAACACAAGAGATACCAGATGCAAGTTGCCAACCCAGAGATACAGATGTAAAGGAGGATGTAGTGAAACCAAGGTCGGAACCACCACATTTTGGGGGAAAGGATGGTGAAGTCACTGCTAAACATATGAACCGGAACACATCATAAGATTTGGCGGTTCGTCTTTGACATGATAGTGGTCGCGAGCCAGACGGAGGACGAACCTCCTACCACCAAACAAAATTTGATTCCTTATATTTGATATAAAAGAAGTAAAAATATCTTAGAAAAGAATTGTGAGAGACGGTTTGCCTATTATATTTAGTATTAAACGAATTCCTGGACAAAGAAAGCAATGATATTTATAAAGTATAATAATTATACAAAGGCTTTTCATCTAAATTATTTCTCGAGTGAGCCCGTATATTCTTAAAGCATTTTAATTAAATAAGTAGCTTTTGTACAGATCTACGAGTATAAGAAACAGACTCGATTGTCTGATAATTTTTACATATTAAATCGTGACTATTTAGAATTTTATAAAATATATGCATCATATTTTTTTACTAGAATTCAAAATATACAATTTAAATTGAATCAATTTAGCACACAAAATTCATAACAGAATAAATTATTGTTTAATCGACTGAAACAAATGCTATTTAGGATACAATATTTTACCATATAAATAAATAGTGCCACTTCAGCTCCGCGTGTTTTGAAATCACAATTTTCATATATTAGTAATATTTTTCTTTATAAGGTATTATTTTATAAACCCGTTTGTTATCTTATAAACATTAGGCATACTAGATATCTCTTGACATTTTTTTTATTTGGTGGTTTTGTTTGGTGGTAGGAGGTTCGTCCTACGTCTGGCTCGCGACCACTATCATGTCAAAGACGAACCGCCAAATATCTTGTGATGTGTTCCGGTTCGATGGCATGTAAGCCAGGTTTTCCCCTTTCCCACCCATTCTTTCCCAAAAATGTGGTGGTTCCGATAGCGGACTACTACATTATCCTCCCCTTCCGTCTCTATCCTCTAGGTTGGCAACGCATCTACAACATCTCTGGTGGTGTAGATGTTCATGGGCGAAGGTAACCACTTAACATCAGGTGGTCCTTCTGCTCGTTTGCCATCCGTTATCCATAAAAAAAAAAAAAAAATTAATATTTGTTATAGAAAATCGGTTTTCATTGATATTTCAATTTCAATCTTAACAGTTGACCGCCAATAAGATTTTGGTAAAATATCCAAAGAATGTTTGAATGATTTTAGGTTTATTTACGATAATTAGTGGGAAAACAATTATTTTACTTGTATTGAGATATTTTTTGAGGTGGTTTATTGTGTTTTTTGATGTGTTAGTCACCGGTGGTCGACGCGACGCAGTAGTAAAATATTGCAGATAACACCGCGTCGGTCAACGCTGGGTGACACGGCGGTCAACGTGTTAATATTGATATAGAACAATTAGTAATCGATATAAAAATTGTAAGCATCGAAGTGGTTTGTTAACAAAGTTATAAAATACTTGTGTAAAACATGTAGCTATGATTCTCACACAACTTCCACGCCAATATCCGTTACGCAAGCCTTTTCTTAGATTATAATAAAGACGATCTATGGCAGGATTCTATTAAATCTTGATTTGGCTATCAAAATTTAAAAGATCGTTTATTAATTTAAAGTTTCTTGGTTTTAAGTTTCAATAGCTCCTAATTAGTAACTAATTTCTATTCTTCGTCTATATATAAATATTGCAACTTTGTTACCAAAGCTCATTTATTTATAGCCAACCGGCTTAATCAACTCATAAAGTCGATACATGGTATTCTATACAATATTTAATTAAATTTTGTTTCATTTATAATCATTTTATTATGGCTAACCACATTGATTATTTATGTTAAAATTCATTCACGATGTTAGCTTACATTCATTTCAATGACGTTACATATCCATTATCGATATAATGTAATAATATTAAAATTCGCGTTCCATCGGGTATTTGCGAACATATATAATCATATATACATAGGACCTATACAGAGATATTAAATTGTTAAGATGTAGGTTTATAGGTTTAGGCTAAGTATTTTCTTTTCCTACATTCGATTGTTTAGACTGTATAAGGTGGATTCCGTTTTCGTCCGTTCCCGTACGATTTTTTGGAAAACCTAGTACATAGTACTCCTATTCGCTCTGCTCATAGAAAGTTCCTTAAGATTCCTTCTTAAGGAACTTTCTATGACTAATACTGTGCGCTGTCTGTCACTTGAAATAGAAATTTGTATGATATAGTATAATAAATTAATTGAGGTTGTACTCGTTAAATGGCATTTTGTAAGGAGCCTTTACTTTTTATAAAATATAAGTAATAGTAGTGTAGTCAGTCAGTTTGGTGGTAGGAGGTTCGTCCTCCGTCTGGCTCGCGACCACTATCATGTCAAAGACGAACCGCCAAATATCTTATGATGTGTTCCGGTTCGATGGCATGTAAGCCAGGTTTTCCCCTCTCCCACCTATCCTTTCCCCAAAATGTGGTGGTTCCGATAGCGGACTACTACATTGTCCTCCCCTTCCATCTATATCCTCTAGGTTGGCAACGCATACAACATCTCTGGTGTTGTAGAGGTTCATGGGCGAAGGTAACCACTTACCATCAGGTGGTCCTTCTGCTCGTTTGCCATCCTTTATCCATAAAAAAAAAAAAAAAGAAAAGTCACTGTAGATAATGAAAAAAGAGATTGCTACGCCTTAGGAAATACAATCTTGTGGGATTTATTTACCTTTAATATACTTTTAGAATGAGCACATAAATCAATCTTCTGAGAAAAAGAATACGGTCTATAAACTGGTACTTGAAAATATTTTTTTGAGATGTTAGTCACAAAATGTTAATTTAATGTAGAGTTTTTGTTTTTTATTTTTTTGAGTTTTTTTATTTATTTATTATCAGGTGAAATCTTAACATAACTTACACTATCAGTTCAACTACTTTTTGCCGCAGTCTGAAATACTCCATCTAATTTAATTTATAAAGAATGAAAATGAGCACTCTGTGTAATGAAATAATTTCAAAGGCAAATGATTTAAGCTGTCGCAAATGTTAAGTGTTCATAATTAAATTTGTATGTATAAATCTTCAGAGCTTGGAAACTATCGCTGTTACTGCAGCTGGAACAAATTTTATTATTTTGCCACTTTTTATTTCTTGCTTTTGTATTTCGTTTATTTTTGTAGGTAACATTAAAATTATATTAAGTTCTATATTACCTTGTAGCGACGTAAAATGTTTTAATAAGGCTTTACTTTATTTTTGTATGTCACGTTGTGTAATTTTTGTAGTGTGACACAATTTTTGTAGTGTGACAATTTTTTAGTGTGTAGTTGTTCAATTTTTACCCTCTCTATCGATAAATACTGCTGAAAAGTTTCAAATGACTTTCAACAATCTGGAATAAAGAACGAAGTATATTCTAGGGATTTTCATAATTTAATAAAAAAAATTACAGCTAAAGTCTATTAAGAAGTAACTGTATGATTTACTGATCAGCTGTAGTCTGTAGTTCAGTTGAGTTCTTTAGTTATGGCCGTTCCACAGTAACAAATAATTAATGTAATAATTTATCAATACATTTTCGGACATGTTACGTCGATAAGTTAGTGTAAGATAGCAATTCTAGAAAAGACTTGAACAGAAGTGGAGAAATCGCTTCTATTGAGACAACATCTTCTGGTATCTGGTTACATAAATATGCATTTTGATATATTTTATTAAGGCATACAGAGATTCATGTATTTTATTTTATAAGATGGAAATAACCTAGTGTAAAGTTACTGCGTTCTCTGCTTTTTGCTTGAATTTAAAGCATAGCTTATGAATGGCGGAATTCGACACTCTGCTGTGCGCTATACTGATCATGGTAAAATGGTAAAATGCAAGTGGAGTAAAATGGAATAATTGCAATACAATCACCACGTGGAAAACGAACCCACCGCCTTTGCGCTTAGACCATGGTCTCAAATTTGCACGTTTAATATATTTTTTTCTTTTTTTTAGCTTCACACTGTATCCGGTATATAGCAGGGTAGGCAGAGGGAACTTGAGAACTAGTATTAAGACACTCCGTTCCTCACTTTCTGTCTAATTGAGGCATTACGTGCTAAGTGACGGAACTCGAAGCCGCGTTTTGTCTTGTTACCAAACCCAGGAAATGAAAAATTCTATTTCCTGGAGTGGAAATCAAACCCATAACCTGTCGCGTTTAGAGTCGCACGCTTGAGCCTCTGAGCCACGACAGGCGTTAATTATTTTAATTGTAAAACACAATTAAAGAAACGTAAAGCAATATCGACACAATTGAATGACATGAACTTCAGAGTGCTGTAATCATCTGTTTAGAAACGTCTCACATAAATTAGTGCGTGCCGATTAAGTGCTTTCAGACTGGTAATGAAATTTGTCTTAAGTAGATCCAACTCACGCTAGAGCTTTGTTTCCTATTAATTATTTTATGTATTAGATTTTCGACTTATTAGTTGTATAATAAAATAAATTTATTTTCTGTTAATTGTAATCTAAGTGCTTTAATTTTATTTACATTTGACTTTTTAGTTTCTAGGTAGTAGGTACAAATCCTCATTTCTGGAATTGGTTTCACTGTAGCATTTAATATTTTTTAAATATATGTATCATATCATAATTTGTTTCAGTGATTGTTTAAGTATATAGTAATACAGTCAAGGAACGTCAAAATTTTTCACGTCAAACCAAAAATTTGCTACAAATAATAATAAATATTAAATTTTCAATCAATAAATCAAATCAAATATTTAGAAAATGAACGAGAAGAAATCCATACAAATAAAATACATCAAGATTTATTAACTAAATTAATAAAAGTGATAATAAATGATCAATAAAAAAATGCAAAAGTTCAACTAAGCAGTTCCCTCCTCCTAAACACAAAAGTCTGGTTCGGTGGCGAGGATGGCAGCCCTACGCAGATAGTGCAAAACGGCCTGGCAGAGTTGGCGAACCAGCAAGATAAGGTGGATGGCCCAGGGTGACGGTAGAGGGCGCGTGCAGTTACCGTCGGCCAGACACTGCATCCAATAGTTCCTCTGATCGTAGCGGTACTCCGTTCCATTGGAATAAGGAACGAGCGGACGAGAGAGTAAGTCTGTGTATGCGCACACACTTACTATAATATATTCCCGCGCAGATGACACCTGGCAAATCAGTGTGTCGCCGTCGACGGATAAGTCTAGGAGGACATGATCATCATCAATACAGTAAATTCTTTGTTCGATTATATTATGTAAGGTAGTTGAAAAATAATCTAACAAGAGTAGGACCGTTGGACTACTATAAAAGACGCGTTTTCAATTTTACAAGGCAGTGTGTTACAATCAGTGTTCACGCCAGTATACCTAATACTCCATATATCCAGTTGTAATACAAGTGTGTGGTGCTAAATAATCATATTATGAACTAAAGGTGTTTTAGTGTCGTGCTCTTTTAATTACTACTAGCGTTTACTTTTTTACACAGTCTTGCTTTTGTGGACACTTATTACGTACATATAGAGTTCCATGATTTCAGTTTGTTAGGTATGCGCGTCTGAGTTATATATACCTAATTATTCTTAGAATTTTACTTCTATTCATAATAAATAAAGTAGCACTAACGTAACATACACCGTTAGATCAAAAGAATATTTTAAAAAAATAGAGCTTCCTAGAAGCAATAGTCCCATTACATAAAGTAACAAAGCTAGCTTCCATTTCATAAAATATAACAAAATATTTCAGTGCAGTTCTGAATAAAAACATGATTGCACAAAAAATATATGATAAAATATTTGTAAAATCCAGATGGAACTATGTATTAGAGTTAAGAGAAAGAAAAAGTTGTACATTTATCACAGACTACAAAGCAGTTTTTGTTCGCTGCGGCGCTTGTTCAGGTAATGCATACAACTGGGAATAAAATATTTAGATATGCATTTACCAGAAAGCAAAAAGTACCTGTTACAGCTGAATAAGAGAGGAAGCGAAAGTTGGTTTCTACTATATATTCGAAGACTAATAAATATGTATTACTTGGTGTTGAAGTTGATGGATCTTTGATTTGTAAGTGTATAAAAATGTTAATTCTTTTAGGTATGATTATAATAAATTTTATAAATCGAAATGTACTTCTTTTATCATTTCTGGAGTTGGTTTTACTGTAGCATTTAATATTTATGAAATGTATATATCATACTATTATATATGTTTCCCATGTAAATATTTTTCAAAACCTACATTTATAGTATTCGAAAAAAATGTCGCAACTGTTACAATGACGGCAAAAACGTAGTATTTGAAAAATGAGTAATGTCAGTTATGGAAGCTTATATCATTAATAGGTAATTTCTAATTTATTACGATTCAAAATAATTATTATGACATTCCATACAGAGTATCTAATTTAAAATCTTATTTAGTGCATATCAAAAATACGAATTTACAAAGTAATATTTAAACATATTAAAAACAAAAATGAGTTTAACAACAGAAAATATAAGTATCATAACGAAACAAATGATGTGGAAACATCTGAAGATCTACAGTCGACTTCTTGCCCTTATTGAGGTAATCTAGTGGGAAATTAAGGCTACGCGACCGAGCGAGCACTTAGGTATGTGGCTATTTACTTATCTGCTCCTCCTTCAAGTTACTACATCATTCGAATTAAATAAATTATTCGAATGTGAATGTAGAATGAAACGTTAGCAATTTTTTGTTTCGTATTGATATGCTGATTAACTTTGCATTGAAACAACAATTTTAATTTTTCATTGTTAGTCTCAGTATATTTTTATTTACATATTTATAAAGTCTCTTTATTTCAGTTTATTTGTAACCCCTGAATTATATATAAATCGAAAGGCACGAATAACTTTTCTAATGTTCCTTTTGAGTATGTGATAACAATAAACGCGCAGTACACAGTAGTACATGAATAATTCTTAATCTATATATGTATACGCAAAGGAAAAAGTTTCGACTCTTTACGAAAATTATACCTGATGGGGAAGTATTTTTTTTTTTTTTTTTTATGGGGATGTTTCTGGATGGCAAACTATATGAAGGACCGCCTGATGGTAAAGTGTCATCTTTCTTCAAACATGAACATCTACAAATACCAGAGATGTACTCATAGATGTGCGTTGCCAACCTAGAGGATAAGCAGATGGAGCGTGGGATGGGTGGGAAAGGGGAAAACCTGGCTTACATGCCATCGAACCGGAACACATCATAAGATATTTGGCGGTTCGTCTTTGACATGATAGTGGTCGCGAGCCAGACGGAGGACGAACCTCCTACCACCAAACAGAAGTATGAAATATAGCACAGTTTAAGTTTATGTGGAGAATGTGAGAAGCCAATATTTTTATAATAATGTTTTAGAAATGTATAATACAAAGATTTATGTAACATACAAGCTGGTATGGATTACGGGATGGATGGGAACGGATTTTTTCAATGTGACCTCTATTACAAATTTAATAATTGTGAATTTGAATATGTGCGCAATTGATGCAAGAGATTTTCAAGCTTATTTTAATAAGATGAATCATATCACAAACAAGTCAGAATTTGACTTCTCCATAATTTACGTCGGTAAATTTCATCAGATTTTTAAAGAAAAGTTAAATTTATTTTATATTACTTGCTACCTACAACTTAAATTACGCGGAATTCATGGCCATTATATTATATTCATATACCGCAAGGGGTGATTGTAGAGTCCAGAATTTACCTTTACTAATGGAGGTTTAACTTTACTAAGTTGAAAGTAAACTTATATATAAATATACACACAAATTTGTTATACGCATTATGATGTCAGAATGTCCATCACGCTGCGCAGTAGGTATTCCTAAAACACCATTTCTATTATATTATAATGTAGCTGATCTCTTGGTCTCAAACAAGTTCTAGGATTTTGATTTTGGTGCGCCAACAAAAAATACTCATAAGACTAAACTAGTTTCGTTGAGGCGCAATTTTCTTCTCGTAAAGTCATATCATCACTTTTTTTATATGTCAACTAATACTACTCGATTGCTATGCAATTTTTACTTGGTAGCATTTCCTTATCTCTCATAGTTTAGCAGTTTTAATATTATTCTAAATAAGGTGTTTTTCTCTTAAAAACAATTATACCCTATGTTATGCCCAGCCTTAAAAACTATACGGCAAAAAAGGAATTTGTGAATTTAATACTAAGAATATTTAAACGCTATTTTTTATAATAAAAATGATTATTTTATTATCAAAATGTCATTTACATTTCCACTGTGATAAAATTAGCTTGTTTTATCTGAGTTCCGCCGCAATCACGTATGAAAATGATATAATATGAATATTTTACTTGAATAGGCAATTTGGAGTTGTATAAAGAATTAATATTCATTGTTAGCGAAAAGTTATTTTAATCATTGCCAGGTAATAAAGATACTATATCTGTCAAATTGTTAAAATTGATTGTTCAACCACACGAATATCATTATAGAATAACGAATACATTGTTAAATGTAAGTAAATAGTAACATATTATATATAGCAAGCATTTATTACAAAATACATACAATTGATCTCGATTCTGTATGTGAAACAATATATACCAATAAATGTACCAATACTGCAACTAGCTTTGGCAATATTTGATCAACTGTGTACCTATGACTTGTCAAAATATAAATTATAAATTTATAGCAGATAGCTATGATGTCACATAATATACTCGTATATATATGACTATAAAATTTTGACGCTCCTACATTTATTATTTCTTTCACATATTATTAGAAAAGCTCAAATATATCTTATGTACTCTTTTTAAAGTGATTTTTTTAAACTGATCTGATCTCAAATATAAACTTTTCCACAAGTAAGTCAATTGTAATCGTGGATAGTCAAAAACATCATATGTACACTACAGCATCGTCAATTATATTTATGTAACATTTTTGCTTAATCAGAAAAGTTACTAGCTATTTCGGCAAAATTACTGTTTTAAAAGAAATAAATCAAACAATTACCAATAACACAAGTGGAAATATCGACGAGGGGAAATATTACCTATAAACGTGTTGTAAAAGTTTACGTCCATTTTAAGGGAAAGGCCATAGAATAGTCCAATAACATCGAAGGGGAACTACGGCTCAAACTTTTAATTAAACGGTAGCATCTGCGTGGCTAGTTACTACACGACAATTATTGTTTGGAACGCGTCAGAAGTCTACCACAGGACAGTGGTGTCCAACAGCAGTTTTGTAAATTTATAATTCTAATGATTTGTTTCTAGATACTTATTAAGTGTTAATTCTGATTATATGTAACAACTCATAGCAACGTAGTATCTATGAATTAATTGTCACAAAGCATTAGTATGGCTAAATTTTAACATCAATATCATTTTTGCAGCAATTAGCTGTAAGGAAAATTAAACATATATTAACTGTGGATAGTAAAAGAGTCACAGTATCCAGTATATAAAACAATAACACCGGACGAAATGAAATAACAATGAGATAACCAGAACGTAGTCGTAATATTGAAAATATATGCATCCGTTTTTAACTGTTAACATTCAATGAGAACAGATCATTTGGCTTTGAAAATACCCCCAACATTTCCGCGACTAATGAATGGAAGCACAGGGGACTTGCTCGATTGCCCTGCAAAAGCAATAGCTCTTTTCACAGTTATATTTCTTATCCTCCCTTTATATTTATTAGCTTCTTCTAAAATAAAAATCTTTTAATTATATAAAAGGAATCTATTTTTTTAATTGACTATAATTTATAATAGTAAAAGTTATGCTGTCGTAACATGTGTTTTCTGAACGGCCGACGAACACAATTTTTGTTTTTATTAAAATAAATATTCCATCTATTGGATATCATTTTATTGAGTATAGTTAGAATTTATGTCTACTTTTTGAATATGTTAAAAAATATAAAAGGTTTTTACCATATAAATGTAGCAGAGATAATATTGAATTTATAAAAATTGATATATATATATATATATATATATATATATATATATATATATATATATATATATATAAATTTTCAATTAAACTTTATAAACTAATATGAGTCAACCACGGCGTGATCTTCAAAGATCGGAATTAAATGTAAGTAAGTCTAATGCGATCGTTAGTCAGATCCCCGAGCGCTGTAGCGGTCCGTCTGCTCGCCTCGTGGAGACTAATGATGGCGTGCAGTGAAATATGTTCCACATAACTGGGCGACATAACAACTTACTAGCCTTAGGATGCGTGCTGAAACTTACAGTTTGTTATGTGCTTGATTTAGTGCGGTTTCTTACCGTACTGACTATTTTTATTGTAAGTATAAGGCAAAATTGCCCTATTTTTTTCTATTTATATTTTTTTTGTAGCTAGATATTTGACATATATTTTTTTTTAACTTATAATATTGTTTGATTTATTGAGTGTTTTAATATTGTATTATGAATCAATTTTTATTTTTATGGAGAACGAATGTAAACAAGCAGAAGGACCACCAGATGGTGTTGGTTACCTTCTCAACATGAACATCTACAACACCAGATGTTGTAGATGGGTTGTCAACCTAGAGGTTAAGCAGATGGAAAGGGAGGACAATGTAGTAGTCCGTTATCGAAACCACCACATTTGGGGAAAGGATGGGTGGAAAGCAACATAATATTTGATATAATATATATAATATATATCATAAGATATTTGGTGGTTCGTCTTTGACATGATAGTGGTCGTGAGCCAGACGGAGTGACCAACCTCCTACCACCAAACTACTGGGATACCTGCCTTCACGTGACGCTACCTAGTTGCGGAGGAATTGTATTCCAACACCGTCCCTCACAAGGAGATTATTTAATTCATTTTCAAATTCTTCATATGAAACAAGTACAAATTGTATCTGTTTTATCTTATTTTCATTTTTGTGAATAGTAAAATAAAAATAAACAAATAAAAAGCAAACAGTTATGGGCATGTTATTAGTAGGTATTAAATATACAATTTACATTTGACAAGTATTCGAGATCCGTTATAACAAAAAACAACACGCTTAAAATATTATCATACTTATTAAATATTATCAACGGGAGGCCGATGTAGATCCCTTTTCAAGTATGAACTCGTGTGGCATGGATAAGAAAAAGTGCTTCTATCTCTGAGTACTTGACATGGGTATAAGGTATTTGCTACATGACTGCAAATTTCTCACATACATAAGTTTTTGGGTTATTCATGATATTCGTGGTTGATCTTCACAAATTCTTAGCTGTAAATATATGTTGAGTCATTTCGTGTAATAGATAAAATAAGATGAGTTATTTTTTGAACCAAAAAATAAATTAGTTAAAAAGGAAACTAAAAGGAACACGCACAGTATTTTCTCTTTATACTGGTCGTCTTGACAAGGATATTATTATCATCACATTTGTATATTGATTGTATTGTCGAAAAGACAGAAAATTTTGTTATTCTCCTAGAAAGTAATAGCACCAGACGCTGCGTTTTATTTTTTCGGAACAGGAAAACAATTTAAGTATAGTTAATTATTCTCCCCAATTAGAATCGAACTCAAAACCAAACGCGCTTAAAGTCAAATGCTGCTCCACGCTACTGCGTGCATTGCGCCACAATGCTATTTTCTCTTATATTATTTAATAAATTTGCAAGATTCGCGACCATCGTGGTTCAACCAGACAAATATATGTATGATTTTTGTATGTTCAATCCTTATGATTATATAGTTTTATTATAATTTTATCGTATAATAATACTCCGCGCCCATTTATATACTAGCAGCCTCCTTAACGCATAAAATGGTTTACGAATGTGTATGTAATTTAGAGCATTGCTTATGGATTATTATGAACAATAAAGTAGAATGCTTACACTTCTCTTCTATATAAAAACTACTATTTTTAACCATACCGAATTTTATACTGATCTGCCAACAATATTTATATAAAAGGTCATAAGGTTTTCTTTTATGTCTTAATATATTACAACTCTTTTTTTTTTTTTTTTTTTTTTTTTTTTTTTTTTTTTTTTTTTATTTTTTTTTTTTTTTGCCAACATAATTTACATATAAAAGGTCATAAGGTTTTCTTTTATGTTTTAATATATTACAACTCGACATTATTGTGTTACAGGATGTGTCTGACGCGATGGTTTGAGTTTACTTCAAATCCCACCCCGTAGAATATAGGAGATATTAATTTGTTTGTGCGTTATTCTCGGCTTGAACATACAAATTGCAGTTTTGAGTTTTTCTCACATAAATCACAACACTCATTTCTAAATGATTAAAAAGTGGAGAGCGGAGTGACATTTCATAAAATAGTCTCTGTGAAGCTATCAAAATATAGTTATATGCGAAAGAAAAATGTCTTATAAATACTTTATACTCGTAGTCATAAAGTAAAATATTCTAGCTTTTTAGTTTTAGCTGTTTTAAATGAATCTGCATATGAAAATTATACAAACTTCACAGTATGAATAAATTCAGAGATGAATGTATGTAGACCAGGGGTGAGACGAAAGCTACCGTTGCTTGATGCAAATCTTCAAACACAGGTGCGGAAGACGGAAAGCAAAGTGAAATCGGTCGAGGCGGTTTATGCAGGTAGCGGCAAGTAAATACAATCTAGATGTATGTATTAAAAGTTTATAATATTCTACTTTTTTAACGTTGATTAGTCAAGATGAGTTGATTTTTTAAGTAAAATTATTTGTTGTTTGTTTTGAAAAAATATACAAAATTATTGTGGGGAACGGAGTGTCTTAACACTAGGTTCTCAGATTCCCTCAACCTACCCTGCTATATGTTGGATACACCGTGAAGCTAAAAAAAAATGTATAAGTACACGCTGTACTGTGTTCTGTAGTCTGTATGTGTTGTAGATAAAAATCATATATGCTGGTATTTAATAACAAGGAAAGTAAGAAGAAACTTTCATCCACTCAGTATTTTTTAAGTCCCATTTTGTCTACTATCTACTTTTTTTTCTTTTTTTTAACTTCACGCTGATACAGCGAAGTACCGCATATAGCAAGGTAGGCAGAGGAAACCAGAGAACCTAGTGTTAAGCTACTCCATTCTCTTTCAACAATTCCGTTCCCCGCTTTGCTTTGTTACCAAACCCAAGAAATGAAAATACTAAATTTTACATTTCCTGGAGTGGGGATGGAACCCTTGTGGGTTCGATTTCCTGTCGCATTTACAGTCACACGCTTGTGCCTCTGCGCCACGACAGGCGTCTACCGTTTATCTACTTAAATGTATATAGTCTATTATCTATTACTTATAAAAAAAATTATTACGATAAAAATTTAATATAGTTAATTTTAGTACATATATTTATATTGTAATAATTGCAGGCTCCACCATGCTCGCTTGGCTTGCCAACTTCCACAAGAAACGAAAAAAAAATGTTCATATATTTTTTTCAATAACTGTTAATCACGATTCACAGTGACTATAAGAAAAAACACTTGCCTAAAATGACAAATGACATTTTTATACAATAGAAAGACAATACAAACATATGTAAATTACTTCCATTGAATACTACTGTAGTTCAAACACAATATCAATGTTAAATATCCATGAAAGCTTACTATACCGACGTTATATATTGGTTCACGAGATCCTAAGTGTGTACTGGGTACTGAGATAGGAAATGCTGTCGACTATCGTGCCGCGACACTGTTCATTGTTTCGTTGTCGCATCCTTTTCCATACCAGATAAAACATTGTACTGTAAATTAATTTCGCACACAAAGACTATTTTATTTTGTGTGATATTAACTAAATAGAATAAAAAAGCTCTTATTAAAGAAAATTGGTATACGAAATATTAATAAGCTAATAGTTCAATTTAAAAAGTCAATTCTTCTAATATAACTGTATATTGATATTGATATACCCTGCAATATTTCTTGAATGACTTTTATTCCATTAACAAATATTTATATACATATTTTTACTCGCCAAATACATTTATAATGTAATTATGTTAACTCAAAATATGGAAAACACATTTATCTGTTTATTAAATTTTAAAAACCACTACATGGCTTATACGTAATAGTATGTACTTATATAGTTATGTTGATGGATTATTTTTTGACTTGTGGAGGATAAAGCGTGGAGGGAAATGGGAAAGTAAGGAATAAAATCATATCATAATCATGCTTACAAAGTGTTGGAACAACTTATATGGATTTCGAAGTGAACGTAATCGTTAGTTAGAGCTGAACAAATTCTAAAAGATTAATTAGGTTATATGCTGGGAAGCTCAAAATTTAATACTGAAATTAATTTATTAACGCTTATGTACGCGTTAATAAATTAACAAATTCATATATTAAATACAAGGGTGCCTATGACTTTTGTTCTTTGCTTAAAACAGAGGATTTTTTACTTATTTTTCATGTTAAGTACCTACTACCATATATGATTTTTGCAAAGTTAATATTCGCCTTGGTTCTCAACAAATTTTGTTGATACAGTCAATCTTTTGCTACTAGGTAAGTATGAATATTCCAATATAGAAATATTCAAAGATAGATCCGGAGCGCTCCTGAAGGCGACGGTGGCTGCAATCGGTAAACCGTCCACCGAGATATTATAGTGGCATGCATGAGCGATCTTAAAATATAAATTGAACTGAATAAACAAAAATGATAATTATAAAATAATAATAATATATGCCTTTAAAATATAACTGTATATCTTTTAAGTTGTTATATTTCCCTTATGGATCATTATTAGAATAATCTTATCAATACAGAAACACTAGCTATTTTATAAAAAATAATGATTAAAAATGGTTCACTCAATAAAATTATTCAGTAAACGCATAAAAAAAATACAATCAATTCATAGCCTTCTCTTTTTTTTGAAGTTGGTTAAAAATTTCACATAGGCCTTAAATATAAATAAGGATATAGATAATATTAATGATGTTTAGAGCAAATTTCATTTAGTAGTACGCTCACACACTGATTCACAGCCCGCGTGACCCGTGTTTTTATGGACTTTAGAAACTAAGCGAAATATTTCATAATAATTTCACTTATCTACATAAAAATCAGTGCAATTATTAAACACATGAAAAATATGAGCACCCACATCACTACCACGACATCAATATTCTACTCTTATTTTATTAAAAATGTGAGACCCAGCGCAAACATCGGGCTTAGGTTAGGCTTTTAACGAGGTAAACGAGGCATGAATGTCTTTCGGAAAATATAGACTGAAATATTTTCAAAATATTTTAAATAGCAGCGCACATAGAAAGTATTCGTAGTTAAAACTGTCTCAAACATATATGAACGTATTGTCAAAGAAATACGTGCTAAGTTATACTACGTCAAAATTTTTATATGATACTATTTGTCGTCCGCAACGTCATTTGCACTATATAATCGTGCCATACCTTTTTCCTTTTTGTCGCCGGAGTTTCTACTGCAAACCCAGCAAGTACAGTTTTTTTTCGTTTTCGTAATAATTTTGCGAAATTCACCCTTAGTCTCCTTTGCTTTTCATGACCGTAGTCAAAATTCGTCAAGCATAGGCGTACCGTAATCATGGTTGTGTGAATTCTGTCAATCACTCAATTTAAAAAATTAACAAAAACTTTTTATTATTAATTTTTTGCCTGTGTTAGGTATTACTGAAACTAAATAGTTATTTTGTTTGTCAGCTAGACATACGATCAAATGTGTCTCATTGACATTCTTAAATATCAGAGCAGCTCTCGGGAAAACGTACCTCGACCCTCGTTAGTGACTGTTTCAGCGTCTACACAAAAATCTTGTACTTTATTTTGTAAGTTTCTTTATGAAACACGACTTTTATGGCATCTTGATACATTTTTAACTGGAACTCATTAACTTTCTATTCATATTATATTCACAGAATTCTGAATTTTCATTTCAGAAACATTTTAACGACGCTTTCTCGGTTTAATTTTTATATACCAAGAATTTGATAACTGTTTTGTGTTGAAAATAATAGTAGATGTCAAAGTTTCTTTGCACAAAAAACAATGCTATCAATATATCTATATCTTTGATTGAATACAAGCACTGAATATTAAAATTTATATGAAATATATCTACACTAATCATTATAATAATTGAAAAAAAATATCTTCAAGTTTTTTTTTACATAATAAGGTATACAGAGGAAACTTAGTGTTCGTGCCCAAATTGGAGTATTGTGTCGAGGGGATTTAATTTTCTGAAACTAATAATTTTGTTTTAATATATATAAATTAGTGATTCAGTAAGTTATGACAATAAATGTGACTATGGTTCAAAGTACCGATTTTTAAGAAACTTTGAAAAAAAGGTGCATAGACCCAACAGTTGAAAATTGCATATCATATATGGGGATTAAATAGATAGGTATTAAGGCGTTTTAGCTGTAGGCCATTGAAAATTCACGTTGTATAAAAATATAGGGTGAGAGTGAACTAAAGATAGGAATTGGAAAACAGTTTGGATCCTAAATCCTAAAAACCACACAACTACACACACTAAAAACCTAAATCCTAAAAATTGTTATTCAGTTTAGCTCTTTAATTATGACGCTTCAAAAAATAGTATCTTTTATGTACCTCTAAAAATTATATATACATATATTAATACTAAATGGCGTTTTAAAACCAAAGTTTAAAATATCGACTTAAAAGTTTCTTTTTATGTCAACAAATATGATTAAGGTTAACTAATAAATCAATTCCACCATTCAACGGTGGACGCTGGACGGTGGACGGTAATAGCTATAGGACGCAAAATATTTCAAAATATTTTCCACCCACATGAATGAAGAATAAGATAATGAATAATCGTACTCGGTACTTGCTTAGTGTAGTATGACACGCACCTGAAAACATATTTATATGGAAAGCATATATAAATATGTAATAAGCTTTTCTACGCTTTCGAATATTACGGTCTAGGGATTTTAGTACATACTAAACTGTCGACTAGGTTCACTTAGCATTAATATATAATATAATTTCTTTATTTTTGTGCCATCCTGGATTCTAGCATATCTGACTGGAAAGGAGATGGTTGCAGCCTGCAAATATCTACTGGAGATAGAGCAGCTCGGGAAAATGTTTTATATTTAAAGCGATATTCAACAATGGGTTCCACCTACACACAATGTTCTCAAAAGGTATGGAAAATGAGGAACGACTGTCTCAATACTAGGTTATCTCTATGTAGGGAAGGTAGGCTTTGTGTAGGAGAAGCGTGAATCTCTCTCTCACTATTAGTTATTATATTTATGATATAAAGATATATGTGGTGGTAAATTTACAAATGTACGGTAATACATTTAAATAGTTACTTTTGATATATCTATATGTAAACCTATATATATGAACATCCTTAATTTATTTCTGTCTGACGTCGACCATATTGGATATATTTAATATTTTGCACATGGAAGGGAAGCCAAAGTGTCTCGTTTAGATAAACTCGCTGCAGCGACATTGTGAAAATGTTTTCTTAAGAGTATTTGCTGGAAAAGTGAAATATAAATACTAACATAGCAGTAATATTAAAATAATACAAGCTTGCTAACGCAGGTGATATAGGATTATAATAGAATCTGAAATCAAACATATTATATGTAATATACTTTATTTGCTTCTTTATCAACCTTTTATATAGAACTAATTCAGAAAAATAATGATAATATATGTGCATATAATATACGGGTAAATATTTTGTGTAATTATATTCACTAGCCTTAAGCGCTCTGTAAATCTCTCAAATTTCGGTTAAGCAATAATTCACAACTAAATCGGACAATATCTTATACTTACTTATTATAACTTAAGTTACCTGGTAGAGATGTTCGACGCTTATGAGTAGGCGAGAGGAAGTCAGAAAGAGGTTACAAAGGTATGTACTTAAGCGTGATACAACCTGGGTTTTTTTACTAACAAAGTTAGTATTATAAGACGAAAAACAAAAACTAAACTGTAAGACAAATCGACATTATGTTTGTGGCCATAATATTTATTTCTTTTTACATTTTCGAAATTGATGTCTTGTTTGTTTTTCCGTTTCCTTTATTTTAATCTAGATTATTGCTCACGTATGTAGTACTAACGTATAATAGTTTTTTTGTTATAATAAAATATTAAATTCAATAATTAACAGTTTTAAAAATTACACAATATTTTAAAAAAGTGATCTGTGGCTTTGGAACTCTGCATACTCTATATAAAGAGATAGTGTTATACGTTCATGTGTTATCTATGATAAACAGGCATTTTTTTATATTCGCTCCTTATTTAGATTTGTACCACAGTACCGTCATAGTTCACAAGCAACTGATAACAACTACGCGGAAACAAGAGCTTCCACAATTGGCAGAAGTTCAGAACTCGATCGTGACACTTCATTATGTTAATTGCACCTTAATATAATTTAAGTGCTTCAATTAATATTAGTAATTGGAAGATACTGGTTTTGCCTTTCATAATTTCTTATTTTTAACAGTTGGAACTAATCTCTTTCTATTTTAATATGCTCCTTAGGAAAACGTGTTAGATTAACGCTACGATGTTTGAACGTGAAGAAAGAAGAAGTAAAGTTATTACGTTTATTTCCAAATGTGTCATTATCATAGATGACTAGAAATTTGTTAGTTTTTCAAGAAAAAAGTGATGAACGGACTCATATATAAATTGTACAGTAATATAGCTTATCACATCAGAATAACACATACGCGATATAACGATAAATATTGATATAACTATAAGTGTCTATGTAAGTATCTAATCAAAAAAAAAAAAGACAAAATCATGACACGATTGATCGTCTTGTTGTCCAAGGCACAGTAGGAGGCACTAGACCACGCGGAAGGTTCCCAATGCCGTGGACTGACCAGGTTAAGTCGCTAGTGGGCAGACCAATATACGAGTGTACCAGAATGACGTCAAATATCATGGCGCAAAATCGTACGGAGAGCTGTACCTAGCTGACCACTCTGCCAAGAGTGACACGAAGAAGAAAAAGAAGAAAGTATCTAATATTTTTATATCTACAAAACAAAGAACTAAGTAAAATATATTTTTTCTGCCTCGCCAACAACACGCAGAAATAATAAAGAACGGTAACAACGTCAGAAGCTACATCAGAGTTTTATTAAGTAATAAATACTCTTTTATTCTGAAGTAAACCAATTGTAAAGCAATTTTTTTAAAATTTTGTGTGTCATAAAATGCCATTATATTTCAATCGGTTGACTAGAGCTTCCTCCCCACGACAAGCGGTGTACGCAAGCCGAGGTTCGGCCTCACAGGAGGCGCCCTTGCGACACCGCACTTCTAAGCTGATGGACCTCCTCTCGAGGAGGCCAAGCCAGGGTCAGAGCTCATCAAGCTCGGCCCCTCACAAAGCCCGGTGACGCTGTAGAGGCCGTTATGGCCAACAGCATACTACACATTCGAAAAAAAAAAAAATAGAGCTTCATTTTAACATGCACCGTTCAGTATTACATATCGTAGTTATAGTGGAATTTTATTTTTCAATTTTTTTAGAGATGCTTCTAACTAAGAATTTATTCATAAAGTTTATTTTACATAGATGTAACAACTAGTGATATAAAAATGAGATAGATGAAACTATGTAGATGGCGGAACAAGTTTAAAACCAGCTTAGTATGAATATTGTGGAAAATATCCTGTAAACAAATATTATGATTTACCATCTATATTTTACCAGTTACAAAAGTTAAATTTAGAACTTTATGACAATAAATGGTACTTACTCAATTAAGATATACATATAGTTTTGATCTCTTGAGGGGTTATTTTTCGTACCAAATAGAACAGTCCCGGGAGCCCTTTGTGCGACCCTCGTTAACGACCCACTTCAAATGTGTACAAAGACTAGTAGTCATGGATATACAAATCATTATTCCTCTTTATCTTCATTTAGTAGAAATTGTACGTACTGTATGTTCAATAACTCGGTCCTATAATAAACTGTCCAAGAAGGTAAATTACCAAAGAAAATAATATAAAAACGAAAAGAATTTTGTTTGTTGTACTTTTGAAAATTTTATATATTAGCTTGAGGACTAAAATAGAGATAAAGTCTATTTAAAACAACATGACACTTCGTTTATATACCACTATACGGAGTGGCGGAAATTAACGACTTTTTTATCAGAGAGAAATAAAAATAATTTAAATATAATTATTCCGGTTGGAGTTGTAGGCTGTATGTTCTCCTGTGTTATTAGATGTCTGTACTATAGATATTACCTATAATAGCATAAAATAATGATCATTGAAAGGATCGTAAAGAGCATCTTCACCGCATCTGTACCCAGCGATACACTATTCGTCGCAATTACGTTCAGGCAAAACGATAGTCTCACTACAAGGACCATCGTGTGCGTCCAATCACCCAATAAGGGTAGAATAATTTATCTGCTTTGTAATTACCTGCTTTGCGAACACAAATAGCTGTCTATTTGTTTTGTGCACTCCCATTTCGATTAAAAGCAATTGCATTCAAAGGATATTAAATGATTGTCGAATATATTAATGAATATTTTTGAAAAGGATTATTTTGTGTCATTTTTTATTTGTAACGATAATTTTATAAATAATTTAATAAATTAATAAACAGCAGTCCTTATTTAACAATGATATTAATTTTGGTAAACTTTTCCACAAATCTATTGATGTCGTAACCAGTCAATACTGAAATGGAGGACTAATACGACCGCAGAAAACTAACACATCAACAGGCAATGTGTCCTATAATACAGAATAATTTAAATTATCTTGATTTTTTTTGTCTTTTCAACAAGGCAGATTGTTGATTTTTACCAAACTATCGGACTCTAGTTCATCTTATTATTACTTTCTATTCACGTGCCAGCATTGAGAGGGATTACTGAATTAGTAATTATAAACTTTGGCTAAGATTAATCAAGTTAAATCAATTGTTTAGGAGTTAAAGGATTTCACTTAAGGGTTTTCCGAACTTATAATAGCTTGAGACGTCAATGCTCTCTGATTGAGTTTAATACTAAACTCAGAAAGAAACTTTTTACTCTAAGTCATTAATATATTTTAAACTAGTGTTCTGCTTTTATTCTAAGAAAGGAAATTATGAATTTTGTGGACTAACAAACATAAAATCGACGATTTTCTTTGACTCAATAAAACTGGCACACTAAACATTTTATTTCGCTTTCTAAGGAAAATAGCTTTTTATAACGTTAGTTTATAAAGATTTGGTTGGTCAAATATCGAAAAGGTTTCAACTCCAGTTCTAAGTTTTGTGAAATGATTTTTTTGATCAAATTATATTTTAATTATTTTTTTATTATTATATTCGTACTATTTTTGATTATTTGCTTAGTAATAGACGATAAACAATTATTCCTTTTTTTTTATACCACGACGGTGGCAACAAGGCACACGGCCCACCTGATGGTAAGTGGTTACCGTGGCCTATGGACGCTTGCAACACCAGGGGCATCACTTACGCGTTGCCGACCCTTCAAAAACCTAAATCCTTTACTAATAAAGTAATTATATATTTTAATCCCAAAATATAGCATTGATTAAAATACATTTATTTAAACCTCGTCGATAGAACTTAACTGAAGTGAAGTATTAAATTGAAATAATAAAGAGCTATGAGTAAGAGAACATAGCTTTGGCACTCAAGTAAATTTGCAAGTTCATTGAACAGGATTAGGAGTGGAATAAATTAGACGAGTATACGACTTGAATACAATTGAATACGCTATCTTCGAGTACATGAGTTTTATTATCATATAGACTACACGTAGTACTTCCTATGCATACCGCACATATGTAGATACTAGATATAGATAGGTACATTAGTTGTTTGTATGTATATTTATATTTTTAAGCAATAAAAATACAAGACTATCTCTAATATGTTACTGTACTGATGAAAATTTTTTTGTCCAACATTTTTTTTGTAATTGTTATTAATATAACAGTTACCTAATAATATTTATTAATTGCTTTGTCCATCTGTCACTATAAATTTAATATCCTGTCTTTTGAATTGTGAATGGAATTGAATTTCAATGTTCAAAAAAGAAATGGCTTTTACGCAAGAATTAACAAAAGCGTCCCGAATTAAAAACTCTGGTACAAGAAATCTAAATTGTTATCGGTGGTATACATTTATAATGCAGTCATTATTATCTTTCAATAAAATTGTTCGCCCGTATTATAACTTTACATGGGGGTTTCCTTATGAAGTTTAATTAAATGTACGGCCAAAGTAGAATGAAAGTAAATATGTGTTTTCTTAATATTAGTTAGTTCAATATTCAAAGTCTTAATCATAAAATCTCTCTTACGTAACGTGACTTTGATAAAATTTCCAACTAATTTTACAGAATAGAAAGATAAGACGAAAATAGTCAAATGTACCAAACATCGAAGTAAGGCTGAATACGATCCTTCTTGTAGATATGGGCCAAGTTTGCAAGTTCATTGAACAGTAGATAGGGCCAGGAATAAATTAGATCCGGTAATCATCACTGAATATATTTACTTTCCTATTTTCTGGAGATCGCTTTATCAATGTTGTACGACTCAATCGAGCGAAAACAGCTTAGTAAGGAAAATGTACACAAAGTTCTTTCGTCGTATTCTTTGACTTTATATGTGAGTATAAAAAAAAACACCTTTTACACTTTTTACCCCCTCCAAGCAGGGTAGTCAGAGAAATTTTTTGTGTCAAGACACTTGCCCGCCGTTCTCGCCCGAATTTTTGCAGGCATTGCATGATATGTGACGGAAATCAACGGCGAGCTTTATCTTACCAGAACGAAGAAATAAAAATAATTTTTAAATATAATCATACCCCTGAGTGAATGGAAGGCCCAAACAATCGCGTTTAAGCAGCCTGACGTTGCCCACTGCGCCACGATAGATAAGTATAATTTTATTATATATATAATCACGCATTTCGCAAAATTTTGAATGGTTGGCTGATGGATTTGTGTAATAGATAACTCTGGCCCGTTTTACTTTTTCATTTTAGTTACAAAGTGATGGAGAAAATTTAACCTCCACTAAGTAGGAATTGAAGTCTTGACCTTTGCTTTTTTTTTTTTTTTTTTTTTTTTTTTTTTTTTTTTTTTTTTTTTTTTATTATTCATAATGCAGAGTCCTCTTGACATAAATCAGAGACTTTGTAAAAACACATTTAAAAAACAATAAATACAATAATTTAAAGGCCTAAAATTCAAAATTTTGACTACAATAAAATTCATTAATTAAACAAATTATACAACAAATACAATAATTTCCACACAAAATTCCATCCTCACACCCTATTTAAGCTGCTGGGATTTTGCTTGTATATGAACATTCCTGGATCTCAGCTTTGGCCGGCAACGGTCGGGCTAAGCTTGGCTTTTGTTTTTCTTTTTGTGCAATACAATCCGTTCGCTGCGGATCGCGCCTGCCAAGCGCGGCAATTTCATAATCTTCGTTTGTTGGGCTTCCCTGGCAGCCTCCGTCCGACGCTGTGCTGAGCCACGCCAGCTGTGCTGTGCTGTGCTGTGCCGCCCTGTGTTGCAGGCTACAGCGGAACCGCGCGGCGTTGTCCAGTGGTCGAATTTGTTCCTGGGTACTCTCGTGAGTAGACACATCTGTACAGTAGGCACACACCCCACTAGGTACTTTTTACGTAGCCGGTTCACACCTCCCCTCACCGGTCGTCGGTGCGGAGACACGCGGCCAGTAAAAGAAGGAAGTTAGAAT